>JAAALK010000082.1:62995942-63121212 GCA_019279435.1 Zizania palustris
ACAGCATCCTCGCCAAGGGCTACGTCCGAGCGCAGCAGCCGGAGAAGGCGGAGGAGCTCCTGCGGCAGATGGGCCGCCTCGGCGTCCGCCCCAACGTCGTCACCTTCACCACCGTCATCAGCGGGTGGTGCAGCGTCGCCGACATGGGCAACGCCATGAGGGTCTACGGCTCGATGCGCGACGCCGGCGTGCGCCCGAACCTCCGGACGTTCGAGACCCTCATCTGGGGGTACAGCGAGCAGAAGCAGCCATGGAAGGCCGAGGAGGTCCTGCAGATGATGCAGGACGCAGGCGTCAAGCCGAAGCAGACCACCTACTGCCTCGTCGCCGACGCGTGGAAGGCCGTTGGCCTCGTCGAGAACGCCAACCGAGCGTTCGTCTCTTCTTTCTCCTCCTCCAACCTCAGCCATGACAACGACGACGACGAGGAGCGGCCGGACCGTTCAGCTGGCGTCGCCAAGCTGCCGAGGCTCGAGAGAACCAATATACAGGCGAAGAGTGACCCGTCACGCTCCATGCAGGTGACAAGCGCCATAGCAAACACTGGTCTCGCTTCCATCAGCTTGCAGGCCGTCAAGAACACGTCAAACTCGTCGTCGTCGTCGTCGTCGTGCCGGCTTCGGCTGAGATCCTCATTTTGCAGGAAGCAGCTTCAGATGCAGCGTGGATTGTACGGGCAGAGCATCAGCTCATTCAAGATGGTGTTCCTCAGTTAAGAGGCCGTACTGCTGCTGTTCACTACATGTTCGCTTCAGATGTCTCACCAAATTTGGAAGACATACTCAAATTCAAATATGTTTATGTATGCCGTTCAGTACATGTACACTAGCAAAGAACTGAGATTGATGAATGATTCTGTGAATTGTGAGATTATAAATCAGAATGAAACTCTGTTCAGAAGGTACCTTCTTTTTTTATCCCTTGTGAATTTCTTTTCGGGCCATTGATTCATGAATTATAAGGGGATGTTACCCCTTTCTCTAAAACTTGTGGCAATGAGTGAAGATAAAACCAGTGATCATTTGTTGGTTGCTCACGTCATTGACGATCTTAATATCTACATGCTCACAACCATTACAGCTCAAGTCAATGCCTCGGGTGTAACTACAAGCACTGAGGATAAAAACTAGTGGTCATTTCTTGGTTGTTCAGGTCATTAACTAAAAGATATCAGCTCCCACGCAACACTAAACCATACCAGCCTCACCTCACGTTTAGATGTTTATATGCATCTGGTAAACTTTTATAAGCGGAGAGCCCTTTCTATTTCAAAACACCGGTCTAAGAGAATATGATTACTCTTCCTTAGAAGAGGCTTGTATCCCTTTGCGTGAGCGAGGTGTGACTAAAAGTAGCAGGCAACATAGCTTACCGATTCGTCCGACCCGATTAAGAGAGTAACCTAACACCGGAAAATGAACATGTACGGTTAGTTTAGTAGACGTCTGTCTCTGCAACAGCTGCACCTCTACTACATAGGTTTTCGCGAGTAGAAAAGAAAAATGGAAACTTTTTGCGTTGAAAATTTTGTCTGCCAGATAGAGGGAACGGTTTGCAGTTTTTTTTCCGGTACAAAATTTAACGGAGGGTGGAAAACATAATTCGTCCGCATTTGCAGCCTGATCACAAAATCACAGAGTGGGCTTGGTTTCTCAGACAATACTCGGTGTATGTGATATATGTTTGTTTGGTTGCTTGTTTCTGTTTAACCTGGTTAAAGTGATATGAGATTTGGTTGTAGATATATTGTGCGAAATAAAAACTAATAAAAAATTAATCAACATGTATTTGTTATGTACAATTATTTTGTTATAATTGTTAATCCATCCTATAGTCCTTTATATTATTTAAAATGCATTATTATCATTTAATTTGTACTAATCATATACTAATATATTATTAGTTACTTCACTACATGAGCTAGGACAACTAGAAACGGATTTCATTCTTGTTTTTATGAAGCCAGGCTGATGTAAGCCTTTTGCATCCAGTGAGTGGTGGGTCAAATTCGGACATTCGTATAGGCAACCAAACAAATAAATCTTGTATCATTAATTAACCTTGTGCAGACAACCAAACGCCTAGGAACGGCGGGATCAACGAAAACAAATCAACAGCCTCAGAGAAATGTATGAAACATGAGTAGGATTCCAAAAACGACAAAGAAGATAGTAGAAGAGATGGCACCTCTGATGTTGACAGACTCGCTCTCTAGACTCCAGGGCACCAAAGATTTGCAGGGATGCTACCCTGCGAATGAGGATTGAGATTGCAGATTTTACTGGCGATTCAAAATCCGAATCGCACGGTATGAAGAATATTTACTTAGCTGATATCTTATTTTGTCATATCGATAAGATATTATTTTTTAAATTATATTTTTAATAAAGCATTTCTTAGTATACCTACAATAATTTTTTATACTATTTTCTTTTCTCTCTCATCCTCTCGTTCAATCCTTTTATATGTTTATCTTAGATAACACGACGATATAATGTTTTATTTAAGACATAATTATTTATTTATTAATTATTTTTTTAATTTTATTATCACTTACGTGACGTGACGGCCTAATAAATGACTAAAATACCCTTACCTGATGAAAAAACAACCCAAAAAACAAACGTCCACTTATCCCTTTGATGGTAAATCGATGCCCCACCAACGCGAGAAACCAAGTGAGAGAAGGAATTAAGGGGGTGAAGAAGAAGACTCTTGCTTTTCTTGGGAGCATGAACGAGCGAATGACAATAAGGAACAAACATTACGATGTTATTTTTGAGACCGATGCGTAGAATATTTATATCAATAATGAATCTAAGTTTAGATAATAAAAATACAATCTAGAGGAGGAACCGACGCGTACGATATACTTTTTTCTCATTTTTTTCCTCTAAGTTTTTGAAGAGTTTTAATGATATATATGCACGTCACAAGAATTTTTTTCCTCTAAGTTTTTGAAGAGTTTTAATGATATATATGCACGTCACAAGAAGTGCTCAAGTTGGATTGTAAGGAAACCGAAATAATCCTTAAGATTACGATAACTGAATTTAGTTACGGGCACGTCTACCTCTTAAGAATTTTGCTAGATTTTACCTATAAATAGTTGTAAATAATTAAATATGAGTAATAAAAAATTTCGGTTTTTCCCCTGCATGTTGTGTCTTATCAATGGAGGTAATTCTCGACGGGTTCTATACGCATGGGCGCAGGGGCTGTGAGACTGACTGCCTCCGCTGACCAGGACATGGTAGTTAACCTAACCATGTAGATCAGACTTACTCAAATCAACTAACAGACAACAGCACAACACTCATGGATCGATGGTTTGTGAGAAGAGAGTGATCAGACCACATGAATATGAGCTACTACCAGCTTAGCGACATCAAACATCGGCACATGACAGAAACAACTCAAAGCTGCAAGCCTGAAATGCAGTTTCAACCTAAGAAATTCCCACCGACAAATGAGATTTATTACGTCCGAGACGCAGCACCGTATTCCAGATTAATTTTCAGAGTATCATATTTCAGATCAAGAAACAGAACAGCATCTTCTCTCGTGCTGCATATACAAGACATGTTCATCGCACAGACGAGCCACGCTTTGCCTTGCTTCGCTCTCGCTCCGCTCGCTTGCCAATCAGACAACCGGCGTCAGAAGCGGCTTGTTGGAGACATGCGCCTCCAGGTTACCAAGAACCAGGTCGGCCATGGCGTTGCGGGTCTCGTGCGTTGCGCTCCCAACATGCGGCACCAGGACGACGTTGTCCAGCGGGAACAGCGCCTCGGGCACGTTGGGCTCGTCCTCGAACACGTCGATCCCGGCGCCGCCGAGGCGGCCGTCGACGAGGGCCGCGACGAGCTCTGCTTCGTCGACGTGAGGGCCGCGGCCGATGTTGATGAGCACACCCTTGGGTCCCAGCGCCTCCAGCACCTCACGGTTGACAATGTGCCGGGTCTGAGCATTCAGCGGGCAAGCCACCACCAGCACATCGCTGTTTGCTGCCAGTTCAACCACTGTTGGGTAGTAGGTGTAGCTTGGGTATGCTTGCTTTGTTCTCTGGTAGTAATTGACCGGGCAGTCAAAGGCCTCCACTCGCTTGGCAACGGCAAGCCCAATCCTGCCCAGCCCAATGATGCCAACTCTTTTGCCACTGAACTGCAAAAATGATCAAAACTCTGAGAAAATCATGTTCAGCAAGCTGCCCCATTTACTTGAATGAAGACATTTTGTTGCAAGAAGCTAAAAGAAAAGGAATAGAGCGATAACAAGCTCTGACAGGATGGAAATATAAGCAAGACAAAAAAAACAAAATTAAATGTGAATATCTCCAGGAACATGGAACTATAAAATTCTGGAACTGGTGCTGTCATTTATCATGGCTGATTGAATAACAGACATAAGGGCCATAACATGATGTCTTACAAAAGAGTAATACTTTATGAAGGGTAAAATGCAGATTTGATGAGCAGAACCTAGCAAAACTACTTGGGAATACAGAATGTGGTGAAGGTGTACTCATCTCAGACTCCCAGTAACAATCAGATGATCGGAGTGAGTAATGGTTGATTCAATGCATGTGCCTCTAAGTTTTGTAAAACTAGATCAGCCATTGCCCGGCATGTTTCTTCCGTATCACTCCCCACATGAGGCACTAAAACAACATTATCTAAATTAAAAAGCTGCTCTGGAGCAAAGGGCTCATCCTCAAACACATCAAGGCCTGCTCCTCCCAAGCGTTTCTCAAGAAGTGCAGAGACAAGCTCATGTTCATCTACATGTGCTCCGCGGCCAATGTTTATGAGCACTCCCTCTGGTCCTAGTGCATCAATGACCTTACGGTTTATAATGTGATGGGTCTCTGTGTTAAGTGAACATGCCACAATGAGCACATCACAGTTCGCTGCAAGGTCAACAGCATTTGTACAAAATTTGTAGTTTGGAAATGGTTTCTCTGATCTTGAATGATAGCTGATTGGACAACCAAATGCCTCAGCTCTTTTGGCTACAGCTAAGCCTATCCTGCCAAGCCCAAGAATGCCAATTCTTTTACCACTGAACTGCAGAAAATAAGAATAGTCAATTATTTTATGTCCGTGAACCTTTAAATCTGTAAGGAATCCACCATGCAAAAAAGAACACCAAAGCCAGCATCCTTAACTAGTTCATCCTTTTACAGCTAGTTGTCCTTGAGACAAGTGCATCTGAACATACTGTTTACTATAATGGGATTTCAATCGTATGGAGAAAGTCCTCCAGTCTCTATGCGAGATGCCGAGATGGCAAGGGCACACTAACAGCAGCATATTCGTAGATAGCTAGTTGTCCTTGACTAACTCTGGTAGCTAGACCACCATCCTAATGTATGACTGCAGACTAACTCAGTAAGAACCAATGAACCATCATATCTGACACCCAAAATTATCAGACAAGTAACTTCAGAATGCGACAACCCTCTGGAATCCACTAGAAAATCATTGCAACTACAACACGACCCAGCAACAAAGGCAACAACTTGCTCGAAAGAATGATTATATTTCAGCCAAATAAAAAGCATTTCCTGCTCACAAAACACATCCACCAGGGCTCATCAGTTTCTGAAGCCGTCAGCCTAGACCACTGAAATCCTTTTTCAACTTCTGCTCCCTCAGTGGCATGGTAACACATGGTATAGAATAAATATTTGAATTGCTCAAACCAAATTTTGAGGAAGATATACAATGATGTGAAAACCAAATTTGATCCATATCTGATCAAGTCCCAACAATTTGTCACTTCTTACCCCCCTGTCTGACCTCTTTTCCTTTGATGCACTCGTATTCAGTAATTGTGTCATACCCCAACTGCAGTATTATCTAATTATTAACCGTACAATCAGTTTAGCGCTATATTTACTTCGAGTAAACCAAAGTCAAAAATATATTAAATAAAAACTGAACATTTTTGAGAGATTTAAGTGTCGTTTAGCCAGAGCTATATGGCTATCAGTAAGCAAACCGCCCTTGGATAATAGAAGTAGGGAATTAAAGAAAGTTGGGAATAAGAAGCAAACCGACCCGAGTGGTGAGCGTGAAGTCGCCCTTGTTCTTCCACAAGCCGGCGCGGACGTAGCGGTCGGCCTGAGGGATCTTGCGGAGCGTGGCGATGGCGAGACCGACGGCGAGGTCCGCGACGTCGTCGGTGAGGACGTCGGGGGTGTTGGTGACGCGGATCCCCCGCTCCCGGCACTTGGCGAGGTCGATGCGGTCGACGCCGACGGAGAACGAGGCGACGATCTCGAGCGCGGGGAGGGCGTCGATGAGCGCGGCGTCGACGCCATTAGAGGCGTTGCCGACAACGGCGCGGATGGAGACGGCGTGGGAGCGGACGAAATCGGCGCGGCGGTCGGACGGGGACTCCCAGAGGCGCACGAGCTTGCACCGGCGGTCCAGCTCCTGCTCCAGGTACGCGTTCATGGGATTCAGCAGCAGCACCCCCAGGGACTCCATCGTCGCACCCTCCCGCAGGGTCCGACCTCCGGGGCGGCAGTGGCAGGATTGGTGGGTGGGGGGCGGACGGCGGAGGCCGACGAGATTTGGTGTGACGGGGGACCAGTGGTGTGGTGGTTGTGGCGAGGGTTGTCACCGGCCGGGGGTTGTTTTATGGGTTAATTTTTTCCGTGCCATTACAATTTTTACGGTTTGCCAATATGTCATTGGTGTGTCACTGACAGATGGGGGTCGCCACAGTTACTGACAGTGGCATATAGGCAATTTCTGAAAATTATAATGGTATGCGAGTAATTTTTCCTTGTTTTATAGCGTGGATTCGATGTGGGCCGCGTGTAGCGTCAGAGAAGAACAGGCGCGGCCGAATGCCCAAATCGTCTCCAAAAAATCCCCGAACAGGTAGATTTCAGATGAAACTTACCAAAATTCAAAATCGCGCAGTGATTAGAAATTTGGTGTGCCTGTACGGTTTGAATTTGACATCAACATTTGTCAGCTGGAATTTAAGAGCCTTTTCAACTTGGGATAATTTTTTCCGTGCCATTACAATTTTTGCGGTTTGCCAATATGCCATCGATGTGTCACTGACACATGGGGGCCGCCACAGTCACTGACAGTGGCATATAGGCAATTTCTGAAAATTATAATGGCATGTGAGTAATTTTCCCTTTCAACTTCGATGGATTTACTATTATGAAAATTATATTTTATAGGTGTCCACTTAGAACTTTGTGTAGTTGTTTAATTAGTTACACGTGCTTTAAGAGAATCTCCATTCAACTTTATATTCAGCTTCTCTTTTTTGTCTCTCTATAAGAGCAACTTGAGTTGGGTCTACTCAAACTCTCGAATTATTTTTAAGAGATCGCGCAAAAAATTAAGATCCAACAAAATTTTTGCTCTACTCTTAAAAATAGGAGGACCCTCAAAAGAAATATTTTAAGGGCCCTCTTTCCCGACTCTCATCCACACCACATGGGTGCGCACCTCTCTTGCCAACCTCTGCCACGCGTGCGACCAATCCCCACCCCACTGCTAGGGATTTTCGCCTATGTGCCCAGCCCGCTGGTAGCGCTAGCGGTTGCAAGGGCGAGGTCGCGGCTAGGCATGTCCATGCCATGATCTTTTCTTGCCTCTAAACCCTTCAAGCTCCTGCGATTCCTCTCATCTGCTCTCATCTGCTCTCTCTCTCCTTTGGAGTCGACAGCACCGACCATGGATTGTGATGGCTCAAAGGAGGACATAGCCACCGGCAACACCTTCGCCGGCAGCAGCAAGCTATCCCGGAGGAAGTCCATTGTCGTCTCCGCCGCTAGCCACCGGTCCTCCCACCAGTCATCCTCATCCTCATCGTTGTCGGGTGACACCTCCGTCGTCGTCAAGGACATCGTAAATATTGGAGTAGTCCCTCCTTAATTGTGAGGATAATTAATCTAACATAAATAGTGGGGAGAGTCTCTCATCTCTTGAGCTAGTTTTTAAAGTGCATATAAGACTCTCTCCCGGTGTGGGTTGAGGTTAGATCAATTTCTCTTGTGTGGGTCGACAAATGGTTTCAGAACCTAGTCTATAGTCTCCAGTACCCATCTAGTGGAACTGTGTAATGTAGTCTGAGAGTGCACTAAGATGATGAAGATGATGATACCTAGTGGACCATATAGTGCGGTCAAGGCAGAAGACATCAAGGTATGAAGGGGGAGATTATTGGAATAGTCCCACCTTAGTTAGTTGTTAAGGAGAGTTGATCTAACTTAAATAGTAGGGGAGTTCCTCACCTCTTGGGCTAACTTTTAGGTGCAGACAAGACTTCCTCTTAGTGTGGATCGATAGTAAAGAATGAGAAGGAGCGGTCATCGAGGAGAAGATAGAGGATGCAGTGGCGGCCCAAGAAGGATCTCACCATCGCCACTAGCGCTCTCGCAGCGACCGAGGCGACGGCGATAGTGTCGCAACTTAAGAAGGGGAAATATGAGGAGGAGTTGCCCCCGAGTCCACCATAGCCGATGAGGCGATGATGGCGGGATCGACTAAGGCCGATGAGGCAAAGGAGATTGTTGTTCTCAAGGATAAGAGAGACCAAAGCCGAGGAGGAGACGACGTCTCTTGCTCTGGAAACTAACCATGGCAGTAACTCCAAATCTCCAATTAAATGGAATCTTCTACTTTCGATTCCACTATATAGTTCACGCTAAAACAAAGAGAAATTGGTATAATTGCTCGTGACATTTAATTTGCAGGAGAATCGAAAGGGCAGAACACGACGGCCGGAGTCCGTATCCGTGGAGGCCAAGCCTGCCGTCGACGAGCACAAGAATGTTGAGGAGGTGTCGGCCGTCTCCGAGTCGTCGCCGATGGAATCAGGGGAGAAGAACGCTATCGTTGTGAAGAAAACCCCCACCGCCGCTCCAAGCGGGAGATTTAATTATTTGCCACTATTAACATGTGAGTGGCAACAAAAATGTCACTCTGAGTCGTTGACGTTTAGAATCATTTGAGTCACTGACATGTGGTCCATTAATTGACACATGTTAAGAGTGTCAAATAGTTAAATTATCCCTCCAAGCGAGCCATCGCCGGCGAACTAAACGACGATGCACCCATGCATGCCCATACGTGTACCTGCAAGATATAATCGTTCGTCACCTTTTGTGAAGTGTTCCGATCCATAGTAACATTCACAATTACACACTAGCTAGTTTTTATACGATAGATGATTGTATTTTTATATTTAAATTTAAATATTTGTATTTGTATTTATAAATTTAAATATAGGTATTCATTATTAAATAATAAATAATTTATTATGTATTATATTTTTGTCAAATATATGTACATAGTGCATGAAGAAGTGATGGAAATTGAAAAGAGGAGCTCTATTTTGAGAGTCTCTGTTGGAGTGAAACTCAAAAAATATGTCTCTCACTAATCAGGGGAGCCCTCAAATTAAAAGTAGGGGTCCAAATTTAAGTGCTACTACTTGAGTTGCTCTAACTGTAAATAGGATATTTCTATCAAAATCAGGTATCTATTTCTTAAAACACTGCATTGAGTTTTTTATATTTGACTATCTATATTTTATCTACGTGTATTTTATTAATATTATATAACTACCGCTAGCAAAATTTATAAATGATATATATTATAACTACAATTTTACAATCTATCAGTATTTTGCCGTTTGACAAATCAAAATATCTATCAATTTCATTAAATTTTACTAAAAATTGCAATATTTGCAAACTGAAAACTGTTTAATTTTTTGACACTACCTTTGCCAATATACAAATATCAGTTGTAACAAAAGATATATAAATATTTTCCTTGCAGATCTATAGCCAAGAGCAGAACCAAAGGAATCACGAAAATAAAGCTCACCGAGTCACCTCCAATCCTCCCCTCACCGGGATGTTGCACCCACGAATCACACCATTCACCGTCACGAATCAAACAAAATCCCTCAAATAAAAAGATATTTTTTTTAAAAAAAAAATAGGTCACATCGCCCGACCTTATTTGAAGATTATAGGTGTATCAGGATATATATGATACGAGAACTTTCTAGAAGTTCACCCATCTTGATTTGGTGACAGCTACTCACATCTCTTTCACTCAATAATATAAAGAACTTGCAAAAGATTTCTGAAGCATTTGCAATAGCTGTGTCACGAGCTACGAGGATGACTCGAGATTTCCGAAAAAATTGCTATTTTGACACTGCAACGATGTGCACTTTATTTATGAAACATTTATAATACTAACACGTAGGCCCACCTGAATCAATAAAAATGGATCTGAATGTCAAAAAAATAAAAGCCACTTATTTGAAATATCAAAATAGCAAATCTCCTTTCATCCTACTGTCCCAAAGAAATCACTAGGATCAGTGGGAGCTATAGACCTGGAAAAACTTCAGAGAAGTATTCACGGGATCAGGGGATGAGAAGAGCCGATTAGCCAGGCATTGACATGATAGCGAGGAACTTCTGCTCGCTACATATGGCGAGCTCGCTAGAAAGAGTAAAGGCAAATAGAGTATTTTTACACATGGGTGATAAGCCACTTGTGAAAAAGCATTTCATACAAATGTATAATTTATTGTTGTTCGTGGAAATATATTCATATTCATATGACTGACAAATTCATGTATATTAACATTCACATTCATATCTAGATGATATTCAAATTATATCTAAATAATGTATTGCTTTGTAACGGGGCTTATTTTTAATCAATATTCTAAATTATATCTCAACTTATTTGAATCAATATTTGTTTCCACTACCATTTCTGTAGGTTTCATGTAGAATCTGTGATCACTCGGTTGTGTTTATGATTTCTCATGCACAAATTGGTTCTTCATCCTCAGATCATATAAAACGAACGCAAGAGGAAAATTGGATGCTTTAAACGACACCTAATCTGAAAAACAACCTACATGTCATATGCTTCAGGTTGACCCAAATATTTTTTTAGAACCAAAGGGAAAAGCCCAGCTCTAAGTTTTCATAACAAAAATAAATTTACAAAAAAAATCACTCAGATATTTTTAAGTATACATCAAAGGGACATGGTAATCATGCCTAAATTGACCATTGCATTCAGAATTCAACAAAGTAGTTTACTCCATTACTGACACTGCATCACCAACTATCACTGAGATATTAAAACAACAATGTTACAAAAATCTCAATCCCACAATAGCTCCTTACAGCAGGCTGCTTTCTTCTAAAACACATTCTAGTGTACTTGTTGGATGCCAGCAGGTGAAAACAATAGTTTGGAAAAGCATGTTTGAAATAACCAGTTTACCTCTGGACTGCTAGAATTATGGTGTACTTTTGTTGGATGCTAAAATCAGTGGGGCAGAAATAAAGTTCAATTTGAGTGTTTCATTTGAAGTAAATGGTGCAAATCTATAAATGTTTAGTTACTATTCATGTGATGGGCAATTGCAGAAAGATACTGCTGGTTCACTTGTTCACATTGCACCACTATTTGCTGATGCTTTAACTTTTTTGAAGATACTACTAAGGACAAAATTAAATCCTAGCATATTGAAAGTTCAAGCAGACCATAACTTGGAAGGGTCTTATATGAGCTCATAAGTCATCAGACCATAATAATATAATGTTTAACATTGTCATGAATTATTGTCTTACATATATTTGACCTTAGTAAGACCTTTGCTATGAAAATGCACTTAAAGTTAGAAATGTGTCGTTGT
Source organism: Zizania palustris (assembly GCA_019279435.1). Taxonomy (NCBI): domain Eukaryota; kingdom Viridiplantae; phylum Streptophyta; class Magnoliopsida; order Poales; family Poaceae; genus Zizania; species Zizania palustris. The sequence continues at coordinate 63,007,661 of JAAALK010000082.1, forward strand.
TACATGATGTCTTTGAAAGGAAATCAGGTTTATATCATATTATCCCCTTACTTCTCTATTTGAGAAGATTGAGAGCATTGTCACAGAAAAGGGTTTTCAAGTACAGAAGACCAATTAATGACAAGGTTAGTGACCTAAGAGATGCGTGAAAAAAATTGCTATTTTGACACTCCAAAGATGTGCATTTTGTTTATAATGACACTTCTGAGACTGATATGTAGGACCATTTGAATCAATGAAAGTGGGTCCGGATGTCAAAAATATGAAGCCACTTCTTTGAAGTGTCAAAATAGCAAAGCTCTCAGACGTGTCTATCTATGTACTATGTAGTATGAGTTGTAATTGTTCTCCCTATGCATAAACCATTAAATTGAAACTTACATTATCATGTGCTACAACTAAATAAAAGTGATCCAAGTTTGTAAAGGACCAGCAAATCCAAGAGGTCATGAAACTTTATTGGTTTCAGCCAAAGTATTTTATTCCCCTTCGGAGTTCATTAGTATGTGTTCTTTTTATTGTACTACTCCCCTCTAGGCAATTGGCTACTGATAGTGTACAAAAATATGATGTGAACAATTAAGGTGTAAATATAGTAGTTACCTGATATTTGTGTTTCTCCAAAGTTATGTGCTGAATGTGTATGTTTTGTCTTGTCTCTTCTCCTAAATGGTGACGTAAAAATGGTTATATGAGAAGGAGCCGTCGAATGACTGAACCCGTCTCTATGTAACGATGCTAGAACAACAACTTCAAATGTTAACTAGTGTTTTCATCTGACATATGTGATTTTTCGATAGTTCATAAGTAATGCCCCATATGATGTTGATATTTGCCTAGTTTCTCATGTTCCATATTTTCGATTGATCAAGACATGAAAACATCCATTGACTTTTACTTGAGTAGTTAAAATTCTATATCATGAAAATTTTGTTATTACGGTATAATCACATTAAGATACGCTAACAAATAAAGCATACACTAACTTAGGGGCAAAATAGTACATTCCTATCACTACAAGAAATAGACAACTTTCGTCGGCCAAAACCGACGGAAGTTAGGCTAATACCGACGGAAAAAACTAACTTCCATCGGCATTTGGCCAACAGAGGCGTTTCGACGGGAGTTAGCTAACTTCTGTCGGCCGCCGATGGAAGTTAGTGGGGACTTTCGGCCACGTCAGCAAAATCCCATAATTTCCGTTGGCTAGGCCTAGGTTGACGAAAGTTAAGGCCCATTAACTTCTATCAGCTATGGTCAGCCGATGGAAGTTAATGCTCACTAACTTCCGTCGGCTGACCATAGCCGACGGAAGTTACCTAGAATTTGTTTTTTATTTTTCCTAGTTCCCTCTTTCACATTCACATCTAATCACAAAATCACACATTCACATTCACGTATCCAAAACATAATCACACATTCACATTCACATCCATAAATGCATTCACACATTCACAAAACATTCACATTTATATTCTCCACTTTCACAAACCATTCACCTCCACATTTACAAATCATTCACATTCACAAACCACAAACTTAACCATTCACCTTCACATTCACAATCCATTCACATTCACAAACCAGAAACTTAACCATTCACCTCCACATTCACAAACCATTTACATTCACAGACTTAATAATTTAAAGTCACAAATCATATTTAAAGGCACAAGTCGTGTTCAAATTCACAAGTCACGTTCAAATCCATAAAGAGACAAGTCATACTCACTCAACACCATCACTTGGTTGGTTCGAATTGTGGGCACCACCGCTGCATCTTGGATCATTCACATTTGAATACGAGGGTCCATCTTGACCGGGAGTACGGACAATCTAAAGCAATAGATAAAATTAGAGAAACATTGTCAACTAACAAGCCAACTCAAATAACCATCTAAATGCTAACTCAAGTAACGACATGACAGGAGGTACCTCAGCTGCAGGAGTACCAACTGGAAATAATGGTGGTGGGGGAGGTATTGGTTGGAACTGTGACATGCCAAATCCTTGCTGCTGGGCCATTTGTTATACATGTTGTTATGCAATCAGATAGTTTTAAACCTATTACTAAATGCTATACAGTTGTAATGCAGCAAACTAAACTTACTTGTATCATCGTCTGCTGTTGTGCTAAGCAAGCAGCATAATACTCTTGATACTGCCTCATTGCCTCGCGTGACTGCCTCAATTCCTCTGATAGATGAAGCACTTCCAGGTTTTCTTCTGAGCGACGATGGCTAGAGCTAACTCCTAAGGAGCCCTGCGTTGATTGAGTTGACTTCTGAGCTCTCACCTCCCATGAGTCAATTATTCCATTGAACATAGAATACCTACAACATTGAATATATTATTTACTATTAAACTACCACACACAAAACATTGAGAAACATTGTCTCACCGTCCATGGCTCTTTCCACCTCCACTAGAGTACATGACCATTGGGTTGATATGTTGCCTCCGCCAATCATACTCCTCTCTATGGAGTTAAACTTGGTGACACGAAAACGTGCCCCTGCACTTGGGCCGGTTCGACAATCCAAAAACATCGCGATATGTTGACGGCGCGTTCTAACAATCCTTAAACCATGGTAAGGAGATAACGGAGTCGCCAGGCAATCAAATAATATTAATCTAAAATTACTCAATTAACCGAAGTGTTGGAAAATAATTAAAAATGGTAAAAAACCTAACTAAACCCAACTGGCCAGAACAAGGCCGGTTGGACCAAAGCCTGATAGGCGGTCAGACCGGCTAGGGGAGTCTAGTCAGACCGAAGGCACACGGCCGGTCTGACCGGCAGTGCGAAGCCTTCGCCGAAGGGGGATTCGGTGCGCTGGTGCGAAGGGGTATTTTCACCCTTCGGCCAGTCGGACTGAGGCTACACCTCCGGTTAGACCGTGGATGGCCGAAGGGGTCGGGATTTACCTCGGTGCGAAGTGATCTCCAGTGCGAAGCAGTCTCCGACGCGAAGGGATTTCTGGAGTCCTCTGCGAAGCCCGGTCGGACCGGCCTCGTGTCGTTGGTCGGATCGCAGCGTGTCGGCGCGTTAGAAGATGACACGGCACGGGCCGGTCGGACCGAAGGGTGACTGCCGGTCGAACCGAATGTTCCTGGAAGGTGGCCTCCGGGCTCCACCGACCATCTTCCCGTGGATGGATTTCAACCAAACTCCTCAGAGAGGATGAAAGCGACGAAGTATTGCAAAAAAATACTAAGAGATCAAAGTAATTCGGCCAAGAGATCGAATTACCAATAGAAAGCGATAAAATTGATATAAATCTGTTACGTGGATGAAACAGACGATTCACGAGCGAACCGACAAGGACTTACCGTGATTACGATGCGGAGGACGGATGGTTTACAGTGCAAACCAGCAAAGATGTATGTGCTGGGCTAAAACTAGGGCAAAGAAAGTAAATGTGATTCAAGGTAGATAATAGATTGGATCTATTAGGGTTTTTGGGAGGCTCCTTGAATCAGCCTTGCCTCTATTTATAGATGCGGGTTCCAAGTCGTCCAAAATTAATTAGGGGTAAAATACCCTAAAATCAGTCTTTTGGAGTCGGACTCAGGTTGGGCCGGTCTGACCGAGCCTACATGGTCAGTTGGACCGGCATGTGCCTGGTCTCGTGATATTTTCGGTAAAACTACCAAAAAGTGATATTTTGATAATCTTGACTATTAATGCCATTTTTTGCTATCAACACATGCCCCCCTGCGTTTTGGCCAACTTTAGTAGGCCAAAAGCACAACAAGCTAAGGGTGATATGCCTTATATCGTCCTTTCGACACTTCAAGCGTTTTGCCACACATGTGGAAAGTACTTTTTCAAATATCTACCATTCAAAGCCCTACGAAATCGCTCTCCTTGAAGTGACTCTAGCAAATACACATTACCTGGAGTGATTTCAACAACTCTAAAAGGACCTTCCCAACTAGGCGACCATTTGCCAAATTTTGGGCTCTTAGTGCCTAAAGGCAAAATCGTCTTCCAAACCAAGTCACCAACTTGAAACGATTTTGCTCTTATCTTCTTATTATAAACTCTAGTCACTCTTCTTTTGTCTCTTTCTATTTTTTCTAGAGCTCTTAATCTCTTATTGGTCACCTCTTCTATATTATCTTTCAAAAGAGTCCCATACTCATCGACCGATAAGCCATCTTGCTTAAGTAATATTAAAGAGCCAAGATTTACCTCCATGGGTAAAACGACTTTTTGTCCATATACCAACTCATATGGACTTACCTTGGTGGCACCATGCTTTGCAACTCTACATGCCCACAATGCTTCAGAAAACACTTCATGTCACTTTTTAGGAAACTCTTCAATCTTTTTCTTAATGAGCTTAATCACAGTTTTATTACTAGACTCGGCCTGACCATTGGCCTGAGCATAGTATGGTGAAGAGTTTACCAACTTTATACCATAAGATTCGGCAAAATCATATACTTCCTTAGAAACAAATGAAGCACCCTGATCTGTAGTAAGAATTAGAGGAATATCGAATCTGTGTATAATGTGCTTCAAGATGAAATCAATTACCTCATTTTGCGTCTTGTTCTTGAGAGGCATGGCCTCGGTCCACTTGGTGAAGTAATCTGTAGCCATCAATACGAACTAATGCCCTTTTGAAGAGGAATGACAAATTTGGTCGATGAAGTCCAATGCCCAACATACCTACCACATATTATATATATATAACCTGAAAGTGTTGGTTGTAAATGAAAGCATTCTATGTGTTGTACAATTTTCCCAGTTAAATCTATTCTTTTTGTATTAATTTTGTCTTCTTAGGAGGGGGTTGCAAAAGGTCTCGACGTCAACTTTATTCAGTTTATCTTTTGTTGTAGATACAATCTTCACAAGTTCTGAATTCAAAGTTTACTTTTGACACACACCTCACTTGATAAAAGAGTACATACATGTTTTAAGAGTAGCAAATTGCAATTACCCTTCAAAAATTTGTACGGACAAAGTGTGCACAATACTTTTTAGAGTGAGTAAAGTGTAGATACGATCTGATTCTCCCCTTCAGGACACTCACATCTGAAACACAAGTGAAACAACTCATTACTCCTTCTTGACATGGAAAGATTAATGCCCCATGAAACAAAAAATTGTATTTAACCGTGCTCTACAAATAGAAATAACAAGGTCGATTCAACAAAGCTGAACTAATACAATATTTAAAACAAAGCTTGTACAGATAGAAGCATAAGAATGGCCATAGAAAAATGAATGGCATTCCTAGGATCAGGAATATTGCGAGGAAGAAATAATATCCAAAACAAGCCAACATTTTTCATGTATTGGTGCAGATATGAATGTTACCCAAAATTGAAAAGAATAGCACGCTATTGTCTGGAGAAAAATGTATGTTTTCCTTTCACATCTTTAATGTGACTTGAGCTGTGAAAATTATGACTTCAGGTTTACATGATCAATTCCACATCAAAACAATTGAAACAAAATATATGCATTACAATAAGGCCAATCCACAACCTATTTAATTTTTGAAACAAGCAAGTAAAATGTACTATATGCCAAGCAAGCCTCACATTGTTTGTCGATGATAGAGAGATCAACAGTACTAGGCCCCGGAACCTGAGTGTTGTAAGATTATCATCTCTAACATCATTAGTATTGATTACCACTTACATAAATCATCTAAGTACAACGAGAATCACATCATGTTAACAGTAACGAGCACCATGTTTTGAGATCATATGCAACAAATGAAACAAGATTAGGTATGAAATATGATAAAAAGATCAAATTGAATTACATGGCGCAAGGCAATAAATCACTATTCATTCTGACTGGATAAATAACTATTCAGTCTGATTGTTTGATCAAGCAGTTTGATGAATACAATTATCTCTATCAACACAATTTTGAATTTTTACAACCTACCTGACGGAACACATAATTAGGTTGTATAGGAATGCTAAATAAGGACATTTCGACCTTTCTGGTACTCAGCCCATAACCTAATTGAAAAGGAGTTCTGTTTTGGTAGTACCAGGGAAAAGGTTTGAAAGTAGCTCAGGGATAATTGTAGCAATCCGCATGCCTCTGCATTTGCTTTCTGCTGCTCTATAGTTCTGCCCATAGCTCATACTATTGCATGGTGCATGGTTCATTGGTCAAACCCTAAATGATGTTCAATCCAGTAGTGTAGGCATCCCTAGTCGACGATGAGGCCCAATGCAGTGAGGCCAATCGATGGTGAGGGCTCAAGGTGATGGCGATGGCCCTAGGCGATGGCGGCTCTAGTGGCTAGGGTGGCCCTAAGCGATGATGGGCCCCTATGCGATGGTAGTATCCCTAGGTTGTAGCGATGATGAGGCCCATGTGGTGGCTACGCCAAAAGGTAGCTGTGACCGCCAGGTTCATGAAGGGGCTCATAACTTGGGTATGAGGACCGGTTGGTTTCCCCATAACCACATTAGGATGTTGACAGGAAAATTTGCCCACCCGTGTGTGGGGATGAGGATGGGGATGATCATTTCTGTTTGTAATGAGGATGGGGATTTAAAACCAAATGGGTAGACCCATTGCACTCCCTATCTATATACAATACACCAAAAAGGTAATACTTATAACAAAAAAATAACATGATCTAAACATAGTATAAAATAATGCATTATATTGATCATATCAAGACATTGACAAAACCATTTGCCCTAGTACAATAAGAAAATGATCACATAATGCCATAAGAAGCGGATTGAAATAATGTAATGATGGAATTGCTAGGACCAAGCTGGATTGTTCGAATTATAAAGGAAAAAAATCTTGACGGAAACAAAAAAAATCAAAACCATATAGTAAAAAGTCATTTGCCATGCATGCCACTGCAAATGGAACAATTCAGACAAATTTTAATTTCTCTCAAGCAGAAGCATGGGGCGAATCTTCATCCTCCATGATCTCTAGCTTTATAGAACCCACTTGAGATGTAGGTTGTGCCATAGGCTGTGCTAGCGGCATAGATGATGCTTCTGTACCCTCTGAGCAAAGCTCATTGATACGGTTGCAGATTCCCTTACGGCGCATAGATATCACCCATTGTAGCTCTTCAATCTGCACAGGGTCCAAATCATCCAAGTTCTTGGTCGTCCAGCGATGATATCACTCATAATAATAATGATATCAGACTGACGATTTTAGGAAATCTTCCTCTGCAATTTGTTCTCTGCTTGAGAAAGTCTCTTTTGGAGGACGACTTCCCTGTCCAACACTCTGTTGTCAACGGAAGACTCTGGCATGTCCAAGCAGGACTGCATCATGTTGGTGTTCTCTTGCATGGATGGCCACACTTTTGGCTCGGTTGTATCATCTGTGTCACATATGACGACACGGGATGGGACATTGCAGAGCACAGACAACTCTTGCACCTCATTAAGTAGCCTATTAGAAACTCTCTTCATCTCACGCCTAGATCTTCGCTCAACATCATTGGCTTTTGGATGTGTTGGACCGGAAACGGCGACCAGAGGGGGGGTGAATGGGAGCTTTTAAAAATTCGGGCTAAAAACTTAGCCTTCGGTTCGGTTCAGTCTTCTGCGGAACAGGCTTCGAACACAACCTTCGAAGGTCTGGTTCGGAGGTACTTCGACACCTTCGAACACAGGCTTCGGAGAGGCAAAAGTTCGAAGCCAAGAAGACTTCGCTCCACTTACAACCCTCGAAAATCTACTCTGCTAAGTCAGTGCAGGCTCCGCACACAGGGTGCTTTGAGCAGACTTCGCACTTCACCCTTCGCAGGAGTGGACAGCCCTCTGAGGACTTCGACCAAGTACTTGGCGGCAGCAACTGGTGCTGGGCTTCGTACGCGAAGGTCTACACGCACACAAAACGGACCACGCTAAGGGCTTCGACACAAGAAGCACAACGGGAAAAGATCAGGGCTTCGCTAGTAAGCTGCGAGGTCTTGCCTCGTGTTACACAGAGCGACAGCACACTGACAAAACACACCTCGCACGAAAAACAACCTTCGCCTCAACAGGCTTCGGTGCACTAAACTAGCGAAGTATGTAGATCGAGCTCAAGCAAAAAGCACAAGACAAACAGGGCTTCGCCGCTTGAACAAGGAACACTGAAAATGAACTCAGGATGTATTCAATCGAAGTGTGGCTACAGGAGCTCAACAGTAAATGCTCAAAGTGTTAAATGTTACCTACCGAGCCCCCATATTTATAGCCCACGGCTTCATCCTAAGGAAGTGACTACATTACCCCTAGGGTTTACATCCATTTTGTCTCTACAGAACTAAGGGGTACAAAAGGTAGTCCACCTTTATTTTGGAGGCTTCTCTGTCAGCTGCAGAGGGGACAGTGTCAGCCTTTTCCAGAACAGACAGTGTCAGCCTTTACAGTGTTGACTTCTGGAACCTCCCTTCGCACGCGAGGGGTGCGGTAGCTTCGGCGAGAAGCCTGCAGCCGGTTGGCCTTCGCTCCGCCGAAGAAGACCTTCGATACAGTGACGGTTTTGAGCCGAAGCCGTCAAAGCCCTTGGGCCTTCGCACCACCACCTCCGGAGTGGATCACCACGGCTTCGCAGCTACTCCGAGCTCGAACACCGTCCGTCCGTGTACCGAAGCCATGCATGGCCGAAGCACCTCAAGTCATCCTCACTCCGGAGCTAGCCTCGCTCCGAAGTCCTTCACACTCCGAAGCCCCACCTTCGGAGTACCACCCTTCGAAGTCCCTCCTTCGTCCAAGGCCTCCGCATGAAGCATTCCATGAGCACTCCGTCGCAGTGCCTCTACCCGAGCACACTCCACGACGAGCCTCATCCGGACCATGCCTTCGATGCGTCTCGACTTCTGAGACCTTCGTCGGGTACCTTCGAGTGTCTCCCTCCGGAGCACACTTCGAACTCCTTGCCTCCGCAGAGGACTTGGTCCACCAACTCCGAAGTCACTCCGTTCGGAGTACCTTCGAAGTGCCTCACCTCCGAGGACTTTGTCTCGGAGTACCTTCAGCCGGAGCCACGCTCCGCACTCTCTGCCTTCACCTGGCACGCCTCGACCCGAGGACCGACCCGGACCACCTTCGCAGCCACCGTGACGGAGCTCCCTGCTCCCCTGGCATCAAGCCACCCGCTTGACCCAGGTTCACCCGGCTCGAACCCTGTCCGTCGCCTCCGAAGTCCCTGCGCACCACCGACAAGCAAACAAGTGTATCCAGTACTCCGGAGACCTCTCCGGGTTAGCAACCTCCGGCACACACTCCGGTGTACCGCCCAAAATACCGAAGCCTTCGGTACAAACCCAGTCATCGTGTACTGTCGGACCCCTCCGACGAGGTACACTCCGCTGCACAGCTGCAGCAAACACACACCGAACACCCTTCGGTGACACACCTCCGAACACCCTTCGGAGGACCACCTCCGAAGCCCCTCCGGAGGTACCCTTCGAACAGAGGGTAAATAAACCTGTCAATCACTCATCACATACACCAAAACCACCCTTGGTTTCTCAGGATGGATAGTGGTTTTCCCACGATGCATGGCTGGAGAAGCCTTGGAGGGAAGAAAAGCAGTGTGGCTAAAATTTTGGGTTTGTTTGGTGTAAGGTGTTGCAGGCCAAGGGGTGCCAATTTATAGCCAACTTGGGGCTAAATTTGTAATTATCACCCGAAGACAAATATGGATGCTAGTAATTAAGAGTAAAGGATATGATCAAATTAATTACATATATATATATATATTTACTTCTTCGAATATGCATCTATCTTTATCTATTTTTGCGGTGCAACGGAAACCATCAAGAACTTCTTAAAATAGCTTTATATATTAAAGAAGCAACAATCTTGTAATGTATGTAATAGGTGACATGTAACCATTTGGCTGAAGTTGTGCAATATTTCTTTGGAAGGCACGAAAGCGATTTGAAAAAATATAAATAAAACACAAGCATTAATTAATTTTTGACGCAACGTTCCTATTTGTAGTTCTTGGTAGTACTCCTCTACAGATTTATTTCCCTGGTTTAAACATTATGATTTTTGATGCAAGTCACATTTATAAGTAGAGGGGACAAATCTACCATGCATAACTCTTTTTAACCCATCCCGTGTGTCTGGTGCTAAGCCTACATTTGATGGTTCATTCCACCAAATAATAGCAAAATCAGTAAACTCACTAGTGGCTTGTCTAACTCTATGAATTTCTGAAACAAGATGGGAATTACATTTTTGTTCTACTGTCATCTCCCAATTCAGATATACCTCAACATCATAAGACCCAAGGAAAGTTGGTATGTTGAAATTAACCTTAGCAAATGAATTATCAGTACGAGGATTATTGTCATTATTACCTCCCATACCTTAAAGATGTGGATTTCGTGGACGAGGAGGGTCTCAAGCAAGGGGTTGTATAGTTTCATCTTGATTCATGCCATCCGGTTCGAAGTCCTCAACTCTATCATCTAGTGGTTGTGGCTGCTTCTCTAAGTTCTCCATCCTAGTGACGAGGGTGGCAATGCTCCTCTCTATCCTTTCCAATCTATGCTCATTGTCGTGATTGCTCTTGATGATGTTTGCATTGAGTTCTTGCAGCAACTTTCCAAGCTCGATCTTGGACACACATTCATCTCCATCGTTTTGGTGTATTGATTCTGTCATGGTTAGTGGAAAAAATCTGACAATTGTATTAGTTCCTATGAACTAGTAGGATGTGGAGTCGCTCACACTTAAGCACTTAGCCAAGTTCTTGCAAAGTTCTTACCAACGTAGCAGGTGGTACAACCGGTTGTCTTCTAACTGATACAGTTGAAGGCGTGAGTGTAGCGATAGCCGGTTGAAAATTGTTCCGATCAGAAGGTGGAGCTTGGAAGGCTAGTCTTTGATAGCACAGATTGACAACAGTTAGTAAAGTTCAATAATAATTCATAATAGTTGTCTTTGTTGCTAGTTTAAAACAGTGCTCCTAGAAATTAGAATAGAAGCCAACTCAAATAACAAGTACACCAAAACACAACACTTAGAGATGTAGATAATAACACTTAACTTAAACTAGAACAACTTTCTCCTCTTCTACCTCACTGATTTTTCTTAATTTTTTTTCTTTTTTGGCCTATTTCTTTTTCTTTTCTCTTTTTGACCTCTTTTTTCTCTCGGCTCTGCTTGAACAGAACTACTCGTGGAGGCAACCGAACAGAAGGAAATCAGACTAGTTGGAAACAAAACCCCTCTGAAACCCTGCCTTCCCAGCCGAATTCCCCCCTTAAATTTATCTAAAGTATTAAAGCCTCCCATAGATGGATGCATCTTTTTATCATGGTCGTTTTGACGGGTGGTAGAGCTCAAACGGAGTTCATATGAAAAAGTTATGGTTGTTTTACCGAAGCAAGGTCAAACAGACTCCATATTGACTCTGAACCGACTCCGACTAGAGTTTAGGGTTAGATTCAGATATCCTAGGCCTAATAAAGATTATGGATATGACTCATGACCAAGAACACAACTCTAAACCAGCAACCCGACGTTGACTATGGATCAAAACTCAGCAATATGACACTGTGATGAAATTGCATAGGCTAGAAACACTAGGACATTGAGGGTAATTTGCCCTAGATTACTACGATGTTTTTGGCTTTTTTTAGAGTTCTAGGACAAATACAAAGAACTAACTAAGGGATACAATGATACCTGATGGGCAACTTGAGCTCTGATACCACTTGATGCACACGGGGGTGCCCGATCTTCCATCAATGGATGTAAACTCGATTGGGGGGGGACTTGACTTTGACAAACCGGCTTCCGATCAGTACTAATCTGAACCCCGCAATCACTACACCATGGTTCCGTTGGTTATAAACCATGCACGAACGCGATTGACCTCACCAAGAAGGCTAATCCCTGCATACGAATTGAGAACACAAGCAAGAACATGGAAACACAATCTCGCAAAACGGATGAAAGATCGATTTCTCAATTGGGGTTATATAATCTGACGAATGTCAGAGTAAATATTGTTATTACGTGGAACAAATTATACAGTTTATCGTTGCTAGAAGCATCTATCCAGGCAGAAGTTTTTCAAAGCAAAGTTGTAATCTGTAATAATCCGATAACTAATACATGTATTGATTTTCTATGAAATATTGTTATTACGTGGAACAAATTATACATTTTATCGTTTCTAGAAGTATATATCCATGTAGAAGCTTTCCAAAAAGAGTTGTAGTCTGTAATAATATGATAACTAATACATGTATTAATTTTCTATGAAATACTGTTATTACGTGGAACAAATTATACAGTTTATCGTTGCTAGAAGCATCTATCCAGGTAGAAGTTTTTCAAAGCAGAGTTGTAGTTTGTAATAATCCGATAACTAATACATGTATTAATTTTCTATGAAATATTGTTATTACGTGGAACAAATTATACAGTTTGTCGTTGCTAGAAGTATATATCCATGTAGAAGCTTTCCAAACAGAGTTGTAGTCTGTAATAATCTGATAACTAATACATGTATTAATTTTCTATGAAATATTATTATTATGTGGAACAAATTATACAGTTTATCGTTGCTAGAAGCATCTATTCAGGCAAAAAAAATTAAACATAGCTGCAGTCCTTAATAATTCGATAACTAATATATGTATTAATTTTCTAGGAAATATTGTTATTACGTGGAATAAATTATACAGTTTGTCGTTGCTAGAAGTATATATCCATGTAGAAGCTTTTCATACAAAGCTGTAGTCCGTAATAATCTGATAACTAATACATGTATTATTTTTAGAAAATACTGTTATTACTACGCGGAACAAATTGTACAGTTTGCCGTTTCGTAATTCTGGGCTCAGTGAGTGTCGCATGTCCAAATGATGTGTTCATGGGCCTCAGTGTTCTACACCCGGGTCTACTTTATAGGCCCAATGTACCCAGATCGTTTGATTAGTTAACTTGCGGCCCATTGGGCCCAGTACGAGGTCACGAAGGCGGTGGGTCCCACACTCTGACCCGGAGTTGTTCACTCCGCACGATCTCCGAACTCCGATGCACTCCCCTCTAGGGATGGCAATCGGGTATGACGGATACGGGTAGTGCATACCCATACTCGTACTTATTTACCCAACGGGTAAAAATCCGTGCCCATACCCGTTACCCGCGGGTATACCCGTTTACCCGCGAAAAAAGTGAATGAAAATGAGGATGAGAAGCGATGGGTCGACGTGATTCGGCGGCGTGCGGAGGTACATGCACGCGGCCACGCAGGCCAGCGCTCGGCAGCCCGGCACGGTTGCACGGGTGGCTTGCAGTGGCACCGAGGAGAGAATGGATGGGAGGGGGTGGCAACGGGTGTGGGTGGAGGGAGGAGAGAGAAGAAGAATATGGGTATTAGGGTTTCACATTTATTTTTATAGTAATGATAAATGGGTAAACGGGTAAACGGGTATGGGTAGTTGATACCCATACCCGTACTCGTTTACCCATCGGGTATGAAATTGAGAACAAACCCGACCCTATTAGGGTTTTTACCCGCGGGTAAACGGGTAATCAGGTATAATTGCCATCCCTACTCCCCTCGGTTACATTCACGGCCCGGTTTACACCGCGTATTTAATTTACAAGTTTTTTATACTACTTATCAGTTTGATTTTTAGTTCAAAAGTTTAAAACTGTTACATCATATTTAGATGTTATTTTAAAGTATCAAATATAAACTATTTATAAAATATATTTATAATCGGTGGATTATTCATGAGATGAATCTAATAAACCTAATTATGTCATGATTTTACAATGTGACGCTACAGTAAATATTTGCTAATCATGAATTAATTAAGCTTAATAAATTCATCTCGTGACCTTTAATTTTACAATTATTTTTATAATTAATTTATATTTAATCTTTTCAAATTAATGTCGAAACAGTATAGTTTGATTGTAAAACAAGGACAATATATTATTTATTCCATCTCTATACTTTAAAGTCTCTCCTAATTTCTGCGCTCTCAGCGAGCCACGTCGGCTTTCTCGCGGAGAGGTCATCCGGTTTTGCTGTAAATCTGCAGGAGTCCTCGCTTCTTTCGTTTTTTTAGAAAGCCCCTTGTATTTCTTCGGAATTAGCTGTCAGTCCAAAAGTCTGAGAAAGGATAAGCTCTTCCTGTTCCCTTTTGGGTTATTAGCTTCCATGCCACCGTTATTCCGCAGAACGCCAAATATGCCACTGGAATTTTGCTATTAGCCAAGAAGCCATTATTTTTTGCTGAACGATGCCACTGTGCCATTTTAGTCAACTGCTGGCACTTCGGACCCACTTGCAGGCAACAGACATTTCATATTGCCCCTTTTGCCCTCAGAGCACCCGCGACGCCTTCTCCTCCGGGCTCCGGATGGCTCCCCGACGGCTCCTTCGCCGCCGTCAAGCCCGAGTCACCCGACTCCTACGACGGCTCGTCCATCGGCAGCTTCCTCGCCTCGTCGTCCGAGCCAGAGACGCCGGGCGAGGTGACGTCTACGGCGGCAATGACGCCGGGGAGGGAGGAGGCCGCGGCGGCGGTGGCCTCCAAGGGGAAGCACTACCGAGGGGTGAGGCAGCGGCCGTGGGGCAAGTTCGCCGCAGAGATCCGTGACCCAGCCAAGAACGGCGCTCGCGTGTGGCTTGGAACGTTCGACTCCGCCGAGGAAGCCGCCGTAGCGTACGACCGCGTCGCCTACCGCATGCGCGGCTCCCGCGCGCTCCTCAACTTCCTGCTCCGCATTGGCTCCGAGATCGCCGTCGCGGCCGCTGCAGCTGCGGGCGACAAGCGTCCATATCCCGATCCGGCGAGCTTCGACTCGTCTTCACCCTCGTCCTCCTCCTCCTCTGGGTCACCCACGTCCATGGCCATGGCCCTGGTGCCACCTCCACCGGCGCAGGCCCCAATTCAGCTCCACCGTTATTAGTGAGGGGCAAAAGGGGCAATATGAAATGTGTGTTGCCTGTAAGTGGGCCCGAAGTGCCAGCAGTTGACTAAAATGGCACAGTGGCATCGTTCAGCAAAAAATAATGGCTTCTTGGCTAATAGCGAAATTCCAGTGGCATATTTGGCGTTCTACGGAATAACGGTGGCATGGAAGCTAATAACCCTTCCCTTTTTGCGTGTGCGATTCCTTTCTCTAGCTAGCCCTAGCCCGTCGCCGATTCCCGGAGCTCGCTCGCCGCCGCTTCTCACCGGCGTGGACTCCGGTGGCTCGAGCCACCGGCGCCGCCCTTCACGCCCGCCGCGACCGCCCACGGCCCATCCATGGCTGCCTCGGCTCTGCTCCGCCTCCTCTTCCCCACTGCATCGGGTCACAAGGACCCGACCACAGCCAGGCCCTCTCCGACATCCCTCCAGGCGGCCGATTCCCGGAGCTCGCTCGCCGTCGTTCCCGGAGCTTGCTCGCCGCCGCTTCTCACCGGCGTGGACTCCGGTGGCTCGAGCCATCGGCGCCACTCTTCACGCCCGCCGGTGTATCGTGCCCGACTGGCTGTTGAGATG
Organism: Zizania palustris; assembly: GCA_019279435.1. NCBI lineage: Eukaryota > Viridiplantae > Streptophyta > Magnoliopsida > Poales > Poaceae > Zizania > Zizania palustris. The sequence goes on from JAAALK010000082.1 coordinate 63,023,152, forward strand.
AATCGTAAGTGGTTGGAGGTTTGCTTACTACAATTCATATGGTTTTTTTGATTAGTTATGGTTAATGTACCTTCCCATCATCATGAAAGTGGCTTGAGGGTTTGTCCCTGGTGATCTAGAAAATGTTGAGCCATCAACTACATGGACACCTGAAACTCCAAGCACACGGTGTTGCTGATCAACCACCTTCCCTACATGACATCCACCATGGTAGTGCCAAATGGTTGTTATTGTGTCCCTGCAAAATTGCTCCAGGGATTTTGTATCATTTGTATACTTGGGTATAAAGTTCACATTAGCCTGCACACTTATATTGAGCACCCTATCCATTGTATTCACTGAGAGAAAATTCACATTGGCCTGTAACAACAAAGTATACTTTATGAATACACTTCAAATAATAGCCTGTATACTTCACATTAGCACAGAATTTTCTTAAATATGCACATTCACATTAGCCTGCACACTTATATTGAGCACTGCTTTCACGAGTGAGATCCTGTGGATGACTGAAGTAGTTGAAGGTAACTGCTGGATTGTTCCTGACATCAGTGTCTATAAGGGCAAGATGGCCCGTAGACAGTGGACCATCAATCTTCTCAAGGATGAAACCACCTTGGAATATCTCTTTGGGTAGATTAAGTTTGGTATGTGCATACTTCTGTGCTCTTTGCAGACTTCGTTGCTTCGGAGGAATGGTGGACAACTATCCAATCCATATTGTAGGAATGTAATATGTAATGCATTAGATCAACAAGGCCATAGTCTATCCTTTAATTTCTTTGAAAGGATTGTTTAATCAGTTTTGTAAGCCCTCTGTTTGTGGCCTTTCGATTAAGTATTGTGTGTTGGTTGCTTTAGTGTATTTAGTTTTCCAAGGTGACGTCTATTCAGTTTTATAGGTGGTCTGTTTTACTTACCAGATGCATCTATTGGTGGTTGTTTCAGCCTTTCAGGCGTTATTAGGTATTATGGCCATAACATGTGCTTTGTACTCTTATTGATTGATTTGAATGGTTTTGGTGGTAACTGGTAACAAGATGCAGCTGCTGCTGCTCTTGGTTTATAAGCGATGGCCTCACATTTTCTTTCTTTGAAAATGTCGTGTGATCAGTTTAGCTTCAGATTGTGTGTTAGGTTTTGGAACCTCTTTGTTCTTGGTCTTCTGATTGTATGCTATGTCTTGTTTGCTTTCCTATGTTCGTTTTTTTAAAAGTGGTGTGTATTCACAGTGATGTTTCTTTGTTGCACTTTCGCTTGTGTTCATGGTGTGCTGGCCTAATCTGGTTGTCTACTTCGCTCCATCCAACAAAAGGTTTGTCTCTCAGATATGCTTATTTCGTTATTATTCATTGAGTTTCTCTCAGATCTGCTTATTTTGCCTGATTGGAGCACAGGGTTGGGGGCAGGAGGAGAGGTTAGATCCGGACAACCGAGCGGTCAACGGCCGAATCGCTGGTTTCTTGGTGAGGTGAGGCATCTACGCATCTTCCGATCTGTCTCTGGGGCCGTGTAATCTCCCTCTCCTTCTCCCTCTCTCATTTGTGTCGTTCGTTTCCCGGGATATTGGATTGGCTTATGTCTGCTTAGCTGCCAGCGATGATTGTTGCGTTGCGCATTGTTAGATTCAACGTAGTGTATTTTCACCGGTTTTTCAGCTTCGCTCGCAACTTCCTGGCGATCGATTAAAAGGTTGCTTGGAAAAAGGAAACTGATCGTAGTTTTGAGGTCCTCCCTACGACTCATCCAGTTTGGGATGAATTAATCAGCCATTCAGTCCACGAATCAAAGTATCAAACGTCATTTTTATTTTGCTGGTGGTTGATTTATGATTTTTTTTCTCCTCACAAATCAAACACTAGCTACTATTTTCTTTGACTGGAAGTAGAAATATTTAGGTCAAGCTCATCATGACTATCTTTGAACTATCCAATGTTCTAATTCTCCACCCTTTTTAACAATATATGCCACTAATCGTAATCGACCAACTTAGCTTTGCGTAGTTGAGCCATACTTTATGAGGGGATTTTGATCCTTCACATCAACTACCAAATCCTTCTCCTGTAACAAAATCATTCAGTAAATCATTGATCGTACAATAGCAGAATGGGTCAAACCAACAATAGCTCACGCTTGGGGCTATGGTACTGTGCAATTCATGCTTTTGAGGTGATGTGTGTGCCAACCATTTCGTAAAAGTCACTATTTATGGTGGTGTTGAAAGACATGTTTTTTATCTGATGTATGCTTCTGAATATTAGAAGATTAAGACACACCTGTGTTTTTTTCATAATATAGAAACTTTAGAATGAATCCATCCAAGTAGCATTTTCATTCTGAAGATTGTGAATCTTATCACATGATTCATAGCTTGGACTTGGAGCTTCTTTTTTGAGTTTTTCTGGTATGCTTTTAAATATCATACTGCAATGTACATGATCATAATTGGTTTTTAATCTTGTGGCAGCTCTAACGGACAAAGGGAAGTTTCTGCTGGCTGCTCGGAGTTTCAGAAATGGGGCACACACAAAATATATCATCTCCTATGAATGTGATGATCTATTTCTTGGAAGCAATTCATATGTTGGGAAACTGAGGTTAGGTCTAATCATTCCATTAGGTTACTGTCATTGCTTTGTTTACAAGCATCATAAGTTATGTTGTATTAAAATGGTACTCCAATAATAATTTTATTGTCATCTTTCTTCATGTTATACCTAAGTATTCATCATATCATCGGTTATCATCTTCCCTTCATTGTTGAAAAGTGTGTCCTATCCATATATAATTTTCATTGCACGCATTAATACCAATACCAAGATCTACATATAGCTTTGCATTATCGAAAATGCAATATATCTTGAACTGTTTTGTTTACAATTTTAGACAGATTTAAACCACATTCTTTTGTGTATCAGATACTTTGAATTTTATTGAATGTTGTAATTTCTCATGCAGTGAGATGTATGCATTGTCATTAGCCTCCTAATGATGCTCAAGCTTAATCCTTCTAGTGCTTCCAGATTTGAGCCATATCAGAGACTTTTTGTACTTATGCGTATCATGTAGAACTACATGAAAAAGCAGTAGATGCATAATATTGTAATGTTGGTGGGTCGCTTCGTTTTTGATCCTCAATCAGACGATCACAAATGTTTATATACCTTCTACACTCATTTTTAATGCAACTCAGGTTCATTTTTATGGTAGCATATAAACTTAAATTCCTTTCAACAAATGAATAGGTAAAGAAGGCTGGAAAGGTGGCGCGTGCAATATGCATAATGAAGCATCCAATTCCTAACACCAAGGATTATCACTGCGTGCAGATTATACTCCCAAAAAATAACTGAAGCGCAAATCATACATGTAAGACCATCTTACTTAGACAAAGGTACTCATCTCCTTGCATTGCTGAATGATAAGCATTACTTCTATTGCTCCATTTCTTATCTAAAGCATAATACTGACATGTCACATAATATTTTGCTACAACTGACGACACTTTGGTCCTACTTAATCTACGCCATTGCCTCTTTCATTTTAAATGTGCGTGTTCTGTTGCTCATATGCCCACAATGTCCACCAAAGGAAAGTTCATCGCTTTTGTTTCAACAGAAGCAGAGACTGACAAGCCTGAGATCAAGCTAAAACCTGGGATCGATCCGCTTGGACTTTTTGAGGAAACATTATTTTGACATCTATGACCGATACAAACCTGCTAATGCTCCCAAGGAGGACAACTTCTTCGTGACAAATATAAGTTCAGAGAAGCAACAATTTCTCTACTTGGCCACATTGCAGCAAGGCTGATGAGTACCTGCGTTTTACAGAGCTACGATGCAGCCACTCATTTTGAGACGATGCTGAAGGATGTGCCCCAATTGTACAGCAAGATCACTGACAAGGTAATTACATGAAAAATATCATCAAGTACAACATTGATGCAGACTATCATTAGAGCAAGCATGCCTCCAGTTGAAAATTTTTGGACTACCATTTTGTCTTCGTGCTATTTTCTTCCTATCTGTGTCCAATTTCTGCCATTTTACACTGAATAGTGCAAGCATCACATGTGAAAAGGCTCGAGAGCTGAAGGAACACTTTTACCTATCTCTTGATTATGTGCCGAAGTTGCAGATATTTAAGGTTAGAAACTTTTATATATCGTTTGTTTTCATACCAATGTTAGAATTATCTGACTCCAGTTCGTCCATAGAATACAAAATGATTTTATATTGTATGCACGGGACTTGTATAATTAGCTCATTATTTTAATATTATGGGTTAATTGCTCCACTTTGCACAATTCTGAAGAAATCTCTTTTGTTCTTTTGTTTTTGCTCTCTTCCTTTTTCTAACATTACATGTAGGTCATGATGCAGTGCTTAGTATTTATACAATGCAATAGTTTGCATATTGCTATCAAATTTAAAAAATTAGCTTTAGCCCCCAAAGAATTCATCAATATTTTAGAAATCAGCTTAGTTCAATATCTACATAGAAACAACTACCGCCAATTTGTTGATTTGACCCATTATGCTATTGTACGATCAAATTTTGATGAGCATTGTGTATCTGAACCAATGCAACTTATTCTCTCAATTTAGTCATTTCTTGGCCAAACATAAATTTCCATTCTCAGTTGTATACGAATGTTGGAGCCTACCAATGTACTCCTTGCATGTTCGACAGATCCATGGGCATGAGCTATTTGAGCTCAAGTCTAAATATTTGAATCCTCGGAATAGTTATGGTGGAACTCTTGCATGAAAATTTCACAACTTGCTGTATGCCAGAAACAACTCCCTGCAGCTCCTTTTTCTCAATGCATCCTAATAAATATCTTGCTAACAATGTCTGATACGTGGCAAATTGTTTATCTACGGATACATCGAAATTTATAAGAACTGAAAACCACAGCTAGCTAGAAATTACAAAGCAGAACCTTGAGAATAGAAAGAAAATATTAACAAGGATGGATGGAGGCAAACATTAAAGCTATATCCCATGATGAGTTCCTTCATGCCTTTTTCTCCATTTTCTCAAGGTTCACATTGCATGGTCCTCGAGATTCATTAACCAACCATATGGTCTTGATTCACATTTCATAGTTGAGTGAGTCCTTAGTATGTTTGGAGTTTGAGGCATCTCCCAAGAATTTGAGATGTTGTCCTCTTGGATCTGTGCCATGGTAGATGTATGGCAGCTGGCAGGTGGACCTTGTGGTGAGGAATAGAAGGCTGATGGAACTGTTGTGGCATTGGAATTTCTGCTTTTCTGAAGCTTGATTTTCTCATTCTTAGTCAGACTGAAGCTCTGAAGGATTGACTGAAGACATCCACGATCATGCATTTGCGTGCAAGGGATGTTTTTATTGCTCTGCTGGTTGCTGCTTTGTCAAGGCTTCGACGTCGTATTAGAACAGGTGGATTCACTGTCCACCGGTGGAAGGAATTTCTCTGGTTAGTTTTGGACCAATTGGTATATATTTCAGTATATGGTCATGTTTTCAATTCCAGATGTATATGTCTTATGATGATGTAGTAATTGGGTCATTTGCTGAAACTTTTTGTTTCCACGGGTTGAATAAAATGCCCTTCCTTTGTTGTTAATGTGAAATATTATGCAAGCAATAGATGCATTTTCTGCATTGGTGAGTTAACTGTATGAACCTAATTCTGAATCAGCGTATTTATTTAGATTCTTTTTTATACTAGTTCGTTGCCCGTGCGTTGCTACGGATTAAAACATCATCACAATATTTTAAAAATATATACATATACATATATAATTTTTATACAATTAAATCTCTTTCAACATGAAGAATCATGCCACGACACAGATTTGTATTAAAATATATGACATTCTTAACTAAACCTCGCCAGTTACACATGCATCGGTGCATGATGAATGATTATGATGTTCCTCATATTGGATTGTGTAGAAAGAAGTTATTATTACTATGCAAAAAAGACATTACTTAATCTTCCGTCAATCATTATCCACTTGTTAATTAAAAATGCCTTATTCTTGTCACGCCAACCAAGGGAAATTTGAGCAAGCAAACTGTAACAACCCCAGAATTAAAAGTAAAATAAAAATGAGAAAAATAAATTTTTTGGAATAAAAGGATTTATTTAATTAAAGAAAAGGCTAAAAGAACCCTATTAAAGCAAAACAGGGGAAATATTTCAAATCTGAACCTGAAAAATTTATGGTGGGGTCTAGAGGCCAAGGAATATTTTTGAGAATTTTTACAAAATTTTAGAAGCAGTAATTAAAGCTCTACAAGAATATATGAATTTTTGGAATTAATTTATATCGAAAAAAGATTTAAAAAGGTTAGTGGGTCGCCTCCCTCCTTTCCCCTCGGCCCGGCCCAATCCAGCCATCTCGGCCCCTGACAGGCGGGACCCACCTATCGGCGCCGCCCGCCCCCCCCTCTACTCTCCCACGCGCGCCCGCCTGGTCCCAGCTGTCAGCCACCCCTCTACCGCTGCCACGCTCGGCCCACTTGTCGGCGCCCCAGCCTCTCTCTTCCGCGCACCGCACCCGCTTAGGGCCCACCGGTCAGCCTCCGCTCCCCTCGCTCGGTCGCTGCCAAGCATGGCCCGCGTGTCTGTGTCATGCCCTTCACGTTCGCCCGCCGACAGGTGGGGGCCACCTGTCGGAGTCGTCTTCTCCGATGGAAGGGGGATCCCCTTCCATGCCGGCGCCCCCTTCCGATTTTAGCCGCCGGCCGCCTGGATTCACCGAACCGGCCCCAGATTTACTTGCCCCGACACCCGGCAATCTCTTTCCCTCGGTTTTCCATGCGGTTTCGCCATGTTTGGCAAGGATCCGAGCGGATGGAAGGCTCGCCAGCGAGAATTGGAAACCCCTCCTCGGTTCCCTTCTTTTCCCTTTCCATCTTTGTCTCCGGTGACCTCCTATAAAGCTCGGCGCACACCGCAATCCATCCTCACCAAAATTGCTCAACCCCACACCGTCCCAAGCCGTCGCCTCCTCTTTTTCGGATTCCCCCCTGCTTCGGCTCCGGCAGCTCCTCGCCGGCACCTCGGTCCACCATCGCCCCCGCCAACGACACCTCCAGGTCCGTCGTCGCCTCCTCTACCCCGACCCCACCTCCATTGGGCCGGATCACCGCCGGAGCTCGCCGCCGTCAACGAACCCGAAAGCCTCCACCGCCTCTCCTCCCCGCCGGTCGCCACCAGTCCATCGCCATCGTCGCCTCCGGTACAGATACACTCTCCTCCCTCCACCCTTTCCATTTTCGCTGTCGCCTAGGGCCATGGACCACCGCTACCACCGTTCGCCGCTCGCCGTCGCACCGCCAGAGCCGGGGACAAAGACCTCGGTCTCCCCCGTGCCGCGTGCGTGCCGGACGAGATCTCCGCCGTGTGATCACGGATGGACGGCTGAGATTAGATCGGCCACAGGTTTAATTCCGGTCCTCGGATCGCACTAAATCGGTATCTGTTGATCTGGAGCGTTGGATTTCATTTAAAACCCCGGGTTAATCTCAGGCGTCCACGCGTACCGGTTAGATTTCTTTTAATCACAGCCGTCCACTGTGACTTAAGTGCCCCGCCTCGCATATGGCCACCCGATCTGGATTGGACGGTCCAGATTAAACCGGCTCACGCGCACAGTGCGCGGGTCCATGGTGGACCTGGCTCATCGTGGACCCACGTCTGATTTCTGGTTTAAAATAAAATTCAGAAAATGCTTTAAACTTTAAAAATTCATATCTTGCTCAAATTAACTCCAAATTTCACCATTTTAATTCTGGAAAAATTGTCTTTTTATTCTCTACACTTTGATGTAATAAAAACAATATGTTTATTTGGCACATAATATTCTTAATAAATAAATAAGAAAAGTCCCCTTTAGGGTTTAATTAATATATCATTTAAATAATTCAGAAAAACCCTTAAAAATTTATATATTAATTTCAGAGGACATAATGACTCCATTACACTGTTTATAAGCCAATAAAAATATAATGATTCATTTTTCCCATTTCATTTTATTAAATAACATTTCCAATGCCCTTAAGATAAATGATTAATTCATATAATAAAAATGCAACACTTTACCAGCATGGAAACTTATATCATAATTTCAAAAGACATAATTTCACTATTTTTACTACAATAAAAATAATAAGGTTATGTTATACCTTTTTACTTCATCTCTAAAAAGGGAAAATAAAACCCCTTAGGAAAAATACTTATGTCAAGATATAAAATCTAGGAACCTCTTTAAAACTTAATCTTAAATATTTAAGTAATAAATTCATAGAACTTAAAACCCTATCTCCTTTATTTAATCCAACAAAACATGTATGCGTGTATGCTTGATTTTGGATTGTTTATTGAATGTTGTGTTTACTTTTCCGTATCGAGAAGACTTCTACACCGTCGACGATCCGAAGTCTTACCCCGAGGTTCCACCTTCACCATTCGCGGATCAAGGCAAGTCACAACCCCCATTTTGATCATCATCGATCCCAATTTTTCATAATTACCGCTATAACCCATAGGAATTAAATATTGTGACCTCTCACGGTTAGTTTACTTTTATGTGAATGTTTGTGTTATTCATGGCATGTAAGGACTATTGAGCGAGGGTGGGCGCTGACTGTACCCCTCGAGGTAGAAGATGATGAAAGGTGATGCATGACTCATGTTTACTTTTCTGCAATAATAACTTGATGACATTAATTGCTTTACAAATTGTGTTTTTCCGCAAAAGTAAGCCACTACCTCCCTTGTTATTACCTTGCATTATATTTGCATTCGGTGGCTTGCTGAGTACAATTGTACTCACCCCCGTTGACTTACACCACCAGAGGCAGTTTACTACGAGGAGGGCGAAGGTGTGGAGTAGCGACCCAGTCAAGACACGAGACTAGAAGAAGACGTTCATCTAGAGGATTTATTTTATTAGTTTCTCTTTATTTAACTCTTTTGTATTAATATGGTCTACGAACCATGATTGATTGGCGTATTGTACGCAGTCGTGTGATGAACGTCTTGTGTTTATTGATTTTCTATGGAATTTCAATAAATCCCCGGTTTTATTAAATTGGGGCGTGACACAAACATTTTATTCTTCTAGGTTGGAACTCCTGAGATGAATCTTGGTTCGCTTGGCTAGGTGATGCGTCTTGTGTCACTGTCTTAGAAATAAGAAAAGGTTATAAATAGGGACAATTGGTACAAGCAAATGGCCGGAATTTTTCAGAGGATACTTTCACGATAAATTATTATTGCACTTATGTTACATAATACCATCACTTGCAGACCATAAAATGAAAGGAGATGCTTAAATTCATTTAGTAGTTTCCTTGCCGAGTTGCTGGTGTGAGTATCAGACCGATACTAATACCATAGTACCTACATGCACCACCTATTTGTTGGTTCATAACAAGATAAACCAAAGTAGTAAAGAACATATATGTAGTAGTAACAACTAACAAGTTCTATTAGAGCAACATATGAGTGGCAACTGCACCTAATAAAGCATTGCTTGCTCCTGTTCCTGCTTATCTAATAGAGCTTGCCTTAAACCAAACAACTCCCGTTCCAACTGCTCAACCTAGAAAAATTAAAAGGCAAATATGAGAACACTACAAGCCTCCATGGAAACAAGAAATTTCTAGCTGTTGGAGTAGATAAATATAAGATAAAAAAACAACAGAAAAACGATCTCCCATTTTCGTGCCTATTATCCTAAATAGATATGCAAAACTAAATATTGTAGGGTTCCTTCAATTACATATATGTATTGGTACTTGCAGGAACCTTCAATAATAAAAAGAAGGATATAGAGTTTTCACCTCATGGCAAGAAGCCAAACAGAATAATGCTTAACATACACACCTAAAACTATATTCTCAAAGATTTATATGGTTTAACAATAAAGCACAAACGGGAAAAAATTGAACGCCTTTTTCAAAAAATAATTCACTAATAGAGTAGATGAACAAAACGTTTTCCAATCATTCTCTTGACATTGTTGTATGTGTAAAGCTAAAAACAGCAACGACACTGAGAGTGAAGATCATACCAAATTTGCATCATGAGCGGTGGAGCAACAACCATCTCCATCCTACAAAAGAGAAGGGCACTGTTTAGAGGAATAACCAACAAACATAACCCGAAATGCACACTAATCTTGCACATCATTGGCTCTAACTTACTCCTCACAAGCATAAACATAAAACAATCCAATCCATGGAAAGAAAGTTAACAAAATGACAGTAAGTAGCAAGTATAGTTCAGCATAATCTGTCTACACGAGCAGACCTTCACGCCCGTGTTGATCTCCTGGTGGTGTGCGTCGGCCTCGAGCAGCATGCAGTGGTGGCAGTTACCTCCCCGTTGTCGCTGAGCATCCCTTTGAACGTGTGGCAGATGAGAGGGGGCGACAGGCGCTGGGCTAGGTGGGGGCATTCGGAGGCGCGGTCGCTGCTGGCTGTGGCAGCCATCGCTGGGGCGATCATTGCTGCAGTGGCTAGGACGACCGTTGAGGGTCTCCCATCGAGAGATTGTCTCCTCCATCCTCCTTCCTCTCCCACCCTGAAGCCACACCTGCTTGGTCAACGAGGGGCATGCAACCACCATCGCGGTCTCATCACTCCTTTGGCTTTGGTACTGTGGCATGATTCTCGCCATCCCACGAAGGTGGAAGATTGGAGGAAGAGGAAGAGGTGTAGCGGCGTGGAGCGGAGCAGCACAAGGCGGAGCTGGGCGGAAGGTGGTGGCAGCGGGGTGACGGGGCGGCACCGGCGTCGGGCAGGGGGCTGAGCGGGAGTGCGGGACGCTAGGGGTGGGGTGGTGGCCGGACGCGTGTCCTCGTGCGCTCTCTTTCTGTTGCTGCTACAGTAGGTGAAAGCAAATTTTGAATGGAACTGCGCCGACTGCATATTTGTGGCCCCTCGTATCAGAGAAAAAGAAAACATGTGTAGAATTCACGTTCACCATGAAGTCCTCCTTTTAGGAGTAGAAGATTTTGGCAATCACAAAATTGTCGTTCTTTGCATAGTTTATCTCAGAAAGTTTATAATCTCATTAACTTCATAAGTGTTAGGACTTGCGTGTATATGAATTCAATACTTATTTTTTTCTACATAAGTGGGTTACCTGCTATTGGTCAATGGCAATCGTTATCCGTCTCATGTTCTATTGTACGATACTCCGTATTTGATATTCTGCTTATCTCCTGTACTTGCTTACTATTAGAAATTTATGATCACTTACATCACTATTAGGTCTCATACTAATTGTTGAATATTGAAGAACCTATAAATAAATCTTTCAGTTTGATGGGGCACCCGAAGGGCGCCTCCTCGTCTAGTATCCTTTAAATCCGATTAATATGTACTACACAGTTTCTTCTTATTCTCTTCTTCCGCATCACCTCCTGCTTAACACTAGGGGTAAAAAAGGATAAACATGAATTCAAAAGATTTATAAATAATTTACTCATTTAGGAAGATTTTCCTACCCAGTGCGATCGATGCAATGAAAAAAATTACAACATAAAAAACCTCGTCATACAAACGATATAAACAACTTAAAAATAATAAAATAATATTCATCGTAATTCAGTTTTAAAAATAATATATCAATTTTAAAAATAATATATATTTTATTAACAATATGGTCCACATGTTAATGAGAAGCTAGTGGTGGTGAGAGATTCACCACCACTAGCTTCTTTTAAAGTACTCTCGATCCAAAAATATTAAACCTATTACATTTTTAATTTTTCCCAAAAATCTTAAAGCTATTTGTAGTTTACCGAGACTAAAATATTAAATGAGCTTCGTCAATGCTGCTGTTGGGGGAAATGCTTCATCCTCAGCAGTATTCAAAATCTCTACATCAACACTATGTGAAGATAAAAGAAAGTTAGAAGCCCTGAACTCCAAAGGTCCTAACCGCCATCGAGGCTCCGCTACCTCCGGAGCATTTCAAGACGGAGGTTTCATTAAGGCTTCGGCATGAAAGAGATTTCCGAAGCATCTTCACTCGAAGGGGCACTGCCAGCGAGGATGGAACGATTACTTTTCTAGTGTTGGCTCGGTCTTTTACCCTTTTAACCCTACGAAGAATACTAAATATTATCCACTAGATCGGTTGTAATTAAAGGGTAAAAATATCTTTTCCTAATGTATCTTGTCTATAAATACCCTTCCTCGCTACAAAAGGGGTATCGAATATCCATGTATTTAATACACACTTCAAACTGTCTTGAGCTATTATCCGATTTGGAGGCTTGAAACAGTACGCAACAAACACTTCACAAACACTTCGTTTGTTAACCCTTCGAATTTACTAAAACTGTTGGCGTAATCCTTTACGCCAAGAGCCGCTTATCATGTAATTTCATGCATGCATTAGTAGTACTGTTTAATACATTAGGATAATGTGTGAGAAATTTAATGCAATAATAGTACTATTTAATATATCAAGATAATTTTTTTCTTTGTCTTAATGCAAAAAACTGAGATTTTTGGATTGAGAGAGTAGCATAGATATCGTTTAGAACAAAATATTTGATGGATAAAAATCTTTTGAATTAGATTTATAAAAGTTTATTCTAAAGGAAAATGAGCGGAAGATCAACCTTTTTTCTGTTCATTCGAGAAAGCTATCATTCTCCTTCTATTTTTCTTGCACATATGATTTTTTTTTCAAAAACTATATGTTTTAATTCTTATAGTTAATTCAAAAAAAAAAAAAGGAGAAGTGGGCGAGCCGCTAAGCCGTAGCACCGGAGGCGAGGCCTCGGCGATTCCGTAAACCTCGTGAGACAAACCAGCCCAGTTGGCAGCGGCTACTAGCGAACCGCCCGTAACGCTTAAACCCCCCCTCCCCTCCCCTCCCCTCCCCTCCCCCCCTCCCGATTGATTCCTCCGTCCCATCTCCGTCTTCCCCCTATGGAGCTCGCCGCCCGCCGCGAGGAGCTTCGCTGAGCTCCGCTGGCGAGCTTCGTGGGGGCGTGTTTCGTGGGATCCTGGACGATTTCGTTGAGCCCCATTGTGATCTGCTTCTCACTCGGGGGATTCCGCGGTCGGCGGCGGATCATTTCTTGAGGTTTGGTGGAGGATTCCGTTTCGCCGATTTGTCGGGGTGGGATTTTGCTCTCTCGTTGCTCTTTATCACTTTCTTTGCTCCGGCTTGGCTCGGTGATTCTTGTGTTGCTTGCAGGGAAGCCAAAAGAGGGGGCGCTTTTGGAATAAGGAAAGAGAACGGGATCTTCTTTAGCACCGATCGAGTCCGCTTTATTGGGATTTGAAGGTTCCACAGCTCAGCCGATGGATTTCTTCAAGATCAAGAAGTTCGGGAAGACCCGGAAGAACGCCGGAGGTGAAAGGGAAATCGTTGAGTCTGAGGAGGACGCGAATGCCGGGAATGTGGTATCTGATGAGCAGAAAGGTAAGATGATCTTGGAGGATAACCCTGCAGCAGGGGCGACTGCCGGTATGGACGCAGATGCAGGCAATGGGGGAGTGGAAGGGGAGGATGACGACGACGACGACGATTTCATCACCAATGAGGTGAAGCGGAGGCTCAAGGAGTTAAGGAAGAACAGCTTCATGGTGCTCATCCCCGAGGCTGAGGAGGAATGTGCTGAGGTGGAGGAGGATGGGGAAGAGGAGGAGGAAGGAAGTAGCTCCAGGGAGTGGATGGAATCGGAGGTGGGCGAGGGGTTCCCGCTATGCGGGTTTGATTCGCTCTACGATAAGTACTGTGAGAGGATGGCTATGTTTGATAAGATGATCACACAGCTCTTGAAGGATCCAGGTGAAATATTTAGCCCCATGTAGTCTTTCGTGTATGATTGCTTATATTTTTGTATGTCCGAGTTGAAGGAATATTTGATGATTTGCCACTCTTAAAAATGGGCTTCGATTATTTGCCACTTTTGCCCACTATCATACACTCAGATGGTAAATGGTTCCACTTGTCATACACGCAAGTGGCAAATAATCAAAGTATGCAAACTTTTTAGTGGCAAATTCTCAAATTTCCCCCGAGTTGAATGGGACATAATGTATTACTTGTTTCATGTGATATACTTAGTATTAAACAGCTTTTCTGCCATTGCCAATCATTTGCTTGCGGGACTATATTAATTGGCCATGCAATTGCACATGCTTTGGTTGTTAGTAGTGTACACATATGCTAGATTCTACAAATATACATGGCTGTTGAACATCATCCATTTTAGCATTCCTTTTGTGATGAGTACACAGCTACCATATCAATTCATATACTTCGCATGGAGATTTTTATCGTCACTATCATTTTGTATGATAGTTATTGTCATCATCTGTGGTTCTGCCTTTCTATCCTATTAACTAATTTCAGGAATTTTACACGCCAGTATTTCCTGTTTGATGTGCTGAAGTTTTCTTTATGCATACGTAAGTGCCTTTTGGTTTTTTGTTGGACTTGAGGGTTCCATCTTCTCTTTTTTGTGTAGCAAGGTCACTCTTATGCCTGCACATTTGCTTACCTGTGGTGGGTTGCCGGTTGAGAGCGTAAGGGGTAGGAGTGGCTGGGACCTGGCCTGCTCCCGGGACGCCTGGAACCAGGGGGTTCCAGGATGCTTTCTTGGTTTCTGGCGGTAGGGAGAAAGGGATGAGAGAATAGGAGCAAGAGGGGGAGGAGCCGAAGAATAGGAGGAAGTGATTGAACTGAATTCTGCTTGCCTTTATTCCCATAGTACTCAAAGTATTTATAGACTCTTGTACAACCCAATTCTGTTATCTGGAATACCAGAATCCTAACAGAATTCTTTACAAGGCTCACGCAGGGCCTGGGCTCAAGCCTGCCTTCTGCCTTGCGTCCTTGGCCCCTCTACGGTGATACACAATTCCGACTCTAACATCTCTTCCGTCCTTCGGAAACAGCTCGTCCTCGAGCTGGAAGTCCGGATAGCGAAGTCGGAACTCTTCCATGTTCTCCCATGTAGCATCAGCCGGCGGAAGTCCTTCCCACTGAATCAACACCTCCTGTATACCCCGAGCAATCCGACCCCTTAGAGCCTTGGCTGGCTTTGGCAAGACCCTGCCATTAGATAGAGCCGGCAGTGCTGGTGGTAATTCTGGTGGTGTACCATGAAAAGCCTTGAGGACACCAATGTGAAATACATCATGAATCCGAGCGCCTTGGGGCAAAGCTAGCTTATACGCAACATCCCCAATCTTCTCCACAATCTGATATGGTCCATAAAAACGCGGAGCTAGCTTCCCACGGTGAAAACCAGGAAGTGATGCCGCTTGTCGGTGTAGTAAGCGGACCCAAACCCAATCCCCTTCCTTGAAAGACACGTCACGATGCTTGCCATCATAATAGAGTTTGCCATAGTCTTGCGCCTGGAGCAATCTTTCCCTGATTTCAATCAGGAACTCATCTCGTTCCTGGAGGGACCGATCCACTGCCTGTACTCTTGAAGACCCCTTATCATATGACCGAAGAGATGGCGGTGGACGCCCGTACAACACTTTGAACGGTGTGTCACGGAGCGCTGTCTGGAATGCAGTGTTAAAACAATATTCTGCCCAAGGAAGCCACCTTAACCAGTGTCGGGGTCGATCCCCTGTGAGACAACGGAGATACATTCCAATTACCCGGTTTGCTGCTTCGGACTGACCATCACTTTGTGGGTGGAACGCAGAACTGAGATTTAGCTTTACTCCTGATAGTCGAAAAAGTTCCTTCCAGAACGTACTTGTGAAGACCGTGTCCCTATCACTGACAATGGAGCTGGGAATACCATGAAGGCGTACTATCTCATTGAAGAACACCTGTGCCACCGAAGTTGCAGTGTAGGGATGTCCTAGGGCCAAAAAATGTGCATATTTGGATAATCTGTCAACTACTGTGAGTATGACTGATTTCCCATGAATCCTGGGCAACCCCTCAATGAAATCCATTGCAACATCCTCCCAAACCCGAGCTGGAACATGCAGCGGTTGCAGCAACCCTGCTGGGTGGAGATGCTCAGTTTTGTTCTTTTGACATATTGCACATGCACGCACAAAATCCTGCACCATCTTCTTAGCATCTGGGACAGAGAAATCTGTTCGCAAACGATGCAATGTGCGTTCCACCCCTTCATGACCCATGTGAGCTGCACCTAATATAGCCTGTAGATTGGGGGACGAAACTGGGACATATATCCTGCCATCTTTCAGAATCAGCCCATCCGTGAAACTCCATGATGTGCTCCGCCCTCCTGCCAAAATCTCATCTCGAAGAGAACGGAGACTATCTTCACTCTCAACTTCCTGCCTTAGGCAATCAAAAATGTCAAATGATGGCCCTGAAATTGCCATAGCAGCTGATTCAATGCCCCCCTCGCGGCGAGACAATGCATCAGCTACAACATTATGGCGTCCTGACTTGAACTCAACCGTAAAATCGAATCCCATCAACTTGCTCACCCAACGATGTTGTGGAATCGTGGCGAGGCGCTGATCTAGCAAGAATTTCAAGCTGTAATGATCAGTGCGTACTATGAATTGCCTCCCCCAAAGATACGCCCTCCAATGGCGCACTGCTTGTACCAAACCTATCAACTCCCGTTCATAGGCAGCAAGACCATTGTGTCGAGGTGTTAAGGGTTTGCTGAAGAAAGCCAGCGCCCCTTTGCCTTGATGAAGAACAGCCCCAATTCCTGAACCTGATGCATCACATTCAACAATAAACGATTTTGTGAATTCTGGCAGTTGTAGAACTGGTGAGGATGATAAGGCATCTTTAAGGGCTTGGAAGGCTGCCTCTGCTTCTGGTGACCACCGAAACGCCTCCTTCTTGAGTAGTGCTGATAATGGTGCTGCAATGAGCCCATAATTCTGGATAAACTTTCTATAGTATCCTGCAAGTCCCAAAAAAGCACGGACAGTCCGTGGGGAACGAGGTGTAGGCCACTCTCTGATAGCCTCAACTTCCTGTTGATCCATAGCCACTCCACTAGCGGACACAACATGACCCAAATACCCCACCTGTTGTTTACCAAAACTGCACTTTGATTCCTTCAAAACCAATTGGTTAGTCCGTAATGCAGTCAATACTGCCCGGAGATGCTGCAAGTGTTCTGACCACGTCCGACTGTAGATTAGTATGTCATCAAAGAAAACCAATACGAATCTGCGTAGGAAAGGTTCTAACACTGTATTCATTAGTGCCTGAAATGTGGCCGGGGCATTGGTCAGTCCGAAAGGAAGAACCAGGAATTCAAAATGCCCTTGGTGGGTCCGAAAAGCAGTCATATGAACGTCTGCTGTGTTCATGCGGACCTGATGGTAGCCGGAGCGAAGATCGAGCTTTGAAAAAAATTTAGCGCCATGGAGCTCGTCTAGCAGCTCCTCCACCATAGGAATAGGAAATTTATCCTTGGAGGTTGCTGCGTTTAGTGCGCGGTAATCCACACAAAACCGCCAGGATCCGTCTTGTTTCCGAACTAATAGCACTGGAGAGGAGAAAGCAGATGTGCTGGGTCGTATAATCCCTTGTTTCAGCATTGCTGTGCATTGTTTTTCCAGCTCATCCTTCTGCAATTGTGGATATCGGTATGGTCGTACTGCAATCGGCTCCGTTCCTGGTTTCAAATGAATTCGATGATCAAAAATTCTTGCCGGTGGTAGCCCCTGTGGTTCTGCGAACAGCGTGCGGAACTCGGTAAGCAGGGGCTGCAGCAACTCATTGTTACTAAGAACAGCACAACAGGCTGGTCTGTTCTCCGTAATTCCAGATAGGGTTACTTCTCTAGTTATCCCCGTAGTGTTCCTCCAGATGGCCATCCTCATGTTAACAAAATCCCATAGTATCGGACCAAGAGTACAGAGCCATTGCGTGCCAAGAATGATGTCCACTGTATATAATTCCAGGGCAAAACAGTCCACTCTAAAAAACTCGCCACCGATGTCTAATTGAAGATTTCGACAACGTCCCGGGCTGTCCAAACGATCTCCGTTTGCCACCACCACACGCAATCCTTGCCGTACGGGCTCTAAGGTGAGCCCCAGTTGCTGTGCTGATTGAGCGTGGATAAAATTGTGTGTGGATCCAGAGTCGACCAAGGCTGTCAACGAAACTCCTCCTGAGAGACGGACCAGCAACCTCATCGTATTTCCGCCCCCAATACCCGAGAGTGCGTTTAGCGAGATATGAGGCTCGCTCTCCTGCTCCTCGAGCAATTCCCATTCTGTAGCCTCATCGCTCACACACTCGATATAAAACAATCGAGCACATTTATGTCCCCGGACAAATTTCTCATCGCAATTATAACACAGCCCCAACTTTCTTCGTTCCGCTAGCTCTTCTGGGGAAAATCTGCGGAGTTGTCGTTGGGGTGCCTCCCCTGTTGGTGCGGCCACATTATTTTTGAAAACTGTCCTTGGTGTTCCCCGTGTGCTGATTTGTCGGGCTGATTTCTTTTCATATGCCCGGGCGATACTCATTGCTTCCTGCATATTGGTGGGTCTCTGCAATTCAACATCCACCCCAATGTCCTCCTGCAAGCCAGCTATAAACAGTTGCACCTGTTGGCGTTCTGAGAGGGGATCATTGAGATGGCTAGCCAATGCCAAGAATCTTTCCATATATTTCTCCACTGAGTCGGTTTGGGACAACCGTTTAAGCTCTCCCAGGGGATTGCTGCGGACTGCTGGCCCAAAACGGACATGGCAGAGAGTCTTGAATGTCTCCCAATTGGGCGGACCATGATTATGTTCATAGTGGTAATACCATTCCTGGGCTGTATCCGTGAGGTGATACGTTGCCAACCAGACACGATCACCCTCGTCGGTACGCTGTCCCCGAAAAAATTGTTCGCAGTGGTTCAACCAATTTAGGGGATCACTTTTGCCATCAAATCTTGGAAACTCCAGTTTGTAAAAACGTGGAATCCCTCCTGAAGTTGGCGCCTCTGGTGACCCATTGTTGGCTTGATTTTGCTGCAGGTTATTCCTTGGAGATCGGTTCGGTGGTGGTAAGATACCGTCACCTCCCCATCTTGGCAATACTGGCGATGCTCCGGTTGTATTGCCACCAACCTGCTGCTCCAGCGAATTAACCCTTGCGGTGGCCACTGCTACGGCGCGGTTCAATTCTGCCAAATCCGCCTTCGATGCCAATGTTGAGACAATCTTTAACATGGCGGCCAAATCTTGCTGGAGTTTTTCCATGGCCCCTTCACCTGTGGTTGTAGAGGCATCCATACTTCCTGAAGACATGGTTCTTGGTTCTGTTCTTTGCTCTGATACCAAGTTGTGGTGGGTTGCCGGTTGAGAGCGTAAGGGGTAGGAGTGGCTGGGACCTGGCCTGCTCCCGGGACGCCTGGAACCAGGGGGTTCCAGGATGCTTTCTTGGTTTCTGGCGGTAGGGAGAAAGGGATGAGAGAATAGGAGCAAGAGGGGGAGGAGCCGAAGAATAGGAGGAAGTGATTGAACTGAATTCTGCTTGCCTTTATTCCCATAGTACTCAAAGTATTTATAGACTCTTGTACAACCCAATTCTGTTATCTGGAATACCAGAATCCTAACAGAATTCTTTACAAGGCTCACGCAGGGCCTGGGCTCAAGCCTGCCTTCTGCCTTGCGTCCTTGGCCCCTCTACGGTGATACACAATTCCGACTCTAACATTACCTGATCATACGGTTTCTTTCTTGTGCTATCCTATAGAGTGCCAACAAATTTATAAACCAGGCCCTTTTTCATGATTAATAAAAAAATTCCCAGGGTCATTCAACATATCAAAAAAGTCGCCTAGATCAGCATCCAAATTGGCATCAACCCTACGAAACCTCTCATTCAAAAGGAGGGATGAGCTCCAGGAGGATTATGAACATCTTCAGCAACAGCAGAGCGAGGATGATCCTTACCAAACACTTGAGACAGCATATGTTGGACATGTCTCTTTAAGTTGGGAGGTCCTTCATTGTATGTATGTACACCTGAGTGTGATACTCGCAGGCCAACCTGATAATCCCACCTCCTACAGCCGTGCTGCTCAAGCATTCCAGCAGTTCCAGGTTCTATTGCAGAGATTTGTTGAGAATGAACCATTTGAGCAAGGTTCACGGATTGAGATTTATGCACGGTCTCGGAGTTCTTTGTCAAAGTTGCTTCAGGTCCCCACTTTTCAAGGTATGATCCTTAAGTTTTTATTCCTAAAACAAAAATAATCTATCATCTGACAAATTAATCCTCTTCGCAGCTTATTGACTTTTTAATTTTCTAGAAAATAATCAAGCATTGAATTGAGTTTCTGTGTGGCATTATTCATTGAATCCGCTTGGCTCATGATTTTTTAATCAATTAATTTCTCTGCATTGATTTAACAGCCACTCTGTTTGCTTGGTTGAAATTTTGTTTCTTCTTGAACTGAACATCTGATGGATTTCCCAGTGACGATACCAGCAAGTGTACTTAATTGTCATTTGTCTAATGTATACATTCGTGTGGCAGATAGATTGACTTTCATTGTTCCTGGTACATCTTTCATCAGGTCAACTTGTTCTATTCTTTATCCATCTAATTACATTGTTTAATACATTAGTGAATAAAACGTGTGCTACAACACATGCACGGCGTGAAGCCAGTGTGCGTGTGAAGCAGCAGTGAGTGCGTGAGTTACATGTGCATGCATGTAAAGCTAGTGATTAGCGCAGCATGCAGTGGGATTAATTAGCTAGTGATTAGTGCCATCATGCAGTGGAATTGGCTAGTGATTAGTGCAGCATGCAGTGGGATTAATTGGCTAGTGATTAGCTCAAGCATGACCGCATGAGTGGGATTAGCTAGTGATTAGTGCCACAGCTTGCTGCAATGCGTTTGAGTTATTTAAGTAGTCTTGTATGCATGCTTCAACAGATGCAACAGAGAGAAAAAAAATGAGAAAGGGGCATGAGCTGTGATAGCTGTGCTGCCAACAAAAAAGACTCCATGTGTTCTTGCTGATTGCATTTGTCTGAGAGAGTTGAGTGATTCAGCTCTAACAGTAAGTAATAAATACAAGATTTGTATGTATATATTTTCATGATTTAATAATTCCTAATTTGTTAGTTAATAAAAATTGAGTTATACTTGGTTTGGAGCACAATTATAGCCTCTTTTATGCTTAAATAATTACGAAATTCATTATTAATAAATATCGACGTCATGAACCTGATTTATGATGAGATAAACATCGCCGAGAGGATAGCTGGGTGACGTTGGCTGCTAACGATGAGAGGATTTTAGACTAGGATGATAATATTGGGGAGAGTTTAGACTAATTCTTCATTGCTTCTCAATTGAGTATGTAAGATACCTTTAGCGAGGATCGAGGACTAACTTGACATATAAGAAAATAATCCCTGCTATAATGGAAATCAATTTAATCTCTACGTCTAATTCCTAATTAAAACCATTATCTTCCTAACAAATAGATGTAATACCAAAATAACTATATATCTCCATGACTCCATCCTAAATCACCTATCCTGCCATATGGGCCTATTGCTAGAGTACCTGCGTATTGTTCACATGTTGCTACAATACCACACTACAGTACTGACCCATAACAATCAAGTTGTATTTGGTTAGAGATATAATAAAGGGGGCCTTAATGGTACCCCATTACCTCTATAAGAGATAATACTTCAAATTAATCTAAACCCTTGATTAATTATGATTAAAATAATTAAATAAAATTTAATTTGTAGTAACCTACTGTAGTTGGTTGCCACTTTCCACTGCACTCAATCTCATCCTACATGTCGCCGCCCATCTAGACACTAGCCGTCGCTGCCCCTGTGATCGTTTGTTCGGACTCTGCCGCTGCCCCCGCCGCTGCGGTGACCCCACTGGCCGCTCTGCCCTGTCCTGACCAGGTGCTCCTTGCGCCTCCGATGCCCCGCCATTGTGACCATTTGTCCGGACTATAGCCGTCGCCCCGCGATTGTCTGTCTAGACTTCGTCTGTTGTCCCCGTCGCTTCCCTCGCAACTGTCCATCCGGACTCCAGTTGCCATCCCCACCACTGCCCTATGCCTTGGCCAGCCTTGCTCCGCGCCTCGGCAGGCACCGCCGCTCATGGCGTTGCCCCGTTCCCGCTCTAGCCCGTGCCGCACCACACATAGAAGGGAGCAGGAAGAAGAAAAAAGGAAGGAAGGAAAGAAAGGGGAGGAAGAAAGAGAAAAAGAAGAGAAATAAAAAAGAAAAGAGAAATAAAAATGGAAAATATAAGACGACATATTACCTCCTAATAGGTCACCTTTAAATCGTGATCGTTAGATATAAAATAATTAACGGTCCTCATTTATTTGGTTTTATCGTAAAATTCTCCTAATAAAATAGATGGGCTTTAGAAAGAGCCCATGAAGTTAAAGATAGATTGGCCTCAATGTAAATTGCCCATATGATGTACACCTATGATCATACAACTCATCTAATCAACATGCATATGAGCATATCTTTTTGGTTACTAGTTAGCAGGGGAGCTCCCTCAGAATGCCCAATTAGTATAGGTATAGATCAGTGACAGCTGGTGAGTTTCAGCTACTGATGTAAATTTCAATTTAAATGGCACTGATATTTAAAACATGTAGCTGTATATTGTTTATAGTTGGAATAAGAAACCTGGCTGGTTACCACTGGTCACTAATCCTATCGGCTTGAACCATTAGCTTTTGTATTGGCCATAGCCTGGGTGCTGGCCGCTGGCGCCTGGTGGTGGTGGGTGGTGCACTCCAGTTGGGCGCTGGCGGTGGCAGCAGCTGGATGGTGCATGAGTCCTGGATGGGGGCGAGACGGTGAGATGGATAGCACACCAGAGTCTAGAGCAGGCAGTCTGCAAGACTAGCAACTGGATTGCAGGCTTGTAGAGCAAGTTCTCTCCTGGGACATTAAAAAATGGGCCAATGGGGGGTAACACTAGGCCATTTTCAGGGGTATGCCCTGGGCCAGACCAGCCTAGGGTGATAACTGCCAATGCCCAGTTACCGGCCTTACTTTTAAAAATCGAGTTTTTCGATCCTTGCTGCTGCATATATTGTATAATATTGGCTTCTAGTGCCATTGATAATTAATTAATTACTATATACACAAAGCAATTAATTTGATGCTCTTTCAAGACATGAAACCATGTCTCCCAGAAGTATGTCCTAATTGGTAATGTCTTAATATTGGTCTCATCTCTACTGTCTTTGTTTTGGTGGAAATGTTTAAGGGCCATTATATTGTGGGAGAAAAGGCGGCAGATCTTACATCATGTTTACACATGCCCTGCATGTTTTTAATATTAAATGACATGCATATACCGCCCTTGTCATAGGTTATATTAACTTTTAAGTGTAAATCTCTTTGGCTTTGGCATTAAATAGCCTATACGGCTAGACATATTGCACATGCTATAAGCCAATTTTATCTGCGGTACACTATAACACTACTAATGATCCGTAATGCACTTTGTTGGTCTCTTTTTTACCTTTCATTTGTGTTTCACAATCACGTTTTCTGTGACTAAGGAAGATATTAACAGCAGTCAGATTTATGACACCATTGAGTACTTTTGTGAATATGGCAGCATCTGAACCTTTCTATATGCCTTAGAATTGAGAGACACATGTTCCATACTGTTGTGTTCTATAATATGTATTCAACTTGTGACTGAAATGGTGTACACAAGCTTTAAGCGCATTCTTTGCAAATTTAAGATGTGACAGTAAGCCATGCCTGTGAACTTCCTCATTGATTCCATAGGATCTTGTCAAGGTTTTTCAGTCTAGACTGACAGTAGGACTTGGTAGAAGTATAAATTCTGTTACCTAGATAGTAGATACAGCTTAGTGGTTGGTTGAACCAAATCTTACTGGTTTAATGCACGATGCTTAGTACATAAAATCCTTAAGCTTTGCATCAGATTTTGCTCAGGTCCAGCAAGGCAGTAAGTTCTTAGTGCAATGAACTCAATTATTCCTCTTTGAAGTCATGGCTTCACTTTATGTTTTGTTATGGTAATTTTCTTTTATGTTTTGCTTTCATTTGAGAAATGGGTTTTCTAAACATGTTTTTACATGAATATAATTAATGCCATGCTTATTTTGATTAATATATTTCCTTTCATTTTTGTATCCTCTATTCAGTTGCAGACAGTAAATATAATGCTGAAGAGCAGGTGGAGCCATCAATATTTGCACCTGACCTCATCAAATTATTAGAGGAGTCTATCCTTACATTCCGTCTTTTCCTGAAAAAGGACAAGAAAAAGAATAGTGCTCTCATGAGTGTTCATAGTCATACTGGAAGCTCGATCCAGCAAGTTCAATCTTCTCTCGATAAGGTAATATCTTATTCTGATATGTGGCTGATCAACTGAAAAAACCTCTCCTTGATTAGGTATCTTTAGTTCATATCTGCCAGGTTCTGGTTATTTATTTGGCCACCATTTTTTGTTATTGCTAACTTTCATTGGCTTGGTTTTATGTGACCTCTCTCTGCAATGGTACACTAGTATAATATATTTTACCAACATACATGTGATGTTCTTCCTATATGAAATGAGAACTCTGAAACTATTTGCATGGATATGGTATTTGCACATGGGGGTTGAGTCTGCATCTGCATGCCTTCTGACTTCTGAGATTTCTTTACGGCATATATTACAAAATCTGCAGAAGGAGGTGAAGGTGAAAGAGCTATTCAAGAAGAAGAAAGGATGGAAGAGCAAGACCTGGGCAGCCACAATGGAGGAAGTTCAGCTGCTCTTCGCCTTAATCGACATCAAGGTCGTGTCGAGGGTCCTGAGGATGGCAAAGCTCAGCAAGGAGCAGCTCCTGTGGTGTGAAGAGAAGATGAGCAAGCTAGATCTCTCCGACAACAAGCTTCGTCGTGATGGATCCCCCATCCTGTTCCCTTGTTGACCCAATCCAGCAGTGCCTGAAGCACTGCAATGTGTGGCATGGCATCTGCTATCTCTTGAGCTGACACCATTTGGCCACCTTGTACTAGAGTGGTGCCTAAAAAGAGATTGCTGTTAGATCTCCATTTCTTGTGCCTGTGTTTGGCATGAGGTTTATGCAGCATAGCAACATATGGAAGTTTGAATAGAAATCACCAGGTAAATCCAAATTCTGGACACAGTTGCAAGCTGTGTTTGAACTCCATCCTTTAGTTGGATGTCACCAGTTAATCAGTTGCAGGGCCGGTTATGAAAGCAGCATACACTGGGGCAATGAGAGTGATGAAGGTGGCTCAACTATTTTGGAGGTGTTTGTTTTAACCTTTTTAATCAGCTTCCTATGTAAAAAGTTAAAAGCTGGACCAAACTGATCAATAGTAGATTTTGTCACTACAAACTAAAAGCTGCTCATCCTCTAGATTACTAACTTGTGGTCTATGCTCACGGTAGCTGCCCTCTCGAGCGTCCTAGCTTGTGCCTTGTGGCCTCCACCTCATTGAGGCTACTCTGTGGTCGTTCAAGTTTGAGTTCGTCTAATGCGTTTTACTCTAGATTTATAGCTATTTAACCAAATAATTTAATTCATATTTGGTACAAAAATTCAAGAGCTGGTTAAATCAAACTCTAAGGGGGCGTTTGGTATAGATTCTTTGTGCTGATTCTAAACAGAATCAGTTGAATCTGTACTAAACGTTAAAAACTGCACCTAATTTGTAGATGAATCGCTACGAAGTGATTCACATATTTACACAGCGAAACAGAATCGGAGAAATACCTACTTCTCGACTGAATCGCGTTGCGCTCTCTCTCCCCTCACATCTATCGCCACGCTCTCCTGTCTACCGTTGCGCTCTCTCCTCTTGCTTCCCCCGCGCGGCCACAACATCGCATCATCGCCTGGCGCTACCGCTTCCAACACTTTCGCCGAGTTGGAGCAGCACCTCCGTGGCTTCGCGCGGGTAGTCCCCAATCAAACCAACAATGCCGCTGTCTTGCTCAAGGAATGGAACAACACCTTGTTAACCTGCTGAACAGAGAACTTCGGCAATGTTTGTACTAACAATCCATTAAAGATTTTTTTATTTTTCTCATTGTGCTTTCTCAATCAATCACTCCATACGAATAAAAATGTATTTAAGAATGAGAGTGGAGTTCTTCAAGTGATGCGGCCATGCCCGTGCATATGGGAGAGAGAAAAGAGATACCTTACTACAAGTATTGACATCACTAGGAATCAATTTATTTGACCTAATTGCAAGTATTGATATCACTAAGAATCAATTTATTTGGCCTAATGCGCATGCATGAACAATATACATATTGTTTATTTCAAAAGCATTCAACAAATTTCCTTAATATTGACAATACACTAACTTTATCTGCATAAATCCATTTTGTTATTTTAGTGCATTCTAAACTTGTTGGCTTCATTGGTCGGAAACAATGTTCATGTACTAGTAAACAGAGTTTACAAAATCTAGTCATCCATCCAAATGATTTTCTAACTAATTCTGATTCACCACAGAATCAATTCACGAGAGAATTAGAATCAGAATCTAAAGAATCAGAATATGAAGCTATACCAAACGCACCCTAAGATTATCTGGAGCTGTGGATGGATTATCTGGAGTTATGGGTGGATTGGGAATATTTGGTTGAGTAATTTAGTTTTTGTTTTGGACTAAAAATAAAAGTTTAAATTATTTTATTATATAGTCTTGGAAGAATCTTGAAGTTGTAGCCATATCAAATATATATCTTTTATAGTTCTTATAGCACAATTTTTTTACTACTCACGATAACATTTTTAGAATATTCAGTTTAACCAAATACACTGTTAATCCCCGACTACAAAGTTTTGCTAAACAAAGCATTGCATTCTCTGCAATTTTATGTAGGTGTTGTACTCTCCATTCTATTATCTTTAGGTCTGTTTGGTTCAGATTTTTAAATTAGTTTTCTGTTTCGGAAGCTACAATCTGAACCAAACAGGTTTTTTGGGTACTCACCAGAAGTTGGAATCTAAATCAAATATGAAGTTAGGTACCTCAGATTCCACAAATTCTCGCATCTATCTTTTGCTAGAAAGTAACCACATTTGCCATTAATGAAATATCTCTTCTGTTGATATAAAATACTTAAAACTAAATAGTTTTCTAAGAATACAAACTAATATATTGGTTGTTTAAAAACATAAATACATTTTATTTATAAATAATTTCATTTTAGTTTTCTTATTACAAGAATGATCTAAATGCACATCATTAAAAAAGTCAACAACCAAACATTAGGGGGATTATAGACATTTATTGTTAAAATAGAAATTCATGACTACTCCAACCAAACAACTTTTAGCTTTTTCATAGCTCACAACTCACAACAGCTTTTCTACACACCAACTTTTCTACAGCTCACAACAGTTTTTTTAGAATCCATGGCTCAACCAAACACACCCTTAGTTCTTCAAGGATGTATCATTGCCCACATCTACTCCATAAGCTTTTTTATCCAACCAGCTCATGCAACCATGCACTTAACTTTGAAAAAACATAGTGCTCCATGATGCAAATTTAGAATAAGTTGAGATGTAGAAGTTGTTTAGTTAATGGTCATAATTTGTTATGACCTAACTGAAGAATCTGTCATAGTTGTGGCTTGCCACATTGTGTGGCAAAAATAGTTTGTTTGGTTGAAAAGTAAGTTGTGGCAAAAAAAATTATGACTAATATTTGTGAGCAACTTTCATAACTATTGTCTTGAAGCATAATCGTGCGGAAGGGTAGCTTCTTGGCTTCTCCAAGCGTTGTCTTAGGTAGTGTTTAGATTGATGTACGAGGAAGGATGAGATGGAATTCTTTATAAATGTAGGATGGTACACGTGGTACACGTGTTTGATTTGAGGAATGAGATGGAACTGAGAGGGTTGGGTTGATTTCTTAGAGAGGAATATTCGGTCTAGATGTTGAATGGTGTGATACAGTTTTTTCTTAGAACCACATCGTCCTCGGTTCCTTTCGTTGCTAGGGTTACCCTCTCAATCTCTCTCCATATCTATTCACCTCCTGGAGGCGAGAGAAGAGGCAACAAAATCGGCGGAAATCATTGGCCACATGATCATCAACGATTCACTGAGAACAACAGCGAATACATCAACCTAGATTCTTGTTGTGCGATATGGTATGTTTTCCTCATCTTCCCATGTCCAGATTCACGAAGAGTTTTTGTTGTTTGCTTTGCTTTGGTGTATGTGTTGGTTGTGAATCAAACTAGATTGAACTGGACATGAGTTCCATTCTAGAGAAAGTGAGACACAATACAAAAACCGATAGCAGACATGAAATCTGAATAAGATCTGATTGAGAAAACCAAACAGTGGATTAAATCATCACATTCCTTATCATTCTTTCAACCAAACAAAGTATTGAACCATTACATTCATCCAATCAAACATTGCGGTAGAAGTGTGTATGATTGTGAACCACTCCCTCTATTTTATATTATTTACTTTTCATTTATTTATTAGGGCAAAATACTCTTAACTTTTTGGTCAAGTTTAAGGAATCCTTTGAATTTTTAAAATCAAACTAGTCTAACTTTTTGTCAAGTTTAAAAATATATTAACACCTATAATAGCAAATAAATACACAATTAAAACGTATTTCATGGTGGATTTAATTAAAGTAATTTAGTGCTCTAGTCGTTGATATATTTTTCTATAAAATTGATCAAAATTAGAAAAGTTTAACTTATAAAAAAGTTTCATTGTACACAATCTACTATTTCTTCGAATGATTCATCAGCCTATTACTATTTAGAAGGGGAGAAAGTGCCACATATAATTTAACACACAAAACATTTGACTACATCAAAGTTAAACTAGAGTATAACATATTTGTAACAAGCTCTTAGGATGTATTTTGTTGGAGGGATAAGGTAGAATGGGTCGAGCGAGTCCACTTTCAAAAATGTTTGGTTTGAAAATAGGTAGGACATGATGGACTCAGATGCAGGACGAGCTTATCCATAAAAAAGGGGACGAGCTAGTCACACTTGCGGGCAATGATATTTGGAGGAGTGCATGACAACAGTGAGTCGAGCACTACACTATGGTGGTGGCCAGGTAAGCACGATAGAGGTTGAGAGAGCTTGCGATAGTGGCCTGGGAGAAGGGTGGGGCAGCGTGATGTGGTGATCAAGGGTTTGGGTGGACGACGCTGCAGCATGGTGTCCGCGGGCCATGGTGAAGGGCAGCACGACGCGGTTGTCGTGGTCTAGGGCGGACACTGGGGAAGAAAGCGCTGCAACTGCAACACCATGGCTGGGGATAGAGGCAGAGGGTGGGATGGCACCAATGATGAAGGATATGAGTTTGTGTGGCTAATGGCACAACATGGTGTTGGAAAGAAGATGAGTTTATCTACCCTACTATATAATTAGCGAGTTGTACAATGGATACACCGTCCTTGTAATAAATCTCAACCTTTCTTTCTCTTTTATTAAATTTCATCAGACGTTGATTTGCTCCTACTAATCCATCCACCTAAACCTAATCACCGAATTTCCCATCACTTCTCGCTCTTCCTAACCGCCCAACAACTAAGACCATCGCCTCACCGCTAATCATGCTCGCGTCCTTCATCGCCGAATCAATATAGAACCATGGCGCCATCGGATCCCCCGAGCTACCGGCCCCCACACCTTCCCCCACACTTCCGCCTCCGCCTTCGAGTGCTGGCCTTTCCTGCAGCCGCCGGTCCTCTTGACCGCACGTCTGTGCTTGTAGGTTTGTCCATGTCCACGTCTTCTCACGCTATCTCTTCCTCCCATAGTCGGGCACCACAACCGCTCAGACCTGTGGCGCCATATTCTCCTCGGCTCTCCGCCCTCTCCTATGGCGTGATAACTTAGGGAGGCGACTGCACGGCGTGGATGGTCTGCGCTGGAGGGCCTTCCGCTCTCTACTGTGGCACGGTAACACAGGGAGGTTGCTGCACGGCGTGGTCGGCCTATGTCAGAGGCATGGCTATGCACACGCACAATGACAGCCGACACGCCCTTAGAGGCGGCGGCGTCCTGCACAACAGGCGGTCCTTCCCACTGTGCGCAAAAAGGGACGAGAAGGAAGGGGGGAGTGGGGAAGCAATGCAGAAAGAGGCGGAGGCCTCTCGATTCGTTGCGTTCGCTTCGTTTTCTCCTTCGTTGCTGCAACCGTGCCCTCCTCCCCTCGGCTTAGTCTCCTACTCCAGCTAGCTCTCGACCGCTCCTACGTGGCCATTATGCACCCGTTGGCCTAGATTGGTGTGTTTCCTCTTAAGAACCTTGCTATGGTATGGTTTCTTTCCTCTCTACATTGTATGGATGCATTATTCCTCTCTACATTATATGCATGCATTATGCAATCTATCTAGCTCGGGCACCTCCATTTTTTCCCATTTCCCAGGCTATCAAACTCGATCCTTCTTTCCTAGAGAAGATAGGGCAGATTGTGATCCTTGGTGGTGCATATTCAGTTAATGGAAATGTTAACCCTGCAGCTGAGGCAAATGTGAGGGCTCTCTCTTCCTCTGAAACTATTTCACTATTCCTTTCTGGTAACATATTCCATCGGTACAATTTCAAGAACTCATGGTCTTGCCTACTGATGGATTATGTTGACATTAACCGATATTTGGTGACCCTGAGGCAGCTGATATAGTTTTCACCTCTGGTGATGATGTTTTGGCTATTGGAATAAATATAACGCACTAAGTAGTTCTTTTCGGTAATTCTTGGTGTGCTTGCGAGTGAACTGACTTTAATTCGATTGTCTGTTGGTTGAGCTCTGTTTATATCTATATGCCAGTATACCCCTCGTTTTGTTTTTTCTTTATAATTTCTAATGCAATGCTATGTATGCGGTAAGCCAATGATATTGTAAATGTTTCTAGTGACATACAGATTACAATAGGAATCTTAGTAACATTCAAGTTGTGATTGCAACTTTTTCCAACCCTATGTCTGAAATTCTTATACACTTTGTGTTTCTTCCATTCTTAACCTAACAAACTGTGTTCTTATGACAACAAATGGTACTTATGGGCTTATGGATGGCTTATGATCTTCTTTGCACAAGTAGCTTTTTTTCATGCTCTGGTTTGCATTATTGGATGACTTATGATCTTCTTTGCACAAGTAGTTTTTTTTCATCTTCAGTTGTGTGTTAATTAGACTATTAACCATGTAACTATTAAACATAATTCACATCTTTTCAGGATGCTACTTCACTTGATTTTGGGAGATTCTACATGGTATTTGGAGTGGGAGTATTTTCATATGTGGTATGTATGATGTATCAAGGACATTTCTTGCTAATCTTTTAGGCACTGCACATACTACATGCTAGAGCTGGGACTTGGGCCGTGCTTTGCATGGGCCGGCCCAAAGCACGTAGGCCCGGCCCATGCAAAGCACGACCCGGTACGGCCCATGGATGGGCCGGGCCGGCATGGCCCGTACAAGGGCCGGACTTGGGCCTAGAGGTTAGGCCCGGTGGGCGGCCCGGGTACGGCCTTTAAAGTGGGCCGTGCCTGGGCCAGCCCGGCCCAAAAAAAGCCCATGGGTAAATAATTCATATGTACAAGGAGGAGACATGTTATTAAAAATTAAAAAAGTCTGCAAATTACTATTTGAATATACCTTGCTCTATATCATGTGTAAGACAAATCAAAATTTGAGTCATTCATATATAGGACAAATCAAAATGTAAATATATATGCTCAAGAGCAAAGAAAGTAGTATTAATGAACTAGTATCATGTGTAAATTATTAATAAAATTCATTTCCCCCTATTTTTTGGGTTGTTCTATTATTTTATGTGAACTAGAATTTTCATTATTCAAAGATAAATTAAATAAATATTTTCATAACCCTGGTAAGAGACCATCTAACAATGTTACAAAGTTAGGGCCGTTTTTGGGCCGGCCCGGCCCATCCAGGCCCGTCGGACTTTGGGCCGTGCCTGGGCTTGGCAAACACAGGTTCGGGCCAGCCCAGCATGGCCCTTAATTTTTTCGGGCCGAAAAGGCCCGACCCATTTCAGGTCCTGGCCCCAAGGACCCGGACCGGGCCGGCCCGGCCCGGCCCATGTCCCAACTCTACTACATGCTTTCCCTTCCACTAAATTCTAGAGCTTGTGATGTACATGGTTATTTTTGGCTTCCGCTTTTTATTTGACTTATCCTTCTTCCCGGAGAGCACATGTCTGCTCTCTTTACCCTGTGCTTTTGTAGGCAACTCATGATTTAAGCCTTTTGTCTCTCCAAGAAAATTGGATCGTCCAAGACTTTTATTGGCTCTAACTTGGTCGTTAACATGTTGTTTTGGTGTTTTCGAACATTGTATAATATGTGTGAATTTGGATTTTGAAGCATGTTCAGGAAAAGTTCATTGTTTGAACTCAGTATCTCCAATGCATCCTAGAATTCTTTCAATTGAGTTGCCTTGTTTTTTTGAGAATAACCAGTAGGAGAGGCTCCTACTGAGGTTATATATTAAAAAGGTGAAAGGAACAAATACAAAGAATAGTACACGGGGAGGGCAGAAAAGGGAAGGAATGGGTTATAGGGAGTTAACACCACTAAAACAAGTTAAGCCACTCAGATATCAATGTTTTAATGTGAGGTTTACATCAGTGCTGCTGCCGTAAAAGCTCAGCGCGAAATGAGGTCTTCCACCAGCTAATAGAGGGTCTGCGGTTACGAAAAATGCAGTTGTTGCGATGAAGCCATAGAGCCCAAGAGCCCACTAGAAGGAGTTCCATAAAGAAGGGCAGATTAGTGGTGTTCCGACAGACCGTGATAATCTCCTGAACTGAATCACAGTTGACCCAGTGAATACCAATACTTCGCCAACAGGCAGAACTGAAACTGCAGAAGAAGAAAAGATGTGTTGAAGTTTCCTCCTCATTAGTAGAGCAAACAGAGCAGCTGCAGTTCGCCCCAACTGGGCTCAGATGCTTGCGACGAAGGATGTTTTTTGTGTTCAGTCTGTCTTGAAGAAGAAGCCAGAAGAACACTTTGAGTTTGCGGGAACATCGGCACTTCCAAAGCCAAGTAAAGATCGGGTGCCCAGGCAGGGCTGCAAAAGTGCTGAGATAGAGCCTCTAAGGTGAATATGCTGCAGAACCCCAGATGTACTTCCAGGTATCACACGAGTGGGGGCCAAGGTTGATTTGATTCATATGGGCATTGAGTGTCTGAAGTTCCAAAGTAGCCTCTGGGGATAATGGTAAATAGAAGAACTTCTGGAGATCAGGATTTTGCATGAAGTGAGCCAACGAGACTTTCTTGGATTTCGCAAAGGAGAAGAGTCTAGGTAGCAGGAATTCCATTGTAGGGTGTGACCATAGATCAAACCAAAGAGAGACAGTAGAGCCCTTACCCACCGATGGCTTGGCAATTGCATGGAAGATTGGCCATAACTTCTGTTGGGGAAATATACTTCCCTTAAACAGGGGCCAAATGACGTCAGCCTCCGAAAGCCTTCGGCCCAGAGCCAGGTACTATCGGAGCCTGTTTTCTCTCCAAGTATTGTTTGCAGGTCCCAGTGTGCCCTCCGAGAGCTAAGTCCGGAGGCCACCCTCCGGGAGCCAAGTCCGGAGGCCACCCTCCGGGAGCCAAGTCCGGAGGCCACCCTCCGGGAGTCAAGTCCGGAGGCCACCCTCCGGAGCCTTTCCCCCAGCCTCTGCCTTCGGCATATCTTTTAGCTGGTCAAAGCCTGGCGCAGTCTGACAAGTCAGTAGAGCTGTAAAGTTGCCTGGCACCTTTTGTACCGTAGCTAAGACTCCTTTTTCCCTCTCTGCCCCTATGAGCCAAGGGCTCATAGGGGGGCATCCCAGTCTTTTCCTCTGGCCTGCGTGCCTATAAAAGCAGGGCCAAGCCCTTGTAACGGGACACAACCCCAGGGGGCCATGAGACCCTGTAGTTCTCTTCTCCACACCAAGGCACACCATGCCCAATCCACCACGAACTGGACGTAAGGCTATTATCCCCCAGGGGAGGCCCGAACCAGTATAAACCCCTTCTCCTTCTGAGGGAACCCATCGAGGTTCATTATCCACATCATACTCCACCATAGAAAAACCTGCTGGAACTAACGCAATTGTTCCAACAGTTGGCGCCGTCCGTGGGGAGCTTAGTCCTAGAAGCTAAGTTCTCTACCACTGCCTGCAACCCGAAGTGCGCCCGAGGGGGGAGCATCGAGGCTTTCTCGCTTCGCGCACCCTCCGGCAAGGGGCTTCGAGGGCAGATCGAAGGCAACCTTCGCCTTCCTCCATCCTTCGCGTACCGGAGCCCACTCTCCGGCAAGGGGCTCCGCTCCACGTTTCAAAGGTCATCGGAGCCCGAGGGCTACAAGGTAAGTACCGCCCGAAGCCTTACTCCGATGCACCAATCTACAGTTACATTAACGTAAGCCCGAAGCCATGCTTCGCTTTACTTAAAAAACCGAAGCCACGCTTCGCCTTATTAAAAACCGAAGCCATGCTTCGCCTTGTTCAAAAAACCGAAGCCACGCTTCGCCTTGTTTAAAAACCGAAGCCACGCTTCGCCTTGTTCAAAAACCGAAGCCATGCTTCGCTTTACTTAAAAACCGAAGCCATGCTTCGCCTTATTTAAACCCGAAGCCACGCTTCGCCTTATTTAAAACCGAAGCCTTGCTTCGCTTTATAAAACCCGGAGTACCCCTCCGAAGGCTACACAGTGCCCCCGGGCCCGTAGCAGTGGGCTAAAAGGACTCCGGGCCACTGGCCCGACGCGTCCAGGGATTCCGGGCTCCGCGCCCGAAGCATCCCAGGGATTCCGGGTTCCGCACCCGAAGCATCCCAGGGTCGAAGGTGACCCAGAGTCGAAGGT
Organism: Zizania palustris; assembly: GCA_019279435.1. Classification (NCBI taxonomy): domain Eukaryota; kingdom Viridiplantae; phylum Streptophyta; class Magnoliopsida; order Poales; family Poaceae; genus Zizania; species Zizania palustris. The sequence continues at coordinate 63,058,013 of JAAALK010000082.1, forward strand.
GGCTCAGAGTCGAAGGTGGCTCACATTATCACAGGTTCGGTGAATCCACACCAAATATCCTTCTCATTACAGGACCAAGTTCTGAAGCCTTGCTTCATTATCTAAACACGCTCCGAAGCCTGGCTTCGCGTGCTCATATACTATACGCCTAAGCGTCTCGAAGTCATACTTCGCCATAATCTAAGTGCGTTTCAGAGCCCCGCTCACGCACAACATCCAAATCCCGGCATGCCGAAGCATGCTTCGCTCAAATTGGGTATGCGGAAGCCTTGCTTCGCACCAAATTGATGCGTTCGGAGCCCGTAAGAGGCCTTCGTTCGGCACAAAACCAAATATCCGAAGCCGCCGAAAAGGCGCACCCCTTCGCATGTTTATTTTTTGCCCGCACCAGCAACGGTTAAATCCCTAACTGCCACGAGCAAAAGGGGGGAAGAATGTATGCGAGGTGTGCGAGTGTAATGAGCAGTACGAGCATAGCAAGCTAAAACGTTCGAAGCCAAACAACACGAAGCATACAGACAAAATGTGCGAAGATAACAAGCTCAATTCATTGTATGATGAGAAGTGTGTTACAAACATACTTCGGAAACAAAACTACGTATAATCTGTATCTAAGCCTAAGAAGAACCGTGTGCGAGCCCCCGACCCTCGCTTGCCCCTTCTTCGGCCAGGGCCACCTCGGCTGGACGTTGCCTCGTCGGAGCCCGCTCTCCCTCGACCGGCCCGTCCAGGCTCCGAAGCCCACAGGCTTCGACTTCCGCTTTGCAGGCTGCTCCAAGTTCGCGAAGCAGGCGGGGCCGTGTCGAAGGCAGAAAAGTCTAGGGCTTCGTCGCTCGTTAACACCGTTCGCGAAGGCAAAGGTAAGGGGTTCTGAAGGGGCTCCGCCTTCACAGCGGCTAGCAAGTCCTGAGCTATTTCGGAGATGGCTTCGCCCCTAGGCCCCCTCGGAAGCTTAAACCGAGGAGGGCCTTCGGGCCTAGCTACTTCAAGAATCGCCCACAGTTGTCGAAGCCCTTCAGAATCCTCGAGGACTTCGAGGTCTATGCTCGAAGGCTGAGCCTGGGCAGGTATAAAAAACCCCCGCATTCATATTAATAAACTGATAAGTTTTTACAAAGCCTACAGCTAGGTATTACAAGAAAGCCTAAGGAGATCTACACCTTCGGAGGCGGAGTCGTCGAGGTCGAAGGCTTGTCCGAGTCGACGGGCCCCTTGTACCGGCGTTGTCGAAGGGCCTTCATAAGGTCAAGGACTGCCTCGCAGCCTTGCTCCTTCCAAGGTTCCTGCAGCCACCGCCAGGCCCCTCGGACTTCGCCCGAAGGCGTCACCAAGTGCGGACCCCCGAAGGCCACTGAGGTCATGGAGGTCGCAGCCCGAAGGTGGTCACACCCCGCGGCATGGAGCAGATGCAACACCCCCTGGCCCGCGACACGACCGGCCATAAGAGCGAAGCCCTTCAGCGCTTCGTCCGCCACCGAAGCTGCAGTCTTCAAGAAATCAGCGCGGTCCCCGATCGGGTCCTGATCGCCAAAGTCCGGAGTCCGGCACTCGGTCCCTATCTTCTCAAGGACCTCGGTCAGGCTCTGAGTGGCCTCACCGAGGTTAGCCACAACGAAGCTCTCAAGATCCCGAGCCCGCTGGCGGAGCTCCTCGTTCTCCTTCGCCTGACGAGCCTCGGCATCCTTCGAAGCTTGGAGCTCCGCGCGGAGCCGAGCCGTCTCCGAGGCCAAGGCTTCCTTCGTCTCAGCAGCCGAAGCCTCGGCCCGCCTCCGCTTCTCGGCTTCCTTCAAGACCTCGCGGCGAAGGGCCTCCTTCTCTTCTGCAAGGCGCTCCATCCGTCGGTCGGCAGCAGTCGAAGCTGCCGCGTTCAGTGCGAGGGCCTGCAGGAATTCAAGAAACCTTAAGTATGAACCAAGGGACAAAGTACAGCTCGAAGCTGCAAGGGGCTCCGCTCACCCGCATAAGGACTTCGTTCGAGCTAACGAAGAGCTCCGTGGGATCTCGGTGGCTAAGCTGGGCCACCAAGTCCCCCTCCTCCGCAGAAGCGCAGGCCTCGCGGAAGCCGAGGATCGCCGCCGCCGTCACGCCCCCCCTCGGCTTGAAGGGGTGAATCACCGCCACGGTGGTCTCCGCGGGCTCCGGCAAGGCGGGGCTCAGGCCCACCACGTCGACATCTTCTTCGCCTCGAGGGTCCGCACGGTCTCCGCCGCCCTCGCCGTCAGACGAAGTGCTCTCGGACTCTGACCCACTGCCGCTGCCGCTGCCGCTGCCGCTGCTGCTGCTGCTCGAAGCCTCCGAGGGCTTCGCTTCGGCGGGCTTCGACCCACCTTCGCCGGCCGGCTTCGCCGCAGTAGGCCTCGCATCATCTTCGTCCTCTGCAAAAAGCCAAGTCAAAACCTGCATATTGAAGAGAAGCATGCGAAAAGAAAAAGGGTTTACCATCATCAGAGATCTCCTGAAAGGAACCAGGGGCTAAGTGTGTCCTCCAGCTCCCTCGCTGCGAAGCTGGCGCATCCACCTTCGCGCCTGAAGTTGGTTCCGCCGGGGCATCCGTGGCCTCCTTGGCAGCAGGAGTGCGCGCATCGGCCTCCTCCTCCGAAGCCCTCGCCGCCAGGGGCTTCGCGGCCTTCTTGGGGGTCGGAGTAGCTGCGGGCTTCGCCGCAGCCTCCCCCGAGGCGTCCGCTTCGTCCTCGTCCCCCCTCTTCCTCTTGGCTCCGGCCGACGAGGTGGCCAGGTGAGCGAAGTCCGGCAGAGCGGGGAGCCCTCCGAGGCCAAGCGCGGTCCACACTCTGTTCCAGCGCTCCCAGGACCCCACCAGGGCGAGGCGCTGGTTCTGCTCCTCGGGAGTCGGAGTCCCGACGACTCGGTCCGCCACCGCGATGGCCTCCTCCGGGGTCCTCATGTCGAGGTCCGCTACACGAAAAGGTTGAGTTAGGAGCAAAGTATTCTAAGTATTAAAAGCAAGAAGAGCGCGAAGACTTACAGAAGCGGTCGAAGGCCAGCTCGCTGAGTTCTCCTCGACCCGAAGCCTGGAAGAGACCCTCCAGCCAGGAGCGCGCGAGGGGGCTAAGCCGAAGGGTAATAAACTCCTCTGCGAGGTCCCTCATGCTCATCTTCGCTGCCACCCTTCGGAGCAGCGAGATCCTCGGTTGAAGAAGGCCCTCACTGGTCTTCACCACCCCTTCGCGCCGGTACAGTATGTGAGCGTTGGTACTCCGGAGGGGTGAATTCGCACCGACGGAGGCATAGAACCATTCTTGGTCCCACCTCGAATACCACTTGTTGTTTACAGCCCTCGCAGGGAAGGCGTCCTGGAACTCCTTCCGGAGCTGGAAGTTGGCGCTGCCGAAGGCCAGCGCCCTCTTGATGCGGTCCGTCCCCTCCCTGGGCTTCGGCTGGCAGTTGGCGTCATGAAGAGCGACGAAGACGTCCGCGCGGCCTTCGCAGCCTTCGGCCCTCATGGCCCACTCAAAAACAGCTAGCCTCGCCACTGCGTTGGGCGAAAGCTGAGGGAGCTCGAGGTTGTAGGCCTCAAGGACTTCGCTCAGCATCCCCACCGCAGGCAGTCCGAGGCCGGCCTCGAAGAAGGCTTCAAACACCACCACTTCGTCGGCCCGAGGCTTCGGTACGGCCTCCGACTTCTCTGGAACCCTTAATCGGATTTTCGCCGCAATCTTCCCCTCGCAGGCTCTCCGGACCGACTCCTCCGTAGAAATCGAAGCCCTCATCTCCAGGGTCTGCTCGAACCTGTCGGAGGGCGTCCGAAGGTCCCTCGGCCCCAGTCGCCTAGCTGCGGGCTTCGCTGCCGCGGCTGCTGCGGCCGCCGCCTGCACTTGGGCGGAGCCTGAGCTCGAGCCTAAAACCAGGGGCTTCGTCGCTGCCTTCTTCGGCATTCTGATCAGACTTCGGCACGAAGGACTAAAGGATGGCGAAGGGCTAGAAGCTAGCGAAGGTCGCTCTGCGAGGCTAGGAGGAAGAGGAGAGCGAAGGTGGTAAGGCGGTAAGAAAGAAGTGAATGAAAGTGTGCCGGAGCCGCATGCGGTAAGTCTCTGTTTATAGGCGCGGTAAGAATTCCAACCGTCATGGGCCGAGCCCACCGCCAGATGGGCCTCCGGCGGAAGCAAATCGAGCCCAAGCAAGGTAACGGTAACTTTTTTGACCATTGCAAAGTCGTTCGGCCTCCCCGAGGCCGTTCTGGCGGCAAGCGCGGGCATTTATTACCCCCCAGGTATCGAGGTCACCTTCGGTCCAAGCTCCGAAGGTATGTTTCCTCGGAAGTCATGTTTTCAGGTCATTTGTCCTAAGGGCGCGTGCACCCCTTCGCCCCGAAGGCCTACACGCGAGGGGCTACTGTTGGGGAAATATACTTCCCTTAAACAGGGGCCAAATGACGTCAGCCTCCGAAAGCCTTCGGCCCAGAGCCAGGTACTATCGGAGCCTGTTTTCTCTCCAAGTATTGTTTGCAGGTCCCAGTGTGCCCTCCGAGAGCTAAGTCCGGAGGCCACCCTCCGGGAGCCAAGTCCGGAGGCCACCCTCCGGGAGCCTCCGGGAGCTAAGTCCGGAGGCCGCCCTCCGAGAGCCAAGCCCGGAGGCCACCCTCCGGAGCCTTTCCCCCAGCCTCTGCCTTCGGCATATCTTTTAGCTGGTCAAAGCCTGGCGCAGTCTGACAAGTCAGTAGAGCTGTAAAGTTGCCTGGCACCTTTTGTACCGTAGCTAAGACTCCTTTTTCCCTCTCTGCCCCTATGAGCCAAGGGCTCATAGGGGGGCATCCCAGTCTTTTCCTCTGGCCTGCGTGCCTATAAAAGCAGGGCCAAGCCCTTGTAACGGGACACAACCCCAGGGGGCCATGAGACCCTGTAGTTCTCTTCTCCACACCAAGGCACACCATGCCCAATCCACCACGAACTGGACGTAAGGCTATTATCCCCCAGGGGAGGCCCGAACCAGTATAAACCCCTTCTCCTTCTGAGGGAACCCATCGAGGTTCATTATCCACATCATACTCCACCATAGAAAAACCTGCTGGAACTAACGCAATTGTTCCAACAACTTCAAAATTTCATTCCACCACGGGGAGCCCTTTCTGCTAGATAGATGTGGGACCAAACCATTGCTGTAGTATGATGACCAGAGAAGATCTGTCCAAGGAGCAGTGTTTCTGTTGTAAAATTTGTGTAGGTGCTTAATAAGGAGGGCAATATTGTGTCCCTTGATGTCAATAACCCCTAGACCACCCTTGTCTTTTGGCCGACACACTTTAGTCCAGGCAATTAAGGGACGACTGACTGTTTGAGAATTTGGGCCTCTCCACAAACAGTGCCTTCGGGCTTTATCAATACATTTGACCACTCTGGGCAGTAGCCTGAACATGCTCATGCAGTAGGTCGGTAGAGCAGAGAGCACTGAGTTGAAAATTTGCAGTTTTCCAGCAGTAGATAACCAATATGAAGTGGCTGAGAGACGGCGCTCAATCCTTGTGATGAGCGGGCCGAAGTCAGCAAACTTTGGCCGATGAATTCCGAGGGGCAAACCCAGATAGGGGAGTGGCAGTGATCCAAGAGAACATCCAAAGGTATGGGCCAAAATGTTGGAATTGTGTTCATCCAGGTTAATGGGAATGAGACAGGATTTGGTGAAGTTTACCTTGAGTCCCGTTGAAGCAGAGAAGGATTGCATGATAGCCTTAAGATGGAAGAGATTGCGCTGTGTGGCAGCAAGGTATAGAATTGTGTCATCAGCATACTGTATGATAGGAAAGTCATGTTGATGATGACAATCCGACGCCAATAGCACACCCTTCTCCCAAGCTTTATTGATAACGCATTGAAGAAGTTCTGCCGCTATGACAAACAACAGAGGTGAGAGGGGGTCACCCTGTCTGACTCCCCGCTTACAGTCAAAGTACTTACCAACAACCCCATTTATAATGATAGCTGAGTGACCCGATGTCAAAATTGCAGAGATCCACTTGACCCAAGTTAACGAGAATCCCATTTGAGACATCATTAATAAGATGGTTGAATGCTCAATTGAATCAAAGGCTTTTTCAAAATCTAACTTCAGAAGCATCGTTGCCGCCTTCGAGATGTGACATTGGTGAGTAAATTCAAATGCCCAAGCAAGACAGTCTTGTATAGAGCGTTCCTTTATAAAGCCATATTGGTGTTGATGTACCAGGAGCGGCATGATTGGCTGAAGGCGGTTGGCCAGAACTTTAGTAATAACTTAATTGCTGAGTTGACCAAAGAGATTGGCCTGTAATCATTGATTGAGGCCGGATTATCAATTTTGGGCACTAAAGTGATAAAGGAGTTGTTAATGGGACGAAGATCAATTTCATTTCGGGAGAAGGACAGCCCTAAGTTATAAAAGTCTTGTTTGATGATATTCCAGCAAGTCTTGAGAAATTGCCCATTAAAACCATCAGGCCCTGGCGCTTTCTGCGGTGGAAGAGATGAGATGACAAGGTCAATCTCACGAGGGCTAATCAGCTCACTCAAGTGATTGAGCTCAAGGGATCTGTCGACTAGGTTATCAATATTGAAGAGCATTAATGGGTTGGAAGTGAAACCCATTTTTGAAAAGAAGGCATCTAGAAAAGCTGCAGCTTTGTCCTCCAGGGAGAGAGCAGATGAACCATCCGGGAGAACCATAGATGAGATGGTATTGCGGCGGTGCCGTTCTGTAGCTGCAGCATGGAAGAACTTACTGTTTTCATCACCCAATTGAGTCCAACGAATAGTGTACCTCTGCTTCTAATAAATTTGCTTAAGTTCCAACAAGGAATTAATACGACGCTTGATCAGTGCCCGAAAATTGAACTCCAAGATAGAGAGTTGTCTAAATTCTTCAAATGAGTCAAGAGCAGCCAGAATGACCGAACAAGCTTCCAGAGAGGTTTTAAAGGAACTGTGGCGCCTCCCCCAGGCCCGAAGCCGTCTCTGGAGGGTAGAGAATTTATGGGCCAGAACCCTTGCTGGGTCGAAATGGCAGGAGGAATTGTACCAGCAATCCTTTACAACTGCCAAGAAACTAGGGATGGAGAGCTAGAAATTCTCAAACCGAAAAATATTTGATCGTGGGATAGACGTTCCAATTAAAATGCGACATGGGATGTGATCAGAGGTAAACCTTTCCAACGGGGTGAAGCTGGTGTTATGATAGTAAGCGATCCAATTAGCTGAGGTGAAACACCAGTCAAGTTGTACCAAAAGTGGGTCTTGTTGCATATTGCTCCAGGTGTATTGACGTCCAGATAAAGGGATCTCAAGAAGACCTTGCTTATTGATACAGTCATTAAAAGTTTGCATGTCCGAGAAATTGGCCCCCAATTTATTTCTGCTCTCAGAATATCTATAGAAGTTGAAGTCACCTAAGAACATCCAATTGTCCGTGGGCTCAATATTAACATTAGCAAACCAATTGATAAATGCTGACCTGTCCGGCCCACGGCAGGGACCATAGATAGCAGAGAGCAACCAGAGCTGACCGTTGATCTTAGACGAGAAGCGGATTGTTAGTTGAAAGGTGTCCATCGAGATTACTTGGCCAGAAAATCTATTGCCAATCCAGCCCACCAAGATGCCACCCGCTGAACCTCTAGAGGGGGAGTAGGCGAACTGGTCAAAACGTTTAGGGGCGATGCTGCGAATCATAGAGTGATCAATGAAGTCTAACTTGGTCTCTTGGAGACAAAAGAAAGAGAATGACTTATCCAGAAGGATATTCCTGACTGCCCGACGTTTCATTTGAGAGTTGAGACCACGGACGTTCCAATTGAGAATAATCCAATTGCTAAAACGACCCATAAGTAGATAAAGCAAAGCAGTAGCAGGACTCGAGGTAGAACCTCAAGTCAGAAAGTAAGAGACAACAGTCCAAAGAGCCAGAAAGACCAGAAGTCCAGCTAGTAGCGAGCTGCATTACAAAATCAGCTAACAACAGACCAGAACTAATTATAGTGAATAAAGCAGCAAGACACTATAAAATAAGAAGCAGTAGGTGAAGTTCTTGCAACCGTCGTGGAGACTAAAAAGGCTAATAGCTGGAGCGGACCCAATTACCCAACAAGCGGCCCAAACTTTACTCATCATCAGGATTGTTGGAATCAGGCACCGAGGAGGAGCCCGGCTACAGATCAACATTGGGCTTGGCGGAGAGCAGATCTTCGGTAACCAGTTCTGCAGGGAGCCCACATAAGTGCATAGCTGCATGCTGGATTTGGCCCAGTGAAAGCGGTGCATGTTCCATGCCAGCCTTGGAGGCAGAAATGAAATCTTTCAAACTAGGCTCGGCTAGGAGTAGCAGCACTTCTTTGCCCTTTCCTTTTCCTTCTTTAGAAATACTATTCTTATCAAGTAGCTCCTTTTGCCTTGCTCTCTTGAGATTGCTCATAACCAAGATTGAACGGGTGACTATTTAAATCATTGAGATTCTTTTGGATTAAGAACTTATAAAATGTATTGTTTATGTTATTGTACCATTTTGCAATTGCATCAGTGTGAGTTTATTCCATTTTTATTTTAATGACATGCAATTTTCTTCCAATTACGGGGTTCTCTACCGATTGGCACAAAGGTCAACGTGATGCAACCTTGGGCAAGATCGCAGCTACATACATGTTCAAACTTCTAAAATGGTTGTACTGATCTTGTGAACTTCTTGCTTACTAGAACAATTGACTTCTTGCTTTCTAGAGCAATAGACATGTCCTGTAGTACAATTTGGTTGCTATTGCATTTTAAAAACAAATGAATAATGTTGGATATCCGTCAATTGATTTCTTATTATTCCAGGGCATCATTTGCATTCCTGATATTATGTTTTTCATCTTCCTATTATTCTTCTGTATTATATTATGTAAGCATACTTCATGTATGTTATATTTGAGTTAGCAGCTATAGTCATCGCATTAATGAATTTTACCATGGCATATTACAGAAACAATAGTCAAACAAATTGAAGATGCATTTAAAAGGAGTTCACTACAAGGGAGGACATTGCAATTGTACTCATTGTAAGAAAGTATGGGAGGGATGTTTCTGTGTTTATTGATTGTGCAAAGGGAACCAGGGATTACATTTATAGAGATGGGTTAGGCTATAACAGAATGTTAGGCCATAACAGAAAATGTGTCCAACTGTAGAGAACCAGAAAACTAACAGCTGGACATGTTCTACAACTATCTAGAAGAGCCCAGTCCTATCTAGAATGTGGTTGTCTAACATGCCCCCACAGTCAGAACGGAGTGAGAACAAACGTTGAGACTGGACCAGAACTCATTGAAGATAGATGTAGGTAGCCCTTTGGTGAAGATATCAGCAAACTGTGATGTAGTGGGAACATGAAGCACACAGACATCTCCAAGGGCAACAAGCTCCCGAACAAAGTGGAGATCTATCTCGATATGTTTGGTGCGTTGATGCTGAACAGGGTTGGATGACATATAGTTGGCACTGACGTTGTCACAATACACCAAGGTGGTTTTGGACAACGGGTTGTGCAGCTCAGTCAAAAGTTGTCGGAGCCAAGTGGCTTCAGCGACAGCATTGGCAACAGCCCGGTACTCAGCCTCAGCACTGGAACGGGAGACGGTGAGCTGTCACTTGGAAGACCATGAGACCAAGTTGTCTCCCAAGAAAACAGCATAACCAAAAGTCGATCGACGAGTATCCGGGAAGCCAGCCCAATCAGCATCAGAATAAACCACCAAATTAGATTGAGAGCATGGTCGTAGAAATAAGCCCATATCCAGAGTGCCACGGACATAGCGCAGAATGCGCTTCAGTGCAGTAAGATGAGGTTCTCTAGGATCATGCATATGAAGACAGACTTGTTGCACTGCATAGGAAATGTCCGGCCTGGTGAAAGTGAGATACTGAAGAGCCCCGACAATACTGCGAAAGTCAGTAGGATCAGAGATAGGAGCACCATCAGATGAGAGCTTTGGACTGAGGTCAACGGGTGTTGAACAAGGCTTGCAGTCTGACATACCAGCCCGCTTGAGAATATCAAGCATATATTGCTTTTGAGACAAAAAGAGACCGCCCTCTTTGTGTTTAACAAGCATCCCCAGAAAATTGTGAAGAATCCCAATATCTTTCAGAGGAAATTCCTACTAAAGCGCACAAATAGTGCGGCGAAGTAAGGCAGGTGAGGAGGCTGTCAACACAATATCATCAACGTAGAGAAGCAGATAAATTGTATCTGCGCCATGATGATAAATGAATAGAGAGGTATCTGTTTTGGCAGTAACAAAACCAAGCTGTTGAAGGTGAGAGGCAAACCGACTGTGCCAATCTCGAGGTGCCTGCTTAAGACCATAGAGCGATCTATTGAGCCGACACACATAATCAGGATGAGAAGAGTCTTCAAATCCTGAAGGTTGAACACAATAAATGGTTTCGGATAATGTTCCATGAAGAAAAGCATTATCAACATCCAGCCGATGAATGGGCCATGAGCGTGAAAGTGCCAGAGATAGAATAGTCCTAACAGTTGCTGGCTTGACACCAGGACTGAATGTCTCAGAGAAATCCACTCCAGGTCGTTGTGAGAAACCACGAAGAACCCAGCGAGCTTTATACCTCTCAAAGGACCCATCAGCCTTGAACTTATGCTTGAAAACCCATTTGCCTGTGACAACATTGGAGCGTGATGGTCGAGGGAGAAGATCCCAAGTGTGATTGGCTAGCAAGGCTGAATACTCGGCCTCCATAGAAGCACGCCAGTTTGGGTCTGTAAGAGCAGCTCGATAAGTCCTCGGAACTGGAGAAAGTGGTGATGAAGTGAGTAACACTGGCTGACGAAATCCTTCCTTCCCTCTGGTAGTCATAGCATGTTGATTGACTACGGGAGGAATGGAGACAGCACCAGCAGGAATATCATGAACCACTGTAGGCATCGTCTCTCCAGGAGATCGAACTGCCACTGAGACAGGTCGACGAGTGTAAACAACTCCAAAGCGACGGTCAGCAGGCAAGGGCCCAGAAGCTGCTGTTGGGGAAGCAGGAGGCAGAACTCATGATGAGGCGGCCAATCCATCAGGAGCCGCACGTGGCAGTGCGGTCGGTGTAGGGGAACCATCAAGAGCTGTAGTCGACTGAGCGGGATCAGATGGCATGGCCGAAGGTCTTGCAAAAAATGTGATGGTGCAAACGGAACCATCACAAGGTCAGGTGCAGTATCCAAAAAATCAAAATCTGTCTGAGCGGGAGGAGATGAATCCTCTGAGAAAGGAAATAAGGACTCATGAAAGACCACGTGGCGAGAGATGATGATTTGATTGGAAGGACGAGCAAGACAAAGGTATCCCTTATGATGAAGGGAGTAGCCAAGGAAAACACACAAAGTAGAACGAGGGGCTAGTTTGTGTGTAGCGGTAGCAGAAAGATTTGGGTAACACTTGCAACCAAACACACGGAGATGTGTATAGGAAGGTAGTGTTCCAAATAAAGAAAGATGAGGGGTGGAAAAATTTAGAGTTTGGTGGAAAGAATGTTGAGAAGATAGGTAGTAGTACCAAGAGCTGCGGCCCAAAAGGTGGGAGGTATAGTAGCCTAAAACAGCAGGGAGCGAATGACATTATTGATAGTGTGAATAATGTGTTCAGCTTTACCGTTCTGAGGCGAAGTATAGGGGCATGACATACGAAGATGTACGCCATGTGACAGAAAAAATGATCGAGTGGTGGAGTTATCAAACTCACGACCATTATCACACTATATCCCCTGAATAGTGACTCCGAATTGTGTGCGAACATAGACAAAGAAATGAGACAACGTGGAGAAAGTTTCCGACTTCTGGCGAAGTGGAAAAGTCCAAAAATAGTGTGAGCAATTGTAACATCCCCAGAATTAAAAATAAAATAAAATGGGGAAAATAAATTTTCTGAAATAAAAGGATTTATTCTATTAAAGAAAACTCCTAGAAGAGCCCTATTAAAGCCAAACAGAGAAAATATTAAAAATTTGGACTTGAAAATTTTATGAGATAAAATAGACGCCAAGAAATATTTTTGAGAATTTTATCAAAATTTTAGCAACAGTGCTTCAAGCCCTAAGCAAATATATGAATTTCTGGAATTAATTTAAATCGAAAAAGGATTTAAAATAACAATGGGCCGCAACCCCGTTTTCCCCTCTAAGGCCTTTCGGCCCAGCCCAGTCCGGCCGCGCCCACTGACAGGCGGGACCCACCTGTTGGCGCGCCCTCCCTCGCTTCCCGCCCGCTCGCGCCTGGCCGGCCCCACCCGCCAGCCTCTGTCGCGCCCCTCTCTGCCGCTGCCAGGCCTGGCCTACCTGTCATCCTCTCTTCTCCTCGCGCCCGCCCGCTGACAGGTGGGGGCCACCTGTCAGCTCCGTCTTCCTCGATGGAAAGGGGGATCCCCTTCCATGCCGACGCCCCCCCTTCCGATTTCCACCGCCGGCCGCCAAATCTCACCGAACCGGCCCCGGATTCACTTGCCCCGACACCCGGTGATCCCTTTCCCTCAATTTCCCACGCGGTTTCGCCATATTTGGCAAGGATCCGAGCAGATGGAGGGCTCGCCGGTGTTATGGAAATCCTCCCCCTCGGTTTCCTTCGCGTAGCCTACCATTTCCGTCGTCGGCGACCCTATAAGACCCCTAGTGCTCGCCGCATTCCGCCCACACCGAAACCCCTCGAAGCCTTTCCCTCCCTAGCCGCCACCTTCATTTTTCCGGTTTCTCCCCTGCTTCGGCTTCGGCAAGCATTCGCCGTCGACTCGGGCCGTTGTCACCCTCGCCGTCGGCATCGCCGAAACCGTCATCGCCTCCTCTACCCCGGCCCCACCTCCGTTGGGATGGATCACCTCGGAAACGCCTCGCCGCCGTCATACCCGAGGAGCCCGTCGCCACCTTCTCGTCGCCGGTCGCTGTCCCTGCTCCAACGACCTCATCGCCGGTACCGACGTGCTCCCCACCCCCTCCCCTTTCCGTTTTTGTCGGGAACTAGGGCCTTAGGCCAGCGCCGCCGTCGGTGGCCGCTCGCCGTCGCGCCGCCGGAGCCGGGGACGAAGACGTCAGTCTTCCCCATGCCGCGTGCGTGCCGGACGCGCGCTCCACCGTGCGATCGCGGATGGACGGCTGAGATTAGATCAGCCACGGATTTAATCCTTGCCCTTGATCTTAGCCGAAGAGGTATCGGGCGTTGAGGGCCGTCGATCGCCACTTAAGTGCCCCCGCCCCGCCACCGACCGTTGGATCTAGATCCAACGGTCCAGATCCAATCGGCCCACGCGCACAGTGCGCGGGTCCATGGTGAACCTGGCTCACCGTGGACCCACGCATGTTTACTGATTTAAATAAAATTCAGGAAAATAGTTTAAACTTCCAAAATTCATATCTTGCTCAAATTAACTCCAAATTTCACCATTTTAATTCTGGAAAATTTGTATTTTTATTCTCTACACTTTTATGCAATAAAAATAATATGTTTATTTGGCACAAATTATTCTTATTAAATAATAAAGAAAAGTCCCCTTTCAGATTTAATTAACATTTCATTTAAATAATTCAGAAAAACCTTTAATAATTTATATAATAAATTCAGAATACTTAATGGCTTTAATCCACTGTTTTAATGCAATAAAAATAGAATATTCTTTTTGCCCACTTTATTCTATTAAATAATATTGCAAAAGCCCTTTTAGGATATTTAATTAATTCATGTAATAAAAAGTCCACACTTTATGAAAATATCCTAAAACTTATATAACCACTTCAGAAGACATAATAACTTAATTTCACTACTTTGAATACCATAAAAACATTAAGGCTATTTTGTACCTTTTTACTTCAACTCTAAAAGGGAAAATAAAAAGCCCCCTTAGGAAAAATATTGATATTAAGTTATAAAATTCAGGAACCCCTCTAAAGCTTAATCTTAATATTTAAGTAATAGACTCATAGAACATAAGAAGCTATCCCCTTTTACTTAACCCAAACAAAAACATGTATGCTTATATGATTGGTTGTTGGAATGTTTATTGAATGTCGTGTTTATTTTCCGTTTCGAGAAGACTACTACGCCATCGACGATCCGGAGTCTTACCCCGAGGTTCCACCTTCACCATTCGCGGAGCAAGACAAGTCACAGAACTCTCTTGTGGAAACAGTTGATCATCATTGAGCCCAGTTTTTCATAATTACCGCTATAACTCATAGGAATTAAATATTGCATTAGTATGATATTAACCCCTACATTATATTTATTAGATCCCCGACCTTGTGTGCAAACCCAAGCCATGCTTATTGAGCCTGAACTCCTTGTCACTCTACAATAATCTATTAGTTAGTGTCCAATGTACCGACACAACTGCTATAGGATAAAAGAACGAGTCGTAGATAGATGGATTCTGTTATATGATTTACCCCGTTATTCTCGTCTTTGGACTCCGTTGGAGTTGGCTAAGTTATAAGTATGGTGGGTTCCGGGTGCAAGCTCGGGCATTGGTTGGTCGCACCCGGAGCACTATAGGGACCGGTCTGCGGGATCCGTTGCAAAGCACTTCCGTACTAACCACAAGTCTAGTGGGTAAGTCCTAATTGGAGGTATGGATCGTACCGACTTGGAGCACCATAGTGGAGGGGTACAAGGGGCAAGCCTGCGGGCGACTTGTACCGACGTGGCTCAAGGGGGGGATAAGGCGTGGCCCGAAGTGACTGGGAAACCTTACGAAACCTATAAGAGGGTGTTATCGAATTGGTGCGTTCCATGCTGAAGGTTTTGGCACGAGCTTCTCGTGACAGGAGTCATTTAACACACTGCGGTGTGCGGGAAATGAGTGCCTTGTGGGTACAGTAGTACACCTCTGATCAGAGTTATAAATCTTTTCGAAAAGCCGAGCCCACGGTCAAGGGCGGGTTGTGTGACCTCTCGCAGTTAGTTTACTTTTATGTGAATGTATGTGTTATTCATTGCATGTAAGGACTGTTGAGCGAGGGTGGGCTGACTGTACCCCTCGAGTTAGAAGATGACACATGACTCATGTTTACTTTTCTGCAATAAATAACTTGATTACATTAATTGCTTTACAAATTATGCTTTTCCGCAAAAGTAAGCCACTACCTTCCTTGTCATTATCTTGCATTATAATTGCATTCGATGGCTTGCTAAGTACGATTGTACTCACCCCCGTTGACTTACACCACCAGAGGCAGTCTACTACGAGGAGGGCGAAGGTCTGGAGTAGCGACCCAGTCAAGGCACGAGACTGGAAGAAGACGTTCATCTAAAGGATTTATTTATTAGTTTCTCTTTGTTTTAACTCTTTTGTAATAATATGGTCTATGAACCATGATTGATTGGCGTATTGTACGCAGTCGTGTGATGAACGTCTTGTATTTATTGATTTTCTATGGAATTTCAATAAATTCCCGGTTTTATTAAATCGGGGCGTGACAGCAATCATCAAGAATAACCAAATAATATTTGTGACCCGAAACACTGATAACGGGAGAAGTCCAAAGATCACAATGTATTAATTGGAAATTATGACTTGCTCGAGATGAAGAGGAATGAAAGGGTAATCGAGTGTGACGACTCAATTGACAAACATGACAAATAGTATTCGAAGTTCTATGACAAGTAAGATCAACAAGGTGAGACAACTTGGAAAGAACTTCATAGCCAGGATGACCAAGACGCTGGTGCCAAACGGTGGAGGAAGTAGCTGCATGGAAGGCGGAGGCGGAGAGCTGCAACGGGTAAAGGGGTCCGGAGCTGTCACACCTGATGATCTCTCTCCGAGATGGAAGAGCCTTCACAAAGCAGCCAAAAGGGTCAAATTCCACAGAACAATTATTGTCGGAAGTAAACTGGCGTACTGAAATGAGGTTCTTAATAAGGTTCGATGAAACCAGAACATTATTAAGACAAAGATTATGAGGTAAATGAGTAACGCCAGTAGAAGTAACGAGCAATAAATGACCGTTTCTGACAACAATATGAGAAGGAAAAGGAGAAGAGGATGTGGAATGAAGAATACCAGCATCAGATGTCATGTTGTGTGTTTCACCCGTATCAAAAAACCACTCGGATTGAGAGGGTTGTTGAAGTGACATGGTCTGAAATTGGGCTGCAAGAGTATTCTGGTCCCAACCAGAAAGCCCAGGAACAAGAGCAGCCCACGTTGGCCCAGTAGCTGGAGCAGACCAAGTTGGCCCAGAGGCAGGTGGACACCACTGTCCAGCCCAAGGGGCATTCGGCCCAGCAAGAAAAGCAGAAGGCTGCTGCGAAGGACCAGTACCAAAATTTTGTGGGCTGCGTGGACCGGGCCACATCTGAATAGACCCGGTCCAGGGATTGTGTGGGCTGGGCCAAGGACGTGGACCACTAGAAAAGGAACCGTGTTGGCTGCTACCGCTACGGATAGGGTTCTGGTCGAACCCTTGGAGTCAGTCGCCGCCTCCGCCGCCACTGCCGCCTCCGCCACCTCCGCCGCTTCTGCCACCGCCGCCGCCGCCTCCGCCACCTCCGCCACCTCTCTTACCCCCCGTTTCCCACGCTTACCAGATCCGGTTGGAGCTGGTTGCGGGGGTCTCGAAGGCTGCAGAACAGGAGAGGGAGCAGAGTCGCGGGAGCCGTTGGGTCCAGAGGCAGCGGCGAGGGCGATGGCCGGAGTGGGATGCGTCTTCGCCATGGTCAGATCCTCAAGCTGCAAGTCATCCCGTACTTGAAGGAAGGAAGGGAGGGGACAACTGCGACGGAGATGAAGCCCGAGAGCAGTAAAACGCTCATTGAGGCCGCAAATGATATTGAGAACGAGCGTGCGGTCAGAGATGGGCTCGCCCAAGTCGTGGAGATCTTCTGCCATCCTCTTGTACCGCTGGCAATACTCAGAGACCGAGAGGCCGCCCTGAGAGAAAGAGCGAAACTCCTGGTCGGTGAAGAGAGCGCGGGTGGTACGGTTGCCAAGGAACTGCGACTCAATGGCGAGCCAAGTAGCTCGAGCCGTGGCGCCGCGGTCGGAGGTGGCGTCTACAAGGTCATCAGAAATGACACCCAAAAGCCATGTCTTCACGACACAGTCCATGCGAGCCTAGTCAGGAGATTGGGGCAGAACTGTGTCGGAGAGAACATGATCCTGCAACGAGAATTTGCCAACAGTGAGGAGGAAGGATTCGCGCGAGCGTGCGAAGAAGACGGAGTTGACGTCGAGGACAAGGGGGACGAGGGCGCGGATGTTGTGAACTGCAACAGCTTGAGCGTGCAAGTTCAGGAGCGCTACAGCCTCATGATGTAGAAGAGCATCAAGGAGAGATGTCACGCCGACAGAAATGTTGGTGGCAGCAACATCCGAGGAGGGCGCAACCGCCGCGCGCTCTTGAGCAGCACAGCTGAGAGCAGCCTGGAGACGAGCATCTGCTGCATCTCGTTCCTGCTGGGCAAGAACAACATCATGTTCGGCTTGGTGGAGATGAGCAAGAGCAGTGTCAAGGAGATCAGGCGGAGGGACGTCAACAGCAGTGGCAGTAGAAGCGTCACTCGCCATGAGCAGCAGCAGGAAGAGGCAGCACCGAGAGGAGGCAGCACCAAGAAGTGATGCGCACAAGCAGCGGAAGAGAGAGGGATCAACCTCTCTGATACCATGTAAGAAAGTATGGGAGGGATGTTTCTGTGTTTATTGATTGTGCAAAGGGAACCAGGGATTACATTTACAGAGAGGGGTTAGGCTATAACAGAATGTTAGGCCATAACAGAAAATGTGTCCAGCTGTAGAGAACCAGAAAACTAACAGCTGGACATGTTCTGCAACTATCTAGAAGAGCCCAGTCCTATCTAGAATGTAATTGTCTAACACTCATCAGCCAATATGTAAGTAGCTTGATTTTATTCATCCAACCATTTCTACCTTTGTATAATATAAAGCGATCACTGATCAGCTCGCCACCAAGTATCGGGGCCTATTAAACTCAAAATGACTGAAAACAAAAAATTTCAATTCTAACTCAGATTCAATGATGTGCCTTTAGTTGATTGTTAGCCTTATTTCTGTTGGAGCTTTCTCTTGAGTTTTCAACATGACACACGTCAATATATTTATGTAGAAACATGACGATAATGATAATTATGTGATTTTTTGTGCTTTATATGTCGGCTTACTGATATGCTTACAATGGAACATCTGATAAAAAACTTGCAGACTGCACTTTCACTAACATCCAAACTATAACATGCTAAGGCCCTGTTTGGATGGCCTTGCTTATTTTTAGGAACTAAAACTTGCTTATTTTAGTATGTACTAAAGTTTAGTCCTTTTGTTTGGATGTAGAGACTAAATATCATTTAATGAGGGAGTCATAAATGAGGATAGAGTGTGCATATCACTTTTAGTCCCAATAAGCAACATCCAAGGGACTAATGGACTAAAATTTAGGGACTAAAGTTTAGTTCCAGTAAGCAATCCTGTTTGGGATTTTAGGGACTAAATGGGACTAAACTTTAGTCCCTAAAAATAAGCAACCCCAATCCAAACGGGACCTAAGTTGTTTATATTCTGTTAGTCAAGCCACATAAAGTTAACCTTTGTTAGATACTTAGATCTAACGAGTCAAGGCGATTGTTAAGTGCTTGTAGAGTTGTGACTTGTGAGTTGTGAATTCCACTTTTTGTGTTAATGGTTTTATCTATAGAAATGCTTCAGTATGTCACTTGATTCAGAAGAGAGATAATATGGTTAATTGCACTGACTTAAGGTTCATGCATATTTGCATTATGCATTTGTAATACTTGAAATCCTTGATATGATTATTTGCAGTTTAAAATGGTCTTTTTGTTAGTCATGACATAATGGTTTTCTATTTTTCATTTGACAGGTTACCAATATGATAAGATTCCTTGTGGATAGATACAATAGACCAATACCTGCTATATTGGAGATTCCGTAGAAGGATCATCGTATGATCCAACACACGATTCAATCCTTTCTCACGTGAAGTACCTATTTTGTATTGAATCGGTGGTGTCGAATAGGCGATAAAAACGGTTGTGTGAATAACAAGATGACAATCAGACATATGAAGTAGAGCAAAATAAACAATACTTTGATGCAAAACTTGTTTTGTGTTTTGTTTGACCTTGGTGTTCACAAACAAATATATACCGAGCTGTTAATAACAGACCACTTTCCTTTATGGTGGCGAGTTTCCAAGAGAAATAGATTGGTTCCAAGTGTTTGATCAAAAAACATCAAGTTATATAATCCTTATGCACTTGCACGGTTGATCTTCTATAGGTGGGTACAAATGCAATACACGTGAAAGATCTGTTGATTGTTGTTCGCCTGTTTGCCCGTTCTGTATAGGCTTATCACTAGCCTGATGTTCCGTGTGGTCTGCCGATTTCCGCTACTATTCTTCAAGATACACCCTTTAATTATGAAGTATTATCAAAGTTTGCAGCTATGATAAGATGAACACAGATAAATTATACCTTTGGACTTCAGTATAGTATTTGAATGCTTTTAAAGAGGTTAATATATTTGTTTTAATTTTAACGTATTTATTGTTTTTTATTTTTATCGTTGCGTTAGCAATGTAATATATTAGTCCCACTGGACAAATATCACACCTTAATATTTTTCAAGATCTTCGATCAAACAAAAAATAGAATGGATTTTAGTCATCAAACAAAAAATAAGATAATTAAAAAATAATCCCATCCCATTCTACTATTCAAGATCAACGGTGCTTGTTTCTGCATAAATAATTAGAATTGGGAGTTGCCTTTTCCACAAGCATCATAATACTGTATCGTACAAACATAATTAAGCAGAGTCAACAAAAAGGGTGACATGTTGCTCTGCGCCATCCCACGGCAGCCACCTCTGTTGCTCTGAGAGCCCCGGCCGCAGCGAACCAGCGATGCCACCTCCGGCCGCGCGCCATGGCGCTCGAGTGCGAGATCCGATAGTGGCGCGGAGCCCTGGAGACCTGGCTGTCGGCGCAGCGCGACTACGCGCGTGCTCTGGCGGCGTGCAGTGGGCGCGCCGCTAGCGTTCTTGGTGTGCATGGTGGGCGAACGTGGTCGACGAGGTGTCGGAGGCGCGGGTGATGGACTGGCTGGATTTCTTCGTCGCCGGCGTCGGGTCGATTAGCTCGGGCGTATCCACGGGCATGGAGGGCATGGACGGGCGCGTCCGACAGACAGCTACGACGCGTTGGCGTTGACGTAGGCGGTTGCAGCCAGGCGTTGGCCCTGCCGTGGGCGCGCCAGAACGCGGGAAAGATGAGACCTAGCTGTTGCGGGTTAATCTCACAGGCGCAGCAGCCAAAGCGATGAGACGGCGCCCAAGCGACGCAACGCTTCGCGTCGCGACGGCGATGAAAATGAAGCAACGCGCGCGTATCAGAAAAAAATAGCAGCCCTTTGTTTGCTATAAATATGTATCAAAATGATCAATAAAATTTACTAGTTCACAAATCAGTGTTCATCCTTTGTTCTTGTGCATCCCAAAATCAAACACGTTATCAGTACTATGTTCTCCACCAAACAAGAACAGACGAAGAAAAACTAAGAAATCACACGGTAAGAGATGGAAGAAGTAATTTTTATCCACACTAGCTTACAAGATCTATAGGACCTTCAACAGGCACAATATATGACATCGTCGCCACCGCTACAGGGCTCCGGCGCCACGCCGCGCCGCCCAGCCAGCGCCCCTGCGCGCCCCGACGTCCGCACCACCACGAGCCCCGATGGCCGCACCCCCGCCCTGCAGCCCTGCCCTAGGCCGGGGAGCCCCCGCACGCCCAGGCGGCGGTGGCGGCCCCGCGCGCTCCAGCACCGGTGGTGCCGCACGCCCAGGTGGCGGCCGAACCGAGCAGCCAGGCGGTGGTGGCCCCGCGCGCTCCGAAAATTGCTGCTCCTTGCCCCTAGGCCAAGGCGGTCCCCTCCCAATCCTGCACACAAAAAGGGAAACAGGAGATGGGAAGCAAAATGCAATGTGTACACACGAGATAGCACCAGAAATTTTTTCAAAAGAAAAGGAGACTCCGACTGAACCAATTTTCTTAGCATATTTACAGCCTGAAGTTACCAAACTACTAGAAAAATGTGAGACTATGGGAGAAAGCAGTACAAGTCGAAGGAAATTAAAATTTCTAATAGACATCAATATTCCAATTAAAGAGGACAAGCTGCCATCTCCAACTCCATCATCACCTCTATCTTACAAATATTTTCTTTGGAGGATACCAAATACAAATATCAAGAAACCAAGGCCGTCTGGATCATGGGATCCTACCAAACTTGGGTTCTAGACCAAATGTGCCCCGAAAGAAATATATATATATAGTCACCTCAGTGTACTATGTGTTTGTACAAGTGTCACTTTTGTTATTGTAAATGTATTATTTATATAAATAAAATATCCTGTTATGTCATGCATTGTATTTACTTTATGTCATTTTATAGCATACTTTAAATTCCTCACTATATTTTAAGTATAAATACATGTCATATTCAAATACTTAAAATTCAAATAGGAATTACTAATGCAAAAATAAACAAAATCATAACTTTTAATTTTTAAAGACATATAATATTGTTACTTTGGATCTACTGCATACTAGCAGATTATCCATTTTATACTTTAAGGTCCACATTTTGTTATAACGACAGAATGACTACTTAAAAATGTCTTTATATTTATTAAACACAAATATTGGGAATTTTTGACATCTACTCACCATACGATAGATTATGTCTTCCTAAATCATATAAGATCTACACTAATTTTTTTGTAACTATCTTTTATTTGTGTTACATATTAAGGTTATTATTTTACTTTCAAGTTTTTCATATTTTGCATCATTATTTACAACGACACCGTGATCATTAATCATGGCTCAATTCCATGTAGGCAAAATGACTACCAAAGAGTTTGCAATATTAGCTCTTGACGGTCACAATTATCCAATATGGGCAACGGACATCAAGGTTAGCCTTGCATACCGTGGAATATTAGCGGCAATACAAGACCCACAGCAAGGGGTCCCACCGTTAAGAGATGAATTAAAATACACTGCCTTGTATTTAATTAGGAACCATATCCATACAGATCTCAAAACTGAGTATGTTTTGGAAGAAGATCCTAATATATTGTGGAAAGCTCTTAAATAGAGATATGATCAGCAAAAAGCAACATTGTTGCTAGGTGCAATTCACGATTGGAATCATCTTAGACTACAAGATTTTAAAACAATCGATGAATACAATCATGCTATTCATAAGATTTGCTCTAGATTACGTTTTTGTGAAATAGAACCTACAGAAGCGGACAAGATAGAAAAAACTCTATCTACAATGTTACCTGCTGATAGGATCTTACATCAACAATATTGTGCTAGAAATTTCCAATTTTATTTTGATCTTATTCATGTATTAACTCAGGCTGAAAAACATGATGAACTCCTATTTAAAAATCATCACCAGTGCCCTATTGAGGCCGCACCTTTACCTGAAGTACATGCATATGACCAGAATAAAAATAAGTTTGGTGGTCATTTCAAAAGAAAATCATCAAACTTCAATGGAAATAATAAACATAATAACAAGAAGCAAAAACCACAAGTGCAAAACAAGGGGAAAAACATTGCCAAACCAAAGTTTGACAAAACAATTATGTGTAAAAAATGTGGTTGCTACAATCACATTACCAAAAAATGTCACACCCCAAGACATTTAATTGATATCTATCAAAAATTCATGGGAAGCTCTCAAGCTACTCGAGGACAACAATATGAAGCACACTTCAATATCTAACCGGATACTACAAAGGAGGCCAGTTGTTCACAAAATGTTCCACCAGAACCAAGTAACAACAAGGATCTCCAGAAGAAAGAAGAGTCTGCCAAAGATGACATGGTCGCTGCATTCACTTCACAAGACATATTTGGAGATTTTCTTTAAAGAATACTCTTATTGTCCTAAATGCTTATATTCGTCCGTTCAAAACGTTGTAATAATGTAGAACCAAGTATGCTATGTAAATTAGTGATATTTGTATGTACCCTATATATTTACTGAAATTTATCTATTATTTCATATATATATATAGATTTTCTACGGGAAACAATCCAATGGAAGATGAAATATGCCTTGTGGATAGCGGCACCACAAATTCTATACTTAGGGAAACAAAATATTTCCAAACTCTCACTAAAAGACAAAGAAATGTTTCGACAATTGCTGGACAATACGCAATAATTATTGGCTCAGGTCGTGCCATAATTACCCTACCAATGGGTACTCAAGTTACAATCGAGGATGCATTACTATATCCCGATTCAACTCGTACCTTACTAAGTTATAGAGATATCCGTCAAAATGGTTTCCATATGGAAACCATAGTGACAATAAAGAGGAATATCTTCTCTTAACTAAATTTGATGGATATGGCAAACAAATACTTGAAAAATTTCCTTCCTTCACCTCCAGATTATACTACACATACATTCAACTCGTAACAAATGTTGCATACAAAGTTATTTTTCAGAATGTCAATGCATTCCAAAATTGGCATGATCGCCTTGGTCATCCTGGTATCGGGATGATGCGTAAAATCATAAACAATTCTAATGGTCATGATTTAAATAATGCTAAATTTCCCAAACATCAGATTTTATCTGCACCGCATGTGCTACAGGAAAACTAATACTAAGACCATCAAAACTTAAAGTTTATGTCGAACCACTCAAATTTCTTGAACGCATTCAAGGAGATATATGTGGTCCGATTTGTCACGCCCCGATTTAATAAAACCGGGAATTTATTGAAATTCCATAGAAAATCAATAAATGCAAGACGTTCATCACACGACTGCGTACAATACGCCAATCAATCATGGTTCGTAGACCATATTAATACAAAAGAGTTAAATAAAGAGAAACTGAGAAAATAAATCCTCTAGATGAACGCCTTCTTCCAGTCTCGTGCCTTGACTAGGTCGCTACTCCAGACCTTCGCCCTCCTCGTAGTAGACTGCCTCTGGTGGTGTAAGTCAACGGGGGTGAGTACAATCGTACTCAGCAAGCCACCGAATGCAATTATAATGCAAGGTAATAACAAGGGAGGTAGTGGCTTACTTTTGCGGAAAAGCACAATTGGTAAAGCAATTAATGTAATGAAGTTATCATTGCGGAAAAATAAACATGAGTCATGCATCATCTTCCATCATCTTCTACCTCGAGGGGTACGGTCTGCCCACACTCGCTCAACGGTCCTTACATACCATGAATAACACAAACATTCACAAAAAGTAAACTAACTGCGAGAGGTCACACAACTCGCCCTTGACCGTGGGCTCGGCTTTTCGAAAAGATTGATTTTACTCTGATCAGAGATGTACCACTGTACCCACAAGGCACTCATTTCCCGCACACCGCAGTGTGTTAAATGACTCCTGTCATGAGAAGCTCATGCCAAAACCTTCAGCATGGAACGCACTAATTCGATAACACCCTCTTATAGGTTTCGTAAGGTTTCCCTGTCTCTTCGGGCCACGCCTTACCCCCCTTGAGCCATGTCGGTACAAGTCGCCCATAGGCTTGCCCCTTGTACCCCTCCACTATGGTGTTCCGCATTGGTACGATCCATACCTTTAGTTAGGACTTACCCACTAGACTTGTGGTTAGTATGGAAGTGCTTTGCAACGGATCCCGCAGACCGGTCCTTATAGTGCCCCGGGTGCGACAAACCAATGCCCGAGCTTGCACCCGGAACCCACCATACTTATAACCTAGCCAACTCTAACAGAGTCTAGAGACAAGAATAACGGGGTATTTCATATACCAGAATCCATCTATCTACGACTCATTCTTTTTATCCTATAGCAGTTGTGCCGGTACATTGGGCACTAGCTAATATAGTATTTATAGAGTGACAAGGAGTTAAGGCTCAATAAGCATGGCTTGGGTTGCACACAAGGACGGGGATCTAATAAATATAAGTGTAAGGCTTGATATTGGACTAATGCAATATTAACCTATGAGTTATAGCGATAATTTATTAAAAACATGGGTTCAAATATGATCAACTGTTTCCACAGGGGTGGTCGATGACTTGCCTTGCTCCGCGAATGGTGAAGGTGGAACCTCGGGGTAAGACTCCGGATCGTCGGCGGCGTAATAGTCTTCTCAAAACGGAAAATAAACACAACATTCAATAAACATTCCAAAAACCAATCATATAAGCATACATGCTTTTGTTTGGGTTAAATAAAAGGGGATAGGTTCTTATGTTCTATGAGTCTATTACTTAAATATCAAGATTAAGTTTTGGAGGGGTTCCCGAATTTTATAACTTAATATCAATATTTTTCCTAAGGGGGCTTTTTATTATTTTCCCTTTCTAGAGATGAATGTCATTAGCATTAATGTTCCTATTGAAGTGGAAAGGGTGGAATTAAGTTATTATGTCTTCTGAAGTTGTTATATATGTTTTTAGTATATTTATATAAAGGGTGGACTTTTTATTAAATGAATTAATTAAATATCCTAAAAAGGGTTTTTGCAATAATATTAATTAATAGAATAAAGTGGGCAAGGTGAACATGCTATGTTTGTTGCATTAAAACAGTGGAATAAGTTCATTAGGTCTTCTAAATTTATTGTATAAGTATTCATGATATTTCTGTAAAGTGTTACATTTTTATTAATCATTTATTTTAAAGGGCCTTGGAAATGTTATTTAATAAAATGGAATGGGCAAAATGAATCATTATATTTTTATTGGCTTATAAACAGTGTATTGGAGTTATTATATCATCTAAAATTAATATATAAATTTTTAAGAGTTTTTCTGAATTATTTAATTGAAGTATTAATTAAATCCTAAAGGGGACTTTTATTTATTATTTAATAAGATCATTATGTGCCAAATAAACATATTGTTTTTATTGCCTAAAAGTTTAGAGAATAAAAAGACAAATTTTCCAGAATTAAAATGGTGAAATTTGGAGTTACTTTGAGCAAGATATGAATTTTGGAAGTTTAAATCATTTTTCTGAATTTTATTTAAATCAGTAAACCATCTCTGGTCCACGGTGAACTGGGTTCACCGTGAACCGGCGACTGCGCGCGTGAGCCGGGTGACCTAGGATCGCTCGATCTGAATCCGACGGCCCACAGAGAGGCGGGATTTTAAGTTGGCACGAACGGCTAGGATCAGCCGATACCGCTTCGGCGAGATCCGAGGGCTCAGGTTAATTCCCGTGGGGTTTTAATCTATGCCCTCCGTTCATGATCCGGCGGCCCAGATGCCGTCCGGCACGGCGTGAGCAGAAGGGGTTAATTACCCCTTCTTCTCCGGCTTCGGCGACGCAACGGCGGTGAAATCCCGGCGATGACGAGGTCCTAGGGCACGACTGAGGCTAAAAATGGATAGAGGGGCACGAGGGGAGCCTAGGCTTACCGGCGATGAGGGCGTTGGGGCAGGGCGGCGACCGGCGGTGAGAGGATGGCGTCGGGCTTTCTCGGGTGCGACGGCGGCGAGACGATCCCGAGGTGATCCGGCCCAACGGAGGTGGGGCCGGGGTAGAGGAGGTTACTACGGCCCTAGAGGTGTCACTGGTGGGGGCAGTGGCGGACCGAGTCGCCGGCGATGAGTGGCTAGAGCCGAAGCAGGGGAGGAATCCGAAAAACAGGGGGCGACGGCTTGGGACAGTGTGGGCTTGAGCGATTTTGGTGAGGACGGATTGCGGTGTGCGCCGGGCTTTATAGGAGGTCACCGGAGACAAAGATGGAAGGGGAAAAGAAGGGAACCGAGGAGGGGTTTCCATTTCACACCGGCGAGCCCTCCATCCGCTCGGATCCTTGCCAAATACGGCGAAAACACGTGGGAAACCGAGAGAAAGGGATCTCCGGGAGCTGGGGCAAGTAGATCCGAGGCCGATTCGGTGAAATTTGGCGGCCGACGGCTAAAATCGGAAGGGGGCACCGGATTTGGAAGGAGGGGATCCCCTTCCGTCGGGGAAGAAGAACCTGACAGGTGGGTCCCACCTGTCAGCGGGCGCGCACGTAGGAGGGAGGGGATGACAGGCGGGCCTGGCGTGGCGGTGGCTGAAGGGCGGGGCGTCGGTGGCTGACGTGCGGGCCTGCTAGGGAGTGGCGCGGGAGAGGAGAGAGAGGGGGCCGGCGCCGACAGGCTGGCCTCGCCTGTCAGTGGCTGAGGCAGGAAGGTTGGGCCGGCCCGAGGGGAAAGGAGGGAGACGGCCCATTAACTTTTAAAATTGTTTTTCTCATTAAAATAATTCCAGAAAATTATTTATTTGATTAAGGCTTGAAGCACTGTTGGAAAAATTTTGTAAAAATTCTCAAAAATATTTCTTGGCTTCTGGACTCCATCATAAATTTTTCAGCTATAGATTTGAAATATTTCTTCCTGTTTTGCTTTAATTGAGTTCTTTTAGCCCTTTATATAATTAAGATAATTGTTTAATTCCAGAAAATTTATTTTTCTCATTTTTATTTTATTTTTAATTATGGGGCTGTTACACGATTAAACCTTTAACTGGCCCATTTCGATTGGTTTTAATAGACGCATCTACACGATGGTCTCATGTGTGTTTATTATCCACACGAAACCATGCATTTGCAAAATCAATTGCACAAATTATTAGGTTAAGAACTTACTATCCAGAACATTGAATTCAATCAATTCGAATGGACAATGCTTCAGAATTCCTATCACGAGCCTTCAATGATTATTGCATGGCCCTTTGAATTCAAGTACAACATTATGTCCCATATGTTCATACTCAAAATGGCTTAACAGAATCTCTAATCAAGAGGATTAAACTCATTGCTAGACCATTATTACAGAATTGTAATCTACCAACATCTTGTTGGGGTCATGCAGTTCTACATGTTGCAGACTTAATCCAATGACGACCTACTGCATATCACACAAATTCTCCTCTACAATTAGTACGTGGAAATACACCAAATATTTCCTATCTGCGTAAGTTTGTATGCGCTACATACGTACCAATCTCACAACCACAACGTACATCAATGGGTACACACTGGAAATTAGAGATCTATGTGGGATACCAATCTCCGTCTATCATAAAGTATCTCGAACCCCTTACAAGGGATCTTTTTATGGCCCGGTATGTTGATTGTATATTCCATGAGGAATATTTCCCGGCATTAGGGAGAGATTTACAGTACCACTATCAACGTCAGGAAATCAATTGGAATGTCCAAGACATTTCCGCCTCAGATCCACGTACTCAAGAATCTGAAAACAAGTTCAGAAAATCATTAATTTGCAAAACATTGCAAATAACCTGTCAGATGCATTTACTGATTACAAAAATGTCACAAAATCATATAATCCTGCTAAAAATGTGCCTGCAAGAGTAGATATACCAGCTAAACCTACTCATCCACCTATTCAAAATAGGGTTAATTTTTTCTGTGCCACTACAATTTTCACGGTTTGCCAATATGCCATCGATGTGTCACTAACAGATGGGGGCCACCACAGTCACTGACAGTGGCATGTAAGCAATTTGTAAAAATTATAATGTCATGTGAGTAATTTTCCCTTCAAAATAATAGAGGGAGTATGCAATCTCTTGTCCAAAATAAAAGGAAAAGGGAAAAGACCATTCAAGAGGATCAACAAGCTTGCAAGCACTAAAGAATATCAAAGGATAAAACATCCGAAGAAAATCAACCTTAAGTTGATGGACACTTAGTAAATGTACAAAAATCCAGCTCTATAATACCTTCAATATATGATGCTGGAACATCTAAAAACCCTAACTTATTGGGAAATTTAGATGAGTCACACAGGGTATAAAAAATTTCCACCAATTATGTAAATTCTGGAGAATCATATGATAGAAAGACTACAATTGTCGACACATATTTCTCCAACACTATTGCACAAAACCTTCAAAATGATCCAAATCCCAAGATCATGACAAAGTGTAAACAACGCTCAGACTGGACACAATGGAAGGATGCAATTCAAGTGGAGATAGCCTCACTTAGGAAAAGAGAGGTATTCTCAAAAGTAATACCTACACCTCCAAAAACCTTTCCTGTGGGATTCAAATGGGTTTTCGTTCGAAAACGAAATGAAAACAACGAGGTGGTGAGATACAAAGCAAGGCTTATAACACAAGGGTTCACGTAGAGACCCAACATTGATTTCAATGAAACATACTCTCTAGTAATGAGTGGAATCACATTTCAATATCTTTTATCAATGACAGTACAATATAATTTATCTATGCAGTTAATGAATGTAGTGACTGCATATTTATATGGGTCACTTGATTCAGACATATATATGAAGGTTCTCGATGGAATCCAAATTCCGAATCCAAATTCAAATCGCAACTTGTATTGTGTAAAACTCAATAAGTCTTTATACAACTTAAAACAGTCCGAGAGAATGTGGTACAATCGACTGAGTGAGTTCCTTATACAAAAGGGATAATCAAACAATGATGATTGCCCATGTGTATTCGTCAAGAAATCTTCAATAGGTTTTTGCATTATATTAGTATATGTTGATGATTTAAATATTATCGGTAATACTAACGATATAGACGAAGCTCGCAATCATTTAAAGACGGAATTCGAGATGAAGGATTTGGGTAAAACCAAATTTTGTTTAGGTCTTCAACTTGAACACCTTCCATCAAACCACTTATGTCCAGAAAATATTAGAGAAATTCAATATGGACAAAGCATATCCATCTAAAACACATATGGTCGTCCGATCTCTAGATATAGAGAAGTACCAATTTAGACCACGAGAAGCACAAGAGGAGACACTTGGATCGGTGGTTCCATATCTCAGTGTTGTTGGAGCACTTATGTATCTTGCAAATTGCATCAGGCCTGATATCACATTTGCAGTTAATTTACTAGCTAGGCATAGCACTGCTCTAACCAAACGACATTGGACCGGAGTCAAAAATATCTTCAGATATCTCCAAGGTACCAAAGATCTTGGACTATTCTACCAAAGAAACCAAGATCTAAATATTATTGGATATATAGATGTTGGCTATCTATCGGATCCCCATAATGCCAGATCTCAAACAGGGTTTGTATTCTTACATGGTGGAACAACTATATCTTGGAAGTCTACAAAACAAACACTAGTAGCTACATCCACTAATCATTCTGAAATAATTTCGCTATATGAAGCTTTACGTGAGTGTGTATGGCTTCGTAGAATGATCAACCACATACAAAAATCTTGTGGTATTGGTTCCATTGAATCACCAACAATTATCTATGAAGATAATGCAGCTTATATCGCACAAATGCAGACATGTTACATAAAGAGCAATATACTAAGCATATTGCTCCTAAATTATTTTACCCACATGAATTACAACAAAACGGCGAAATAAATGTTTTGCAAATTAAATCATGTGATAAT
Organism: Zizania palustris; assembly: GCA_019279435.1. Lineage (NCBI taxonomy): Eukaryota > Viridiplantae > Streptophyta > Magnoliopsida > Poales > Poaceae > Zizania > Zizania palustris. Next base: position 63,088,448 of record JAAALK010000082.1, read on the forward strand.
CTCGCCGATTTATTCACAAAGTCTTTACCAACATCCACATTTGAAAAATATGTTCATGGTATTGGTATGAGACGTTTCAGAGATTTGCAAGCATCAGGGGGAGTATCTCCTAAAATAATTAACATGTATATACACATTATATTATACTCTTTTCTTTTATGAGTTTTTATATACTTTTTCATAAAAGTTTTTAATGAGGTAATATCTACACAAGATTATATGTATACCATATTCCTATTTTTCCCTAAAAAAGGTTTTTATAAAGGAATACATATATACAATATATTAAAGTACAAATTATATGTTGTATCATTTTTTCTCATTTCCCTACCAAGTTTAAAGGAGTTTTAACAACGTATCATATTCCCTCCTATTTTTTTCATAGGATTTTTGGAGGAATAAATACATATATTAATCTCTATTATAAGTTCGATTAAGGGGAAGTGTTGCGGGTTAATCTCACAGGCGCAATAGCCGAAGCGATGCGACGGCGCCCAGGCGACGCAACGCTTCGCCAAGCATCGCGATGATGATGAAAATGAAGCAACATGACGACACGTAACAAAAGAAAATGACACCCCTTTGTTTGCTATAAATATGTACCAAAATGACCAATAAAATTTGCTAGTTTACAAATCAGTGTTCATCCTTTGTTCTTATTCATCCCAAAATCAAACACTAGCCACGACCACACCATTAATAGTCCTGAAACAGGTCGATGACATGTGGGCACCACGTGTCATAGACTGACCCAAAATGCCTAAGCTTTCTGCTAGAGTCTGCAGGTACACATGAAGTCTTCTAATTGAAAAATATGATTTACAAGGCTGCGTATTGTGACGGGTGATTATTGATTTGATGAGCAGTAGTTAGAGAATTTAGCTACCCTAATTACTCATCAGTTATCTGGCAGCAGCAGCCGTTGACGTACAAACCGATATGGTTTTGACGCAACACATTCAGCTTCGCAGTTTCGTAGAAAATTTAAAAAAGATTCAGTTTTGTAAATTTTATCGATTGTTATAACAGATTCAGTTTCACGGAAAATAAAAAAGATTAAGTTTTGTAAAATCTATTGCTACATGATATTTTCCGTCCCACAATAATTTTACCTTAGAGATAAATAGAGCTCCTTAGTTTACAAACCAAGCGTAGATAAATCGATAAAGATATTTTTTTTTATAAAATTGAAATTAAAATGGTAGGAGTGATTTTTTTAAGAGTAAAAAAGCAAGAAAAAAGATGAAAAAAATTACTTGTTTGCCACCGGAGACGGAGAGCAGTAGAGCACACCGCCGCTTAAGGCCCGGCGCCGCCATCCCTCTCCTTCGCTCAGCCCACCTCTAGTCCTCTCCGCTCTCCTCGTCTCTGTCAACTCCTCCGTGTTTCCGGCGGCGGCACGGCCAGCCTTCTCCGCCGCCCCCGTCGCGCGGCGAGCAGTCCCGGAGGCACGGCACGGTGTGGACTGTGTCTCCTCTTCTTCTTGCTGAACTTCACTCTGGCCTTCTTCTTCTTCTTCTTCTTCTTCCCTGTGCGGGCTCTCTTCAAGCGCACGGCCGGCGAGCAGGTCTGGAGCCAGGAGCGACGCGGCCGGCCTCGTTCTGCGGGCGTCCGTTTCGGTTCGATTCGAATTGAAGGTGGGTAATCGTTCTCCTCTCGTAGGCCTGTAGCCCTCTCTCCCTCCCCCTCTTCCTCCTCCCGCGTCACTTCATGAGCACGCGTGGCGTAGATTGGAGATCCATTCGGATTTCGGACTTGATTGATTCATTTCCTTCCAATTAACCCTTCCAGTTTCGTCCCGATTACCTTTCTTTGATGCTTGCGTGGTGCAGCGCTAAACCCCCCATGAGGCATGCCCCGCGTTAGGTCCGCCCCTGGCTGGAGGGCCAGTTTGTAACCTATTGATTATGATGCTACTTTGATTTAGCATTTTGAATTTTGATGTTTGTGCAATTCGATGAAGCGCTGATTTTACTGCCTCATTTCCATCTTTGGGAGTTCCTGAGCCTGAAGCTGGGGAGCTTTGCGCTTATGTGAGCACTATAGACCTAACTAGCATCATTGTCAGCCCTATTGTACTTGTTTTTGTATCATATCATGATGCACTTAACCTATTGAAGAAGTTAAATTGAGAATTTATTTGCTTGCACCAGGCTAATTGTGTTATCTTTTTCATTATCAAACCGAGAAAATGGGAATTGCAAATTCCAAATGTATTCAATGGATGAACACTGAAAAATCAACTTTTTAAATCTCTGCAGGGTAATTAATGGCCACAGAGAGTGCTGTCCGGTTGATTGGAGGAACAGGGGCTGGTAGCTGGAGTAAGGACTTTGGCGCATTTGATTCGCCACTTGGTAATCTTTCAGGAGAAAGTCTGGGGTTTGTGGGTAATAACAATGACGTTTATGGGGCCTGGAGGGAGTCTGTCCCAAATCGCAGTGGAAGTGCGCCACCTAGCATGGAAGGGTCACTTGCTGCTCTTGGTCATACCATAGGTCAGCAGAGCGGGAACTTCGAAGCCAATTTAGGGGTTAACTTGGGCAACATGGTAGACAGTTCCAAGTCTGAGGAGCAGCTACGTGCTGATCCAGCATATTGTGACTATTATGGCTCCAAGGTGAATTTGAACCCGAGGCTTCCTCCACCACTTATTTCTAGGGAGAGCCGCCGCTTCATGAACCGGGTTGGCAAAGCTAAAGAATGGAGAGTGGTCTCTCAAGATGACAACAGCAAAGGATCCTTGTTTATCCCTCGATCGACTCTATCAACTCACAGAGAAGAGCCTGAGGATGATAGGTCCCCAAGGTTGTATTCAAGTTCAGCAGAGGATGCCCAAGTTGCTGGTATAAATCTTGGGGATTTCACATCGGTGAGCGCTCCTCATAGACGAAACCCCTCCCGCTCCCCTTATGTGTCACATCAAAATAATTATATATTTACTTTCCTATGTTATTAATTCATCAAGTTTCCTTCCAAAATTGCAAATGAACTACCTTACTCTTGTACCAATGTTGACCACACTTTCAGATTTAGTTTTAGGAGATTGACACTATTTTCGTGAGGAAATATAAATGTTTCCTATTGCATGGTTAAATTGATTGCTCCAATATTAGCGTATATGTTTGGGAGGAGTTGGGACATAACAAAACAAGGGTGATCTGGCAGACAAGTTATCAGAACTAGAAGTCAACACATCCAAATTGCCAAATCACTTAACATCTGCAAAATTACCATAAATCTAAAATTAATGTCCACAAATCTTCTTGTTCATAAATGAACAAAAACTGCAGTGCTACTATTGTAGTATGGCATAAATGATAAAAAATGCTATTAAAATCTTTAAAGATGGTTGTTGCGCCCTATTTCTAAACCTGCCATACAGTACTGCATATCTGCACATGTTAAATGGGTTTGTAGCATCCAAACCAGTTTGTGTTAATTCACAAAAAATTTTGCAGCAGGCAGCAAATGATCATGGGTTTATGACATTTTCATCAGCTGTTCTGCCTTTCTGAATGTCACTAGCCTTACCAAGTACTAACCTTACAAAAAAATTAGATTTTTCCTGTGCCAATTTTAAAATTCCTATCCTACTGTTCAAGGTATTGTCAAAATTCCTCATAACTGATTAAAGGTCAATTTGGCATTACTTCTCTATGAAGTGGAGTTTTTATATAAAGTCTCTAGTTCTTGCCAGAGTATAATAACTCTGTTATGTTTGTAACAGGATGCTACTGATTTTGGTAATATGTATAGGAATATTTCATGTTATGGACAACTTTATCAGTTCTAGTAGAATACTTTTCTGTTATGGACTTATGGCTCTAAGGTCATAACTTTTAATTAGTTAATATATGAAATGTGCCTACCCCAACTTTATTGGGATTGAAAGGCTTTGTTGTTGTTGTAGTAGTAGTTAATATATGAAATGTAAAATAAAATAAAAGGAGATAATTTTCAAAATGCATAGTCATTGCAATGCTCAATGCATCCTAGCAAAGTTATGTGTACAGTGGTGTGATATCTGGTTGCAATGGAACCTGGGATTTGGCCATACTGATTTGGTTGTTTCTTTTGATGATGAATTATGGATTTCTTTCCTGGATTTACTTGCAAATGAATTTTGAAGTATTGCTTTCATTTACTTTCAATCATATCACAATTGATATTCTCACCATCTGTTTATATCTTTCTAGGAGAGTTTTCAGCAGAACACTGCTTCTTTGTATGATAATTCTTCTTCTCACCCATCAAGTAGAAACACTGGTGATGGTATATCTGACCATTCTGACATTAACTCATCAAAGAATTTTTCACTTGATGCTGTCAAGACATCTGGGTTGAATTCATGGACACCTGTTTCTGTGACCAGCACAGTGAGAAGTACACTTAGCAATGATATTTCATCTACACCTGTTCCCAGTTCATCATGTCCTGATGGCAATACAAGTATGCACATTTCTTGGCAGGAAAACTCAAGCATTGACATAAAGTTTGGGAATGATGTGCCCAGCAGTGGTTCGGTTCTTACTGAACTAGATACTGTGAACTCTAATATGAAGCATCTGAGATTAAGTTTGGATACCCATAATGCATCACATGTCAAGCAGCCATGGCAGGAAAATGTCATGCAGCAGTATGGTCCCTCACCTTTAGTCCAGGGTGATCCTTTTCAAATGATTCCACAAGGAACACATCTTCCCCATTTTCCTTTTGTTGACAACATGTTGCATAATCAACTAAAATTATCAACTGGTGACATGCAGCAATTTTTACCACCACCTGGTATGACAGCACCTTTTTATACACCAAATTCTTTTGGAAGCCATTATTATCAGAATTTGCATCTGGCTAGTGTATTGCCAACTCCGTTTGGAACTACTGGATATGCTTTGAGTGGTTCAATTTTACCACCTATTATGCCTAGCTATGCTCCCCAGGGTTCTGTTGGTACACCTGTTGACAGCCCTATTACTCCAAGCTTTAGTGGTAGACCATCTCGTTTTCCTTCAACAGGGAATCTTATTGCAGGAACAGAATTTGTGCAGCCATATAAAATGTATGGGCAGCAACTTGGGATTGCTGTGCAGCCATCCATTCCTGACCCAAACTTTTTTCAGTTCTTTCAGCATCCTTTAGATCAATATGCTGGTGTAAATCAATACGGTACAATGGGTCCAAGGGTTAATGTTGTTGGAAATCCTGCGGATAGTTTTGATCCACAAAAGGTATTACCTCAAGCTACATATCCATCTGATCAGAGGCTTCAACTTCAAAGAACTGGAGTTTATACTCCTGCAGCTATAAAAGGAGGGACTGCTCCAAATTATCAAGACATCTCACCCTATGTTGAAGCACCAATGACTTACCCAACAAGCCCAGTGTTTCAGGGACAACCTTTCCCTGCTATATTTTCTCCTGGCAGGAGAAATGATTCTGTGAGATTTCAGACCCCCTCAAGAAATATGATTGCTAATTCTGGTATTCAAGGACAGCGAGAAAGGGAGAAATTTGATGAGCCGAAGGCATGCTCTTTTCTGGAAGAACTCAAATCTAACAGGGCTCGTAGGGTTGAGCTATCTGATATTGCAGGTCATATAGTAGAATACAGGTTAGTCGCGAGGTGCTTTTTTTGTTGTTGTCTACTTGTCTTTACATTTCTACTCAAATACAAGTTGACACAAATTCCTGATGTATTCTTGATCTCAGTGCTGACCAACATGGTAGCCGATTCATCCAGCAGAAGTTGGAGAACTGCACTGCTGACGAGAAGGCATCTGTATTTGCAGAAGTTCTTCCCCATGCTTCGTCATTAATGACTGATGTGTTTGGGAATTATGTGATACAAAAGGTATGCTGCTGTAAGAGTGAATCTGCCATGCCTATTATCTGTGTCAACATACTAAAATAGTAAAACGACCATGTGTTGCGTGTTGTGGTTAGCCGTTTTGTCTCACATAACTATGCCTTGTAATCAGTAGCAACTGTGAATTTTATGATAAAATGGCATGTAATCTCTGCAGTTCTTTGAACATGGAACTCCTGAACAAAGGAGGGATCTTGCCACTAAGCTTGTTGGTCATGTTTTAACTTTGAGCCTTCAGATGTATGGATGTCGAGTGATTCAAAAGGTAATATGGACATTTGCTTATTTTCTTTATCCCAAATCGAGTATGCTTTCATATCATGCAAACATAAGATATTGGACTGTGCATATGCTGTTTGTCTATAGTCTATACACTTAAAAAATTGTTCGACAATGCCTGGGAATACATGGGTTGGTGGTAGATGGAATCGGGTTTGGTATGACCATGTATCAAGTATCTTGGCTATCTTGAGGGGAGTGTTAGCTACTGATCAAAAGTTCTGATGTAGCTTATTTATATTTTTGTGGCTTAGGGTATGTGCAGAGTATTTGAAGGTTACTCTCAGCCTTACACTCAAAGACTTGGCCCATTCATATAAACCATTTAGCTTTGCTCATTAATCCAAAGGCAGGGGGGCATCAGTGAAATGATTTGTTCATTCAGAAAGATCTTTTGATTTTATATCATAAATCATTATTCAAAGAAGTGTAAAAGCATTTATTAGAAAATTTGACCAAAATGTCCTCAGCCTTTTGCCCTTTTGAACTGGTGAACTTTTATTCTTTGAAGAGAGCTAAACTAATTGAAAAAGCCTGGAGAAATGTGTTAAAGATTACCACTACTCAGTTCCACACGATGTAAAGGTGGTCAATAGAGGGGTATCTATGTTCTAACTCGTATATGCAATCATTACAGTATTTTGGGGGAAATTTTGCATAGGAAATTCAGAATAAAATGCTCATGTATACCCAGAGATAGTTGTATAATCTGCGTCAGTAACTACTGTATGGACCTGTTTTTTGTTCATCAGCATGACATGTATGCATCTGCATGCAACTCTGTGACAAAATCACGAAACACAGCTTAGTACCATCTGTGATCTGTTATCAATATCATGTTTTCCTAACTTAAATTTTAAAACATGTAGGCTCTTGAAGTTATGGAACTTGACCAGAAAATAGAACTAGTTCGCGAGCTTGATGGAAACATTATGCGATGCGTCCGTGATCAAAATGGGAATCATGTTATACAAAAGTGCATTGAATGTGTCCCTACAGAATATATTTGTTTTATAATATCTGCTTTTCGTGGGCAAGTTGCCAGCCTTTCAATGCACCCATATGGTTGCCGTGTTATTCAAGTGAGTTCAGAATAATATTCGATATGAATTTTGTGCTAGAGCTTGGTGGCTGGCTTTTCTCATTAATCTTTATCCTACTTGGCAGAGAGTTTTGGAGCATTGCGGTGGTGATTCACAGGGCCAGTGCATAATAGATGAGATATTGCAGTCGGCTTGCGTCCTCGCACAAGATCAGTATGGAAACTATGTCACGCAGGTAAAAATTGTATGCTCACTGATACGATGTGATGTGGGGAAGGCATTATAGGCGCCGGCAGCCTCCAGCTTGACTGGATGGCTTGCAAGGGAAGATTGAAATGTGTTGTTAGAATTCTGTCACTAGGATGAGCTGTGAATTCTATTGCTTTGGTGAGCTGTGATGTTCTGGATGTGAATGCTGTGAGCCTATATAAACAGATGTAAGGTTTCCCTGAGAGAATAACAAAGATCAAATATCTCTACCCATCTCTAATTCTCTCTATTCCTCATCCCCTTCCACCATTGGGCGTCCGGGTGAACTCCCCGGCACCACCTCAGGCCACGGCTACAATCTACGCAGCCGGGGATCTGCTGTCTTGGACTCTAACGTCCTTGACAACTTGGTATCAGGAGTTCGACGATCTTCTTCCACTGCTCCAGCAATCTCCCGATCATCTTCTCCAGTTCGGTTCGACTCACATTCGATGGTAGAGGTGACCACATCCGATCTTGCGGCCATCATTGCCAAGCTGACCAGGACCGTTGAGATGTTGCAGTCCAAAGATTGATACCCTGGAGCAGCGCACCACTGATTCTTCTTCATCGGGTCATAGGGGTCTGCATGGCGGCGAACGCAACGCTGACCGGCCGCCGCATTTCCAGAAAATGGACTTCCCCAGGTTTGATGGAAAAACTGATCCCCTGGCTCAACCGGTGTGAATCCTTCTTCCACTAGCAACGAATTGCCGAGGAGAAGGTGTGGATGGCATCATATAACTTGGAAGCATGAGCTCAGCTTTGGTTCATGCAGATCCAAAGTGACGAGGGTACACCACCATGGAGACGCTTCACTGAGCTCCTTAACATACGTTTCGGACCTCCTTTGCGTTCTAACCCATTGGGTGAACTCGCGGCGTGCAAATGCACGAGTTCAGTGGTGGCATACCAGGATCGTTTTGAGGATGACGAAATGACTACCGAGCAGGGTGAGCAGTCCCTGATGAGCCGCAAATTTCAGTTCATGCAATCACTGGGATCGGAACCAGCGACACCATGCAAGTATGCATCCAGTTTGGTGGTGTTTCCCTCCTCGACTCGGGATCAACTCACAACTTCATCGCCGACGAAGCAGCCCCTCGTACTTCACTTCGGCAACAACTAGGAGGCAAACTGTATGTTACCGTGGCCAATGGAGACTGAGTCCCATGTCCGGGGGTGTGCCGAGGCGCGTCATTTTCAGTCCACCAGGAGTTCTTAGGGGATTTCTTCGTGCTCCCTCTCGCCGGTTATGATGTGGTTCTCGGGACGTAGTGGCTCGCGTCGCTGGGTCCTGTTCTCTAGGATTTTAGCACCCTCATCATGTCATTTTGGTGAAATGATCATCGGGTGTGTTGGCATGGACAAACAGGATCATCTCCCCCGGCGCTTAAGGCATGTACTACTGAAGACCTTATGACAAATCTCCTGGACTCTTTTGCTGAAGTATTTGCTGAGCCAAGAGGAATGCCACCGCCACGTTCCTGCGACCACGACATCACATTACTATCGGGTTCAAGGCCAGTGGCTGTGCGCCCCTACACCTCTACAGGTATCCCGTAGCACACAAAGATGAACTTGAGTGTCAATATGTTGCTATGCTTGCGCAGGGCATCATACGCAGGAGTTCTTCGGCATTCTCTTCTCTTGTTTTGCTCGTGCGAAAAGCTAATGGGTCTTGGCGCTTCTGTGTTGATTATCACATGCTGAATGTGATCACTATCAAAGACGCTTACCCGATACCGGTGGTCGATGAGCTTATTGATGAACTCCATGGCACGCGGTTCTTCTCTAAACTAGACCTACGGTCAGGCTACCATCAAGTCCGGATGCGTGCTGAAGACATTGCCAAGACAACATTCCACACCCATGATGGCCTTTACGAGTTCTTGGTTATGCCATTTGGATTGTGCAACACTCCGACAACTTTTTAGGCCCTTACGAATGACGTACTCCGGCCATTCCTTTGCTGGTTTGTCCTGGTTTTCTTTGATGATATCCTGGTATACAACACTACATGGATAGACCATTTGCGACATGTACGTGCAGTTCTGAACATTCTTTGCAAGCACCAGCTCTTCGCCAAACGATCAAAGTGCCAGTTCAATGAAGACTCTCTCTTATCTTGGCCATATTATTTCAGCGGCTGGTGTAGCCATGGATTCGGCCAAGATACAAGCAATGGTAGACTGGCCAGTTCCCCGGTCAGCTCGAGGTGTGCGCGGATTCTTGGGGCTTGCGGGCTACTACCGCAAGTTTGTCTAGAACTTTGGGACGATAGTAGCACCCCTCACCACCCTACTGCGTCGGGAGGGTTTTTCTTGGTTGGCCGAAGCAGAAGGGGTCAAGGGGCGTTTGCAGCACTGAAAACTGCAGTGACAACACCTCATGTTCTGGCTCTGCCTGACTTCGCCCAACCATTTATCGTCGAGTGCGACGCTTCTACATATGGGTTTGGTGTTGTTCTTTTGTAGGGGCAACATCTGGTTTGTTTCTTCAGCAGGCCAGTGGTGCCACGACACCAATCATTGGCAGCTTACGAACGTGAATTGATTGGTCTCGTTCTCGCTGTTCGACATTGGTGTTCTTATCTTTGGGGTCGTCAATTTCTGGTGCGCACGGATCATTATAGCCTTAAGTACTTACTCGACCAACGGCTTGCCACAATACCTCAGCAGCATCACTGGGTTGGTAAGTTACTAGGCTTTGATTTTGTGGTGGAATACAAGGCTGGCAGTACAAACATAGTGGCTGACGCACTATCGAGGTGTGACACTGTTGAGCCAACACTCCTGGCCATTTCTGCCCCGAGATTCGATTTTGTCAGTCGACTTCGCCAAGCATCCACTATTGATCCAGTTTTGGTGGCACTTAAAGATAAGATTGAAACACACCAGCGTACGGGGCCTTGGTCAATTCTTGATGGTCTAGTGCTGTTCAACAGTCGTTTATATATACCACCCTCTTCATCACTTCTTCAGGAGATTATTTCCACGCCGTTCACCGGGGCTTCGGTTTCTGGCTTCCCTATCATCAGTTCACCAACTTCCTTGACCTTTCGACACTAGGCAGGCGTCAGCCCCCATTTAGATCAAGGGACAGTCTATGCTTAGTGAAGCTGGTTTTACCTCCGCAACAGGATCTGCGATACACGCCCAAAGACTAATGCTCCTTCTAAGGCAGATAAAGGTAAAGCGGATGGTCATGAGGGTGTGCAATGTACCATGCACCGTCTACGCCGGGATTTTCATTCTCCCAATCTTCGACAAGTTGTCCAAGAGTATGTCCGATTATGCGCTACTTGTCAATGTTTCAAGTCGGAGCATCTCCATCCGGCTGCCCTTCTCTTGCCTCTTCTGGTGCCTCAGTCAGTTTGGACCGACATTAGACTGGATTTTGTCAAAGCATTACCACGTGTGGGAGGGAAGTTTGTCATCCTCACGATGGTAGATCGTTTCAGCAAATATTGCCACTTTATTCCCCTAGCACACCCGTATACGGTTGAATTAGTGGCACAAGTGTTCTTTGCTGAAGTGGCGCGTCTTCATGGGATTCCACAATCTATGGTTTCAGATCGGGACCCAATGTTCACTTCCTTATTTTGGCGGGAGTCGATGCGACTCATTGGAGCAAAGCTGCATATGACATCCGCTTTTCATCCCCAGTTCGACGGACAGACAGGCTGCCAACAAGGTCATCGTTATGTACTTATGATGTTTCACGGGTGATCGGCCCCGCCAGTGGCTTCGTTGGCTTTCGTGGGCAGAATACATCTATAACACTGCCTATCAGTCGGCGCTTCGAGACACTCCATTCCGAGTGGTGTATGGTCGAGATCCACCGTCTATTCGCTCATATGAGCCAGGAGAGACTAGGGTTGCGGCGGTCGCCAAGAGCATGGTAGAATAGGATGAGTTCCTAGCTGACATACGCCTTCGCCTAGAGCAAGCAAGCTCAAGGCATCTACAAGCATCACTATGACAGGCACCACAGGGCTCTCCAGTTTGAAGTCGGCGATTGGGTTTGGCTTTGGCTGTGACACCGTCTTGCCAACTCTATTGAGAAGCCAACAACTAGGAAGCTCAAGCCTCGTTTCTACGGGCCTTACCGCATCATCGACAAAATCAATGAGGTCACTTACCGGCTGGAATTACCTCCTCGAGCCCGTCTCCATGACGTCTTCCATGCGGGACTCCTCAAGCGGTACATGGGCGCTCCGCCAGAGGCTCCACCAGCCTTTCCACATATCCATAACGACGCCGTTGTACCTGAGCCAGACCATGTCTTACGTTCTCGCCTGTCCAGGGGTGTTCGCCAGCTCTTGGTTCATTGGAAGGGAGAAACAGCGGCTTCGGCGACATGGGAAGATGTTGACAGCTTCATTTCTTGCTACCAATACTTCTAGCTCGAGGACGAGCTGCTCGTCAAGGGGGGGGGGAGAGATGTGATGTGATGTGGGGAAGGCATTATAGGCGCCGGCAGCCTCCAGCTTGACTGGATGGCTTGCAAGGGAAGATTGAAATGGGTTGTTAGAATTCTGTTACTAGGATGAGCTGTGAATTCTGTTGCTTTGGTGAGCTGTGATGTTCTAGATGTGAGGACTGTGAGCCTATATAAACATATAAACAGATGCAAGGTTTCCCTGAGAGAATAGCAAAGATCAAATATCTCTACCCATCTCTAATTCATCAGCTACAATCTACGCAGCCGGGGACCTGCTGTCTTGGACTCTAATGTCCTTGACATACAATATGTCCTGCCAAAATTCCTTACTATTTCCCTGATAGTACTCGTTGTAATATTGTGCAGTAATATCCTATCAATTTTGCTTTGCTAACAATATGATAATTTCAACAGTTCCTTGATTAGTAAACTGAGAAACTATGTGTAACAGACATATAATGCCCTGCAAATTATAGCATGTGTTAGTTCATTTGTTGGCAGTTGGCACTGAACTGCATAATTGGATATTGTGATAGCAGATGATGCCATTAATGAAGTGATTGAGCTTATTTTATGCCGTCTTATATTCTTATTTGTCAGCTCATTGTTTTTCCTGTTTCTTTCATAGCATGTTTTGGAAAGAGGAAAGGGTCATGAAAGGACCCAAATTATCAGTAAATTGGCTGGGCAGGTTGTGACCATGAGCCAAAATAAATTTGCATCAAATGTGATAGAGAAGTGTTTTCAACATGGTGATATTGCGGAGCGAGATCTTCTGATCCAGGAGATGGTGCAGCAGACTGAGGGCAATGATAACTTGCTGGTATGTACCACTAGTTGATAACTGTAACTCAATGTTTTCACTCTTTTCCCTTCTTTTTTTCCTGTTGAAAGAGGTTAAGGTAGTACTGGCACATGGAGCGAAGACTGAAATAGCATGATAACCAGTATGCAGTAGCATCCCATGTTTTTGCATCGATGAGAATTAGATAAAAACCAAACTTACAATTCTGTCAGTGTCCTTTCAGCCATTTGGATGTCACCGAAGAATCAAATACCAGTACCTTTATACTGCTTATCATCTTTCCTAACTTCCACAATCTTCTTTATTGCTATTAGTGTACCGATTGATTTGTAACAATCTTTATGCACTCAGACGATGATGAAGGACCAGTACGCAAATTATGTTGTTCAGAAGATACTTGAAACATGCAACGAGCAACAGAGAGACCTGCTGCTCAGCCGCATGAGGGGTCATCTGCAAGCATTGAGGAAATACACCTACGGCAAGCATATTGTGAGCCGAGTTGAGCAGCTTTGTGGTGAAGGTGAGCATCCTTTTCCACCACTGCTTGTGCCGAGCATCGCCGCAGTTTGCTTAGGCCTTCAAATGCAGCACTTTAAGTGATCCCATTAATTATGTGATACTTTCAGGAGACACTGAGTCAGATTCTTGAATAACTGGCAAATTTCCTTCGCTGGAGGAGGGGTGCTGGGGTGGTGGTTTACCTGGAGCCCTCAGCTTTGCCCAAGTCGTCAGCGTGAAAGAAAGTAATACAAGTTGAACTCCAGTGCCTCCAGAAGGGCTAACAAAACTCTCCTTAAGAATGTATATATGTGACTCGTCAGGTAGCCTAGGTGCTAGCATGTATACAGTTTAGCGCTGTGCATCAGTGTATCTATGTTAGGGTGTGTGCTTATCTATACAAACATGAAATAATGCACTGTAATAGTTGGGTAGTTGTGTGCAAATGAAGTTTAGTGATATGTCTTGTATAAGATAAATATGAACTGCTTGGTAATGTAATTGCTTGCTTACATCGCAGGTGTGTGCGCAAAATTATCCTGTCTCGTCAGATCGTGTGCCCCTTGCGTCCAATTATGTGATGCATTGTCTTGGCCTCTTGGATATGCAAAGAAGTGCTATTCATCCGGTATGAAAAAAAAACTCAAATTTGTCACCACTCTCGTACGTATTGATCAAGAGCATGATTGTGATTACTCCACATCTTGGAGAAGGCCGCCACGCGGATGTTGACGGTGGTCAGGTCCGGCCGGAATCCGGCGTCGACCATTTCGAGGAGCGGGCGCTGCAGGGACTTCATCTTGAAGTTGGCCGCGAAGGAGAGGTTCCAGAGCAGGATGCTGGCGTTGCGTCGACTCGGCCGAGACCGACGTCGTTCACGAACTCGCCGAGCTTTTAGGACTTGCGCGGGGAGATGTACCCCGACGCCGTGGCGCGGATGGCTTCCGTGGAGATGAATCAGTTGATGAGCGGGCGCGACTTCTTGAGCCGGCGGTAGGCCGTCTCCACATTTGCAGCACGGTGCCGGTGGCGGAGTCGTGCGGAGGCGCGTCCTCCATGAGGGTGAGCTCCCCCGCGGCGCCGAAGCAGGAGACGGTGAGCTGGTAGTGGCCGTGCGCCGCGTCAGAGTCCCGCGCGCAGAGCTCCCGCACCACGAGGAGGATCCTGTCGAATCCGCCGGCGCGCGTGGGCGAGCATGATGGCCGCGTCGGCGTGCGGCGGCGCAGTTCTTGGGTGGGAGGCGGCGGCGCGCCGCGGCCCCTGGGCAGCTGAGCTCAGTCCAAGAAACGGAGCTCGCTGCGCGACGAACGGGTGGCAGGACCGTGGGACGAGTCTCGCCGGCGCCAAGAGGAGACGAGCGGAGGCGAGAGCAGGAGATGACAGCGGCCGTGGTGGAAGCCGGAGGCAATCCATCTCATCTTGCCTTCTGCTCTGCTTTCTGAACTGAACAAACAGAAGAAAAGAATCGAGATTTTTCAAGGCGAGAGCACTGGCATTTCAAGTTTTTCAACTTCTCGGCATGCTAATCCTTTCTACAGAATAAAGATGGTGATAAACCAGGTGAAACAAAGTTCAGTTATTTGCAGGATTTCACAAGCTAAGGTTCTGTTTGGAAACAAAGTTTTTGAAAACTATAGTATACTATGTCCATGATAATACCACAGTTTATAATACCACAGTTTTGAAATACCACAGTATGAGATACATAGAGGTGTTTGGAAATTTGTTTGCATCATGTTTGATTTAAAATATTACAACCCAGTTTCCACAAATTAAAAATACATGACTCAAAATATGGCGACGGCGGAGGCGCTGAGCTGGCGAAGCTGGCGGCACTGGTGGCCGGCGGGCGGAGCAAGCCGTGGGCGGGCGGACCTGGCGGCGGGCGGCACTGGTGGCCGGTGGGTGGAGTCCCGCGACGCTGGCGGCGAGCGAAGCAGGCCACGGGCGGAGCTAGCGGCGGGCGACTGGCGGCGTTGGTCAGTGCGAGAGGCGAAGGGCACAAAGAGGCGCGTGGGAAGCAGAATAGACAGCCCTAGCGGTGTGCGAGATGAGATACAGAGAAAACTTTGCTCCATACCAAAGTTTTTAATACTGTACATCTAGTACTGTATTTTTAATACTATAGTTTATTTTGCAGATATTTCATGTATAGTTGCCAAACACCCTTCATGATATAATACTACAGTATTGCTTAATACTATAGTTTTACCTCCAAAACTCCAAAAAACTTTGTTTCCAAACAGACCCTAATCTGGAACATCCAGAAGTTGAAAATTCAGAGTGAGAATCTCCTTCAGCGATGAGAACTTGAAATGACAAAATTTTGCCATCCTGTTCTTCCACACAGCAACATTCATAACCTTGTTCATCATTGACCATATAAACAATGACCACAGAACAGCGCCAAGAAGCTGCCATCCCACTGGCCACTGGTAGAAAACCACTGGCTACATGATAGACTTGCCCTCTTTGCCAAGGTGAACCCCTGGCAGGGCATAATGAGTTTTACATTAATCAATCGCAAATTCGCATTCCATCAAATACATCTGTTACTCTGTTAAGGCGAACTACTCGACCAAATTAGAAAAGAAAATGGTCAATAGTACAACAATAAGAAGATAATAACACAATTCCGCGACAAGCAGTGCAGAAGAGCTCTCAAGCAAATAGTACAGAAACCAGAAAAATAGGAGCTGAAAGAGGGCCAGGCTTGCATCAAACAAGCTGAACACTACAAATGCCTTCCTCCTTTAACCCTAGTTGTAGTACATAAGATGTTGGGCCGATGACTGGTTCGGGTAGCCATCGTAGAGGGCCTGGGAACCAGCAGCAAGAAGCCCTGCAGATACCTGACCAGCAAGGCCTTGCTGGCCAGCAATCTGCCCAGCGGCGGCCTGGCTTAAGGCAAGTTGCCTCTGATAAGCCAGTAGTTCAGCTGATGTGAAGCCTTGCGGCACACCTGCCATTGGTACAGACTGATATGAAGGAAGTGGTGGCGGCAGCGGCTTAGAAGATGTACCAGGTGGAGTGGGTTTGTTGCCCCATGAGCACTAAAAGAGAACACAGGTAGTTGCATAATTAGTTGCCTAAAGAATTGAGAGATCATATTGAAAATATTTATTTGATTTGGATGATACCTTGATTTGCTTCCCACGAACTACCAATCCATTGGCCATCTGAATAGCTAATGCTGCTTCACCATGGGTACTGTATCTCACAAACCCAAATCCTTTATCCTGTTGAACACGAACTTCCTCAATAGCCCCAACACCTAAATTATAGAAGTGGCGGTGAAGCTCGTCTCGGTTAACCTGATCAGTTAAGTAAAAGATCAGTAAAAGGTGTCCTAAAATTTCCAATTGATAGGAGATGAAATGAGAAATAATTAAAACACATGAGGAAAGAAAAACTGGGCTAGCAACAATCTGTTTTTACCTCATGTCCAAGGTTGCCAACATACACCGTGGTACAATCAGGGTTGTTCTCTGGATTTTCTTTACTTCCTGTATCCTGACTTGCCTCCATTGCTGCAGAATAAAGTTGAATAAAATGACTGAATTAGTAGTGACACTATCTCATTTAGCTCAAATCATTATTACATACTAGATAAAATACTAAATGGTCGTGAATTTGCTATGGATAAAAAATAATATATGCAAATGAATGTATTTTGCATTCCAACATATCTTTCACTTCTTTTGTTGTTACAGAGAGCACTTGCAAGTTGCAACAATGTTTGCAGACAATACATATATACATGAAAATTCAGTCATCTTGGACTTTTCTGTGTTAAATTTGATTTTTTTTCCAGGGGTAAATGTGAAAAAAATGTGGAAGAACTATTACATAATATTGAAAAACTTAAAGGGACTTTTTTCATAATTTTCAGTGTAAGTAAACATGAGATGAGAGATTCACAACCACCCATTCACCAGTGTCATTCTTTTAAAAGAAGTAAAGAATGTGGCCATGTTGTATCTTCCTTGCCATTCATTCAGCTGAATAAGATAATACTGCTTTATGATCATGGAACTAGTAAAATAGCTAACCTGCATTACTGGAACTACCATTTGTAAGCACAACTGCATTATGATTGTCAGTTTCTTGTTTCTCTTCTGCATTGTTCTTTGTTGCCCAATTACACCTTATTTGCCTGCTTCCAAGCCATTTTCCTATTGCAGAACATTAGTTTCCAAAACTCAGGAAATTGCAACACTAGAATGTCAATAGATAGTTTGGAAAAATGAATAAATTGCATTTGCATGTTTACCAGTCATTTCAGTTATAGCAGTCTCAGCTTCCTGCAACAAAAAATACAATATCATGAGTGATAATAGGAAGAGAACACTTGGTGAAAGTGTAGGACTGGACAGTCTTCAGGGTGACAGGGTCTACTGAGTTTACAAAAGAAACTAAAAATGATAATAAAATCCCATGTTCAAGCTATGATAAATGCAATACAAGGGGGAACTGACGCTTGGAATTTGCATAGCCTTCAGACAATGGAAAAAATCACTAAATTACAGATTAAATTTGACTACGGATAATGCACAGAAGAACTAATTAGACATATGACCAGTAAGTACCATATAAATTATTTGAATATTGGAGAACATGGAATCAGAACATAGCAAAAATCGAAACTATCAATGTCAAGCATGACAACCAAACATTACAGTATTGGTACAAATGGTTGCCAGCAAAAGAAAAAAAAAGAAAAAAACGCTGTCACTATGGATAACTCAACCACCAGAATAATAGGTAGAGAATAAACTGTGGCAGGCTCACCACCAATGGGATCAAAATGATTAAACTTCTGCAAAATGGAAAGTAAGTCTGAGTTGTTCATGCCTGTTGGTTACGGAAGGAGACAAAACCATAACCTCTGGAGCGTCCAGTTTTGTTATCCCACATGACTCGAGCATCACTGATCATAAATGACACAAATCAACAACTGAAAAGCTACAGAAAAAAACAAAAAATGGTACAAACAAAGAAAAAGACATGTATCCAAAATGCAACATTCTAGTGTCTAATAGCATACACTTTACAAAGAGAAATTTTATATAGAAATTTGTGTCACTTGAAATAATGGGTCAGAATTGCAAGGCACATGTATGCAGATAAAAATTTATTATATAGGTTATCACGTTACAAAGAACTAAGGACTTACGAACAAGAAGGATATGCTGAGAAACAGGCATAAAGAGTTGCATCATTCACTTCAGAACTTAAATCACCAACAAAAATATGGAAATGCCCTGGAAATAATTCAGTGGGCACGATTAACCAAATAAGAAATAAAATTACAAAAGAATGGAGAACATGTGAGGTTTTTTTAATAATATCTCACCAGATGTATCCTCCCTCTGTGTACTTGCATATGCCCAGTTCACCTTGATTGCTTGGCCACATCTGTGCAAGGTCCATAATAAAAAAATTCTAAAAGTTAACTTATGGCTCTGAAACCTATGTTGTTGAATTTAGTGGAACACTTGAACTTACATGTGACGACCATGAAGGGTCATTATTGCAAGAGCTGCTGACCGCCGATCGTAATAGTCAACAAACCCAAAGGAAGACTGTAACAAAGAATTAATTCTCATCAAATAAATGAAAATTGACTGAACACAATATGTTCTAGTCAAAACATATGTGACATTTGACAAGCTATGGGACAAAATTGCACCAAGAATTTGGAAAATTAGGAATCACACTGTAAATGTTGGAAAATTACAATAAACTAGCATTCCCTAACTTTCATCAAACAATGAGCACAGCCATTTGTATGCAAGAGGCATCAGTATATACAAAGGTGGCATCGCTTAAAACCAATCATTTATGATGTCGCATAAGCATACCTTCTCTTTCCGGATGAGCTTGCATCTTTCCACAAGGCCAGAACTCTGGAAAACTTCAATCAGAAGGCTCTCAGTAACATTAGGGTGCACATTTCCAACATACCTAGTTGACACAGCATCATGGATTAGAAGAAAAGTTTGAGACAGTTAACTAATAACCAAACAGATGACACAATTCTAACAAACGAAAATTTTAGCACCAGTCTGAATAGTAAACGGTGCATAACCTAAAAGTGGCCAAATTTGTTACCTTGTGAAATTCCATATTGATCATAAATAAACCACAGTTGCATAGACAAAATAAGCAAGGAAAAAAAAAGAAGAAAGCTATACATCACATATGGAGGTGAAAATAGAAAAAGACTGCAAGCACTCACACACTGCGACATGTGGATGGATCAAACCCAGGTGGAAGGTTGCCATTTGAAATAGGCTCCATCTGCAAAACATCAAATGTAAAAAATGTACAGGCTGTGAGGCTGATGCCAAACAAAACAAGCTAAGGAGAAGCACAGCAAAACAAAATAGAAAACATATAAGTAATGAGGAAAACTAAAATGCAGTTGCAGGATACCAACTACCAAGGAGGAACTTGGTATCAAATTGTGTAAGAAGAATAGGCACCCAAAATCCAAACTAAAGAGGACTCAAACTGGTGGGTGCAGGTATACACTTTCGCAACTCTTCAAGTAAGCAATGCACAGTTTCTAAGCTATGTTCTATCCATCAACAATGACCTGGAGATGTGAATTTGATTGTCAAGTCAGTCATCCAAACCTACCTTCTTACATTCATAACCAGTCTGTGATTATAGGTTGGTGTATCTTATAAGATTATGCAATTAGCAAGTTTGATGCAATTGGAGACAGTGGCAGCATTAGCCCTAAGTCCCTAATATATGTAGAAAGCACTTCGATTAAAAAGCTTTAATTATGCACCAAGAATGTACAGTGAGCCAAGGAGCAGCAATTTCGTGCTTTGAACATAATAATGTATGTGAAAACATACCGCCAATATACGGTATACCACACTGATAAGGATAAAAGAAAACAAAGAAATAGAGCAAGCAAAGGTGATATGTAAAGGAAGTGAAAACCCAATTCTTCTCATCCATGTTTCATCACATTAAAGACAACTCAAAGTTTTGTCCTTTTTGTGCGTGACTAACTTGAGCACAACAAGGTATTTGCCACGGGCAATGACATGCAATTAGCGACCTTTATGCAACTAAAGACAATACAACACTTGTTGAATTCCACAGAACAAAAGTACAAAACTTTAGTTAATAAGTTCGAGCTTCATCTTAATCTCTAACGATATCATGAAGATAAACTCAACCAAGGATCCAACCTACAAAAGAGGGGAATGAATAAAGGCAGCAACAAAAATCCTCCTGCTTGAGATCGGCGCGCATTACTGTTGCCCAGCGCGCGCACACACACAATGACAGATCAAGAAGCGGGAATGGTGATGGTGGATGACCTGAGTCATGGCCGCCGCCGCCGCGGCGGCGAGTACGCCGGACTGGTACTGCTGCTGTTGCTGCAGCGCCTGCTGCATCAGGAGGGCCTGCTGTTGCTGCTGCTGCCTGAGCCGCTGTTGCTGTTGCTGGTGGTTCCCGCCGGCGCCGTTCATCTCCTCCCCCTCCGACGACGAGGCGACGACCGGATCGAAACCCCCGGAAACCGAGTGTTCTCGCGAACCGATAGGCAGATCGGGCGAGAGGATCCAACAGATCGAAATATTTGGGGGCCAATTTCTTGCGGGGATCGAGCTAGAGAACGGAAGAAGAGGAGGTGATATTTTTCAGTTTTTTTCTCTCCTGTTTTTGGCCTCCTCGTCGGGCTCCAATGGAGGTTGGGGGGTGGAGGGTAAATTTGGGATTTTACCCTACATTGGAGATGACGTGGACCTTACTGTCAGGTGGGTCTAAGCCTCTAAGTCCTTGGTCTTAGGAAGGTTTCAAATTCAAAATTGGAATTTTATGCGGTAGGTAATACCCATTTTGCCCAAAATTATGTCTATTGTATGCTATATTAAATGAAAGATTCGATCGTATATCTTATTTTTAGATGAAAATTAAGAATTTATTTTTCATATCTCATTGATATATGAGATTCCTCGGATCAATACACGTGAACGATCACACCTACTTATATAAATAGTCATTTCTCAATGGAAGATTATAATATTAAAATATCTTTGCATAAATAACCATTGACGGGGTTAATTGTTTTTATGCCACCGTTATTTTTCAATTCGCCAGAAATACCATTAAAATTTTAGTATTTGTTCATATACCATTACTATTTCAAATTCACTCTTTTATGTCATTTGGGTCCAAATATTCATAAAGAGTAATGAAATAAATTGGTGAATTGAAAATAGTAATGACATATGAGCAAATATTAAAAATCTGTAGGTAGGTCTAAATGGCATAAAAGTGTGGATTTAAAATAGTAATGACATATGAGAAAATATTGAAATTTTAATGGGTATTTCTGGCGAATTGGAAAATAATGGTGGCATGGAAGCAATTAACTCTTGATGTCAGATGATTTTTAAATCTCAATCTAAAATCTTGTATTTTATACAAGGTAATGGAACAAGTATATTTCTGGCCCTTAACTTTTGAGATGATTTATAGTTTTCATCCCTTACTACAAAACATAATAGGATATATTCCTCGATTATCTATTTAACCTAATAGGATCCATTCCTCGATTCTTGAAAATAGATAGAGTTTATCCCTCTAATATTTTTGTTGATTTTTAATCAAGACATGTTTAGTTAGAAAGGGATTGAAGGTGATTGTAAGGGATTGGGGGATTGAGTGGATTAGAGGAGATTGTAGTATAAATCCCCTCCAATTCTTTTCAATCCCGTTCAATCTCCTTCTTCAAAAGGATTAACCGAACACGACAATGCGATACACTTGCCATGGAGAGATGGAGAATAAATGGTGGACCGCATGGTGAACGTTACTATGCATGATAATTTTTGTCCTATATGACAGTTGGGTCCCACTGCCTTTTGGGCTCAAAACCACTATCAAATATGTTGGAGAGATAAAAAGAAAACTGACAAGAAATAGATTTTTCTCAAGGTAATTCTCAATAAAAAATACATAGTTTTTTGTCATTTAGGCATGTAGTTGTATATCTTAAATTCAAATGGATGGAAATAGTCGAATAGTATGACATGATGTGATGCTCGCTTTTCAAACTTAGTTTTAAAATAGATTAACATTTAGATGTTAAAGTTCATAATATACCCTACTTTCTTCAAAAATTCATCAGGCTCAAGGCTTCTCACCAAAGCTACCGCACCCCTCGCGTGCGAAGGGGGGCTTCAGAAGGGTCCAAAACTGCAAAGGCTGACAGCGTCTGCTCTGCAAAAGCTGGTGTTGTCCCCTCTGTGAAGCTGACAAAAGAAGCCTCCAAATAAAGTAGACTACCAGTTGTACCCCCCAGTTCTGATGAGACAAAAACAGTGTAAACCCTAGGGGTAAAGTAGTCTATTCACAGGGCTGAATAGTGCCTATAAATAGTAGAGGCTGGCTAGGTCACATCAACACTTTGAGTAGTCATTGTAGAACTCCTGTGCTAGCCACCACACTCTTTGTATTCATCCCGTGAGTTCATTTTGTGTTCCCTGTTCAAGCAATGAAGCTTTGATTCTATTTTCATTTTCTGCTTGAACTTGTATGCATACCTCTCTGCATGCTTTGATTTCTCTGTGCACCATCTTCTTGTGAGTTTTTCTGGAGAGGTGTGTGAGAAGTCTGTCTGGGCGAAGTGTGTTTTTCAGTGTCTGTTCGCTCTTTGTAAACTGGAGGCTAGACCTCTCTGATTACTAGCGAAGCACTATTCGAAGCCTGTTTTCTTCCCTTGTCGAAGCCCTTGGTGAAGTGTGTTCAGTGTGCGATTAGACCTTCGATGTATGAAGCCCAACACCAGTTGCTGTCGCTAAGTATTTGGTCGAAGTCCGCAGAGAGAAGTCTGCTCTTGCGAAGGGTGAAGTGCGAAGCCTGCTCGAAGGCACCCAGTGTGCGGAGCCTTCACTGACTTAATAGAGCTAATCGAAGTACTTAGAGGGAAGTCTGCTCTTGCGAAGGTTGAAGTGCGAAGCCTGCTCGAAGGCACCCTGTGTGCGAAGCCTACACTGACTTAGCAGATCTGAATTTTCAGGGTTGTGGGTGGAGCGAAGTCTTCTTGGCTTTGAACTTTTGCTCCTTGCGAAGCCTGTTTTCGGAGCTATAAAATACCTCCGAACCAGAACTTTGAAGGGTGTGTTCGAAGCCTGTTCCGCAGAAGACAGAATTAAAACAGAAGGCTACTTTTAGTCTGAAATTTTAAAAGCTCCCATTCACCCCCCCTCTGGTCGTTGTTTCCGGTCCAACAATTGGTATCAGAGCGGGTTAAGATCACCAGTTGACCTTAACCGGTTTTGTGATCTGTTGGCGATATGGACAGAGTTAGTAAAATACTTCTGTTCGATGGGACTGATTTTGCATACTGGAAGGTGCGCATGGAGGCTTACTTGCTAAGCCAAGGAAATGCAATTTGGGAGATTGTGGACTCACAATACTCCATCCCTGAAACTCGCACCTCTCAAACAGAGAAAGATCAGTATAATGCCAACTCCAAGGCAAGAAATATATTGTTCATTGGTTTGAGTAGAAGTGAGTTTGATAGGGTGCAGCACCTTAGGACAGCTAGGGAAATTTGGACCACTCTCACTATTTTTCATGAGGGCTCTACACAGATTAAGGCCAGGCGCCAAAGCACATACAATCAACAGTAGCTGTTTGTGCAGGCACCTAGTGAATCTATAGATGCCATGTTTTCTCGCTTTGATGCGATAGTGAGTAACTTGCGGTCCAACGAGATGCTTGCTTACAATGATCATGACAGGGCTATCAAGCTTCTCTATGCTCTTTACCGTAGCATATGGGAAGTAAAGATATCCAGTATTGAGGAGTCTGCGGGTTATGACACATTGACCTGTGATGAGCTCTTCAGCAAGCTGAAGTCCACAGAGATTGCCAAGGCATCTCTTGAAGTGCATAGGAACTCCTTGCCACAGCCATTGTCATTGGTTTCTAGAACTAGCCGTGGTACCACTGCAGAACCAAGCACATCAGGCACTTGTGTTGTTGCAGATGGTTTTGCTTTGTCCTCCCTGGTCTCCGTCACTAAGGAGCAGGTGGATACTCTGGATGATGATGAGCTTGCTCACATTGCCAGAAGATTCACCCGTTTTCATCATGAAAGACGGGATCAGAGGAGAAGTGGTTTTAGTGGTTGTTTTGAGTGTGGCGACACTTCTCACATCAAGGCCAATTGCCCTAAACTCAAGAAGAGAGATGAGAGTGAGCGCCCCAAATACCACAAGAATGATAGGAAACCCTTTGTGAAGGGCAAGCGCAGCAAGGTGGCTAAGAGAGTAGCCAAAGCCACTTCCAGAGCATTTGTTGCTGCTCTCAGCGACATCGACACTTCCTCAACTGAGGAGTCGAGCTCTGAGGAGGAGTCTCCAAGGAAGGAGGAGAAGAAGGACAAGAAGGGACGAGATTTCATCGGCCTTTGCTTCATGGCCGACAGCGATCACAGCGGTGATGAGCTTGACTCATCTGAGGTACCTCTATCCTATGACCAGCTTTCAATTAAATTAGATGAACTGAATGGAGTAGTTCTTGGTCAGGATAGGTTACTTGTGCAAGCCGCTAGAGATAGAAAAGACCTTAGACTTAGACTAGAATCTGTTTGTACTGATTATGCCATGCTTAATTCTAAGGTTAATGATGCTGAATGTGAATCTTGCACTGTTGTCATGGGAGAGCTTGCTCAGTTGCGCTTTGTGCATGCTCAAACTCTTTCTGAGCTTGAGACTGCACAGAAGCAGCTTTTGATGGTTGATTCTAGTACTCATGATATAAATGAATGCATGAACTGTTCTTTATTACGTGAGAGCATTGATTTACGTGATAAGCATGTTCATGACCTAGAGGCTATATTGGAGAGGGCCGGTAGTTCTAAGGATGTGCAACCTGTGTGTGACACTTGCATAACCCTTAAGGACCAACTAGGCACGGTTAGAGAGTGAGCTGAGAACCTCATGACTGAAAATGAATACCTTCTTTCTGTGGTTAACAAGTGCACTGAGGGAAAGGGTAGAATGGACTTGCTCTTGGCCAAGACCAAGATGTGTGCTGACAGAGCAGGGTTAGCTCTAGGATTGGGTTTTGAGAGGATTCCTTCAGACAGTGTAAACAAAACTGTTTTTACCTCGCCCACTACCTTAGAGAAAGAGAGAGCTCTGTTAGACACTCCTTCAGCCAAAAAGCCTACCCGAACTCAAAAGAAAACCACACCTCCTGCAAAGAAAATTCCTCCCAAGAAAACCACTCAGCAGAAGCCCAAGGAGCCTGTGAGAGTTACTCCTATGACCCATGAGAGTGCCCCTAGAAGAGTTTTTCATTGTTCCTATTGTCAGCAGGCAGGTCATCTGGTTGGGTTCTGTTTTCGTCGCATCAAGGATGAGCGACGCTCTCAGGCGATGAGTTTCCACGACATGCATTACCCATCTTTAGGTATGCATGAGTCTGAGTTTTACTCTTGTCCTGTTTTTGAGGCTCCTCGTGCTTCTCGGAGAGGTTTTGCTCCTCGAGGTGTTCACCATATTCCATATGGTGGTAGACCCCAGGCGAGTAGCTTTGTACCTCGTCAGAGTAGGAGACCTCGTCATGCTTTTAGATCTCAGCATGCAGGTAGACCTCGCACTTTGCATCATTTTGATTATCCTGTGCGTAGACAGTCTACTTTTACTGTGCCTACTACTTGTATCACTCAGTGCTGGATGCCTCGTCATGTATTCACTCACCCCAGCACTGAGCGATCGAGATTTTCTTATCATGTGTAGGCGCCAGACCGAGGCTTGGAGGGCACGTGGATCATGGACTCCGGTTGTTCGCGCCATATGACCGGAGATGCAACATGGTTCTCTAGCCTCACAACAACCAAGCAAAAGGAACATATCACCTTCGGCAACAATCGAAGGAGTAGAGTGAAAGGTAAAGGTGTGGTAAGAATCAACTCGAATTTCACTCTCAAAGATGTTGCATTGGTTGAAAACTTGGGATACAATTTTCTTTATGTATCTCAATTGCTTGATGAGGGCTTCGAAGTGCGATTCCATCGCGATACTTCGCAAGTACTCAATTCTGATGGCGTTGTGGTCTGTAAGATCTTTAGAGTTGGGAGAGTTTTTGGAGCTGATTTTTCTGAGTCATCTGGTTCTTCTCATTGTCTTGTTGCACATTCGACTTCTGAGCTTTGGAAGTGGCATAGGAGACTAGGGCATATGAGCTTTGAGTTGCTTGCTCGTCTGAGTGCCCTAGGTCTGATCCGAGGATTGCCCAAGCTCAAGTTTGAGAAGAATTTAGT
This sequence comes from Zizania palustris, assembly GCA_019279435.1. NCBI lineage: Eukaryota > Viridiplantae > Streptophyta > Magnoliopsida > Poales > Poaceae > Zizania > Zizania palustris. The sequence goes on from JAAALK010000082.1 coordinate 63,114,952, forward strand.
TTGCGCTCCATGTCGACATGAAAAAATGATTGCCGCTTCGCACTCGCTAGTCACCGCAGTGATGACTGAACAACCTGGAGAACTTCTCCACATGGACACTGTAGGTCCTTCTCGGGTTAGTTCTTTAGGCGGCAAGTGGTATGTATTAGTAATTGTCGATGATTTCTCTCGCTACTCTTGGGTCTTCTTTCTTGCCAGCAAGGATGAAGTGTTTTCACACTTTCGGAGCTTGGCTTTGAGACTTTTCACTGAACTCCCTGTTGCATTGAAATTCATTCGAAGTGATAATGGCACTGAGTTCAAGAACAGTTTCTTTGTTGACTTTTGCATGGAGCATGGCATAGAACATCAATTCTCTGCTCCGCGGGTTCCTCAACAGAACGGTGTTGTTGAGAGAAAGAACCGCACTTTGGTTGAGATGGCTAGGACGATTCTTGATGAGCACAGGACTCCTAGAAAATTCTGGGCTGAGGCCATGAACACTGCATGTTACATCTCAAACCGAATTTTCTTGCGCTCAATTTTGAATTTGACATCTTATGAGCTACGTTTTGGGAGACAACCCAAAGTTACTCATCTTCGAGTTTTTGGTTGTCGTTGTTTTATCCTAAAACGTGGAAATTTGGATAAATTTGAGTCGCGCTCTTTTGACGGGATCTTTTTGGGTTACACTACACATGGTCATTCTTATCATGTTTATAATTTGGAAACTAACAGTCATCGAGTCATGTGATGTGACTTTTGATGAATCAACACCCTCTGTTAGTTCCACTTTTGAACAGGCAAATGAACACGATATGGAACAGACTATCTTCGAAGAAGAAGATCCCGGAGATTTCGAGTATGAACCCCTACTACCCTCGACATCAACCCCCGAAGCCGACCCCGCTTCGATCACTTAGGCACAAGGTCCCGAAGCAACTACCTCGATATCGGTCATCTTGGACCACTCCAACGCACAAGTTGAGGGGGAGACTGCATCCCGCCGCGAGGCCCCACATCATGTTCAAAGGATGCACCCTCTCGAGCAGATCATTGGTGAGCTTGATCAAAGGGTAACACGTTCTCATGCTCATTTCATTGATTCCGCTTTTGTCGCTTCTTTCGAGCCCTTAGATGTTAGTCATGCACTTTCTGATTCTAGTTGGATCAATGCCATGCATGAAGAACTTGAAAATTTTGAGAGAAACCAAGTCTGGACTTTAGTTGATCCTCCACCAAATGTTTATTTCATTGGAACAAAATAGATTTTCAAAAACAAACAAGGGGAGGATGGGATAATAGTTAGAAACAAGGCTAGACTTGTAGCTCAGGGTTATTCTCAATTGGAAGGGATTGATTTTACTGAAACTTTTGCACCTATTGCTTGTCTTGAGGCCATTAGAATTTTACTGGCATTTGCGACATCCCAGAGATTTAAACTCTATCAAATGGATGTCAAAAGTGCTTTTCTTAATGGCTTCATAGGCGAAGATGTTTATGTAAAACAACCCCTGGTTTTGAAAACCCCAAATACCCACATAAAGTCCTTAAACTTCATAAGGCTCTTTATGGACTCAAGCAGACCCCTCGGGCTTGGTATGATAGACTTAAGTCTTTTCTGCTTGAGCGGGGATATTTGATGGGATCTATTGATAAAACCCTGTTCACTCTCAAGCATGACAAAGATTTCCTCCTAGTTCAGATTTATGTGGATGATATCATCTTTGGTGGCTCTTCTCATGCTTTGGTTGCCGAGTTTGCAGATGCCATGAGCAGGGAGTTCGAGATGTTCATGATGGGCGAACTCACATTTTTCCTTGGTTTGCAAATCAAGCAAAGCAAACAAGGTACTTTCGTCCACCAGACGAAGTACACCAAGGACCTGCTCAAGAAATTCGACATGGCTGATGCAAAGTCACTCGCCACTCCAATGGCTACATCTGTAGCATTGGATCCTGACGAAGATGGAGAAGCCGTAGATCAGAAGGAGTTCCGAAGCATGATCGGCTCCCTCCTCTACTTGACTGCTACAAGGCCGGACATACACTTCGCAGTTTGTCTGTGTGCTCGTTTTCAGGCTTCACCACGAGCTTCGCACCGCCAAGCGGTAAAGCGCATTCTCAGGTATCTCAAACATATCTTAGAATTCGGAATTTGGTATTCGGCGTCTTCCTCTTTGTGTCTTCGAGGTTATTCCGATGCGAACTTTGTTGGGTGTAGGATTGATAGGAAATGTACCTCTGGTACTTGTCATTTTCTGGGTACTTCTCTGGTTTGCTGGTCTTTCTGCAAATAGTCTAGTGTTGCACAATCGACGGCTGAGGCCGAATATGTTGCTGCAGCTAGCTGTTGCTCTCAGATTTTGTGGATGGTTTCCACTTTGCGAGATTTCGGGTTAGATTATAAGAGTGTTCCACTTTTCTCTGATAACACTAGTGCTATTTGTATTGCAAACAACCCGGTTCAGCATTCTAGAACCAAACACATTGATGTGCGATATCATTTTCTCAGAGATAATAATGAGAAGGGTGATATTGAGCTTCAATATGTTGATACCCAACACCAGCTAGCCGATATTTTCACAAAACCCCTCGATGCTTCTCGTTTTGCCTACTTGCGTGGGGAACTTGGTGTTTGTCACCCTTACGGCATTTTGTGAGGGGGAGTAGATTTTGATTGTCTTGCATATGCTCATTGTGTGTGAAATTGCATTTACATCTTTTGCACTTATATGCCTGATTTTAATTCATGAAATCATGTCAACTCAGCTCTATTTAATATGTCTGAAACATTATGTGCATGATTCTTCTTTCCAAAATCAAATCATGCTCACTGCTTAGTCTTGAATCTAGCATGTTTAGGCAGGACTGCTTTAGCTATCTTTTATCTGCTTGATAGCAAGACTCCTTTTCTCTGGATGCTGAACATTGCAACTTGAAAAAATGTTCTACATACTCATGGATATTCATCAAGTGCTAAACAATTTGTTCACTTAATCAAAATTCCAAAAATCCATGATTTGCATGCTTCAAAGCAAAAAGATCCAGGTGGGTTTGCTTGTCGCACTACTCTATTCTAGACTGCTTACCATTGCACATTGGTCTGAACTGGGATAGTGTAGTGTATGCCAAAATCACCGCCTTAAGCTTCTGATGGCTTTCATGCCTAGGCTTGGCTTGATTGGAAAGTATAAGGTAGACAAACAAATAACCCCTGGCATTATGAAAAGAACAACAAATTAATTGATCATCAAGTTTGCTTTCAATGCTCCACTTGAACTGGACTTGTCTGTCTAGAGTAGAAATTGACTAGCTTTGCGCAGTCCCTGTTTTTACTTGTCTAGTTACCTTGATTGAGTGGTGATGCTTTTATTTCAAAATGATAAAATCACATGCTGTCATCATGTTTTTAGAGAATGTTAAACTGAGTTGAGCACATGATAATTGGTATTAATGTTGGCATATTTTTGCTTTATATGTCTTTGCAATTCTGCCCAATTCGAAGCTATGCATCTTTTACATGCTCCTTGATGCTTGCATTGCCAAAGGGGGAGAAATTTTTATGTTCTCTGTTGCAAAGGGAAGATTTGCCGAAGGGGCTTTTACTCTTTTGGAAAGGGGGAGGAAAATTCTTTTGTCAAGTGACATGATTTGGCTCGTTTCTGAGTTTTTATGGTCACTTGTGTGCTGAAATTTTTCAAATTTTCTTAAACTTGAAATTGGTTGTAATGCAATCATCAAGGGGGAGATTGAGAAACCAAGGGTTGGTTTCAGAGTGTGTGATGAGTGATTGACAGATTTTACCCTCTGATTCGAAGGGGTCCCTCCGAAGGGGTTTGGAGGTGGTTTCACCGAAGGGTTCGGTGGGCTCTGGTTGCTGCAGCTGTTGCAGCGGAGTGTGCTTGTCGGAGGGGTCCGACAGTACACGATGACTGGGTCGTACCGAAGGTTTCGGTACTTTGGGCGGTACACCGGAGTGTGTATCGGAGGTTGCTTACCCGGAGAGGTCTCCAGGGTACTGGATACACTTGTCTGTTTGTCTGTGGTGCGCAGGTGACTTCGGAGGCGACGGACGGTTCGTAGCAAGTGAACCTGGGTCAAGCGGGAGGCTTGATGCCAAGGGAGCAGGGAGCTCCGTCACGAAGGCTGCGAAGGGGTCAAGGTCGGACCTCGGGTCGAGGTGCACTAGGAGAAGGCAGTAAGTGCGGAGTGTGGCTCTGGGTGAAGGTACTCCGAGACAAAGTCCTCGGAGGTGAGGCACTTCGAAGGGTACTCCAAATGGAGTGACTTCGGAGTATGGTGGACTAAGTCCTCAACAATGAGGCAAGGCGTTCGAAGTGTGCTCCAGAGGGAGGCACTCAAAGGTATATCCGACGAAGGTCTCAGAAGTCGAGGTGCATCGAAGGCATGGTCCGGGTGAGGATCGTCGAGGAGTGTGCTCAGGGAGAGACACTGCGACGAAGTGCTCATGGAATGCTTCATGCGGAGGCCTTGGACGAAGGAGAGACTTCGAAGGGTGGTACTCCGAAGGTGAGGCTTCAGAGTGAGGCTGGCTTCAGAGTGAAGCTGACTTCGGAGTGAAGCTGACTTCGGAGTGAGGCAGGCTTCGGAGTGAAGTTGGCTCCAGAGTGAGGCTGGCTCCGGAGTGAGGCTGGCTCCGGAGTGAGGCTGGCTCCGGAGTGAGGCTGGCTTGAGGTACTTCGGCCATGCATGGCTTCGGTACACGGACTGACGGAGTTCGAGCTGGGAGAAGCTACGAAGCCGTGGTGGTCCACTCCGAAGGTGGTTGTGCGAAGGCACAAGGGCTTTGACAGCTTCGGCTTAAAACCATCATTCTATCGAAGGCTGACTTCGGTGAAGCGAAGGCCATCAGGCTCAAGGCTTATCACCAAAGCTACCGCACCCCTCGCGTGCGAAGGGGGGCTTCAGAAGGGTCCAAAACTGCAAAGGCTGACAGCGTCTGCTCTGCAAAAGCTGGTGTTGTCCCCTCTGCGAAGCTGACAAAAGAAGTCTCCAAATAAAGTAGACTACCAGTTGTACCCCCCTGTTCTGATGAGACAAAAACAATGTAAACCCTAGGGGTAAAGTAGTCTATTCACAGGGCTAAATAGTGCCTATAAATAGTGGAGGCTGGCTAGGTCACATCAACACTTTGAGTAGTCATTGTAGAACTCCTGTGCTAGCCACCACACTCTCTGTATTCATCCTGTGAGTTCATTTTGTGTTCCCTGTTCAAGCAATGAAGCTTTGATTTTGTTTTCATTTTCTGCTTGAACTTGTATGCATACCTCTCTGCATGCTTTGATTTCTCTGTGCACCATCTTCTTGTGAGTTTTTCTGGAGAGGTGTGTGAGAAGTCTGTCTGGGCGAAGTGTGTTTTTCAGTGTCTGTTCGCTCTTTGTAAACTGGAGGCTAGACCTCTCTGATTACTAGTGAAGCACTGTTCGAAGCCTGTTTTCTTCCCTTGTCGAAGCCCTTGGTGAAGTGTGTTCAGTGTGCGATTAGACCTTTGATGTACGAAGCCCAGCACCAGTTGCTGTCGCTAAGTATTTGGTCGAAGTCCGCAGAGAGAAGTCTGCTCTTGCGAAGGGTGAAGTGCGAAGCCTGCTCGAAGGCACCCAGTGTGCGGAGCCTGCACTGACTTAACAGAGCTAATCAAAGTCCTTAGAGGGAAGTCCGCTCTTGCGAAGGTTGAAGTGCGAAGCCTGCTCGAAGGCACCCTGTGTGCGAAGCCTACACTGACTTAGCAGAGCCGAATTTTCAGGGTTGTGGGTGGAGCGAAGTCTTCTTGGCTTTGAACTTTTGCTCCTTGCGAAGCCTGTTTTCGGAGCTGTAAAATACCTCCGAACCAGAACTTTGAAGGGTGTGTTCGAAGTCTGTTCCGCAGAAGACAGAATTAAAACAGAAGGCTACTTTTAGTCTGAAATTTTAAAAGCTCCCATTCACCCCCCTCTGGTCGCCGTTTCCGGTCCAACATTAGACATCCTAAACTATAAAAATCATGGGGAAATTTACTATAGGACACCACATAGGTGTGATGTATGAGTAATTTCATAAAATGTCACTTAAATAATGGGCTTCGCTCATTTACCACTTCAAACATAAGTTTCGTCAAATTGCCACTCCAAAGATTGCCATATTTATTGCCATATTATTTTGATAAAATTTGTCAAGGTTTTCACGTAAAATGATTATTTTACCCTTCTCATTATCTTCGTTGTAGAGTGTCGATAGTCCCTTATAGTTCCATGGTCATTTTAAAGATAATGAGAAGGATAAA
>JAAALK010000082.1:63121312-63353024 GCA_019279435.1 Zizania palustris
CAAGATCCGGAGTTTCTCGGATTGGCCGGATACTACCGCCGGGTTCATCGAGAATTTTTCAAAGATCGCCAAGCCTATGACTAGACTATTGCAAAAGGAGGTAAAATTTGAATGGAACCCAGATTGTGAAGAAAGCTTCCAAACCCTCAAGAAGAAGCTCATGTCAGCTCCTATCCTGACTCTACCGAACATTCGGAAAAACTTCCACGTCTACTGTGATGCCTCTCGTCAAGGATTGGGATGTGTCTTAATGCAAGAAGGGAAGGTTATATCTTACGCCTCCCGACAGCTGAGACCGCATGAGTTGAACTACCCAACCCACGACCTGGAGTTAGCAGCCGTGGTTCATGCCTTGAAGATATGGAGACATTACCTTGTGGGAAATCGGTGTGAGGTCTTCACCGACCACAAGAGCCTCAAGTACATATTCACCCAACCGGACCTGAACCTCAGGCAAAGGATATGGTTGGAACTGATCAAGGATTACAACTTGGGCATCCATTATCATCTAGGCAAGGCAAATGTGGTGGCAGATGCCCTTAGTCGAAAAGGGTACTACAATGCCATCATGATACAGGACCAAGCCCCTTTGCTATACAAGGAGATGGAAAGGCTGAATTTAGGGATCACCACCCGAGCGTACCTCGCTGCCTTGGAGTCTAGGCCTGTCTTAATAGACCAGATCCGAGAAAAGCAGAAGGAAGACTCGGATATCTTGGAGATCCAGCAAAACATGCGGAAGGGTAAAGCCCCCGAATTTTCCGAGGACAAACACGGTACCATCTGGTTCGGAAATCGGATATGCGTACCCGACAAGCCTGAGTTGAAGACCCTCATCCTTCAAGAAGCCCACGATACTCTATACTCCATACATCCCAGGAGTACAAGATGTATCAAGACCTAAAGGAGAAATATTGGTGGGTCAGCATGAAGAGGGAAATAGCTGAGTATGTGGCCAAGTGCGAAACATGCCGGTGAGTCAAGGCGGAACATCAAAGACCTGCTGGACTATTGCAACCCCATCAAGGTCCCCAAATGGAAGTGGGAAGAGATTGGAATGGACTTCATCATGAGACTACCCAGGACCCAAGCCGGTCATGATTCTATCTGGGTGATCATCGACCGACTCACCAAGGTAGCTCACTTCATCCCCATCAAGACAACTTACACCATCGCCAAGCTGGCCGAGTTATATATGACGTGGATCGTGTGCCTGCACGGAGTTCCTAAGAAGATCGTATCTGACCATGGGAGTCAGTTCACCTCTAAGTTCTGGAAGAACCTTCAAGAAGAGCTCGACACCCGGCTGAACTTAGCACCGCCTATCATCCTCAGATCGATGGTCAAACCGAAAGGGTTAACCAGATATTCGAATATATGCTTAGAGATTGCGCTCTAGACTTTGGCGGAATGTAGGACAAGAACTTTCCCTACGCGGAGTTCTCCTACAACAATAGCTATCAAGCCAGCCTGTAAATGTCCCCGTTCGAAGCACTCTACGGGCGTAAGTGCAGAACGCCGTTGCTCTGGGATCAGACCGGAGAGTCGCAACTGTTTGGGACAGATATACTAAGAGAGGCTGAAGAGAAAGTCAAGATCATCAGGGACAAATTGAAGATAGCCCAGTCCCGACAAAAGAGCTACGCTGATAACCGATGAAGAGACCTATCCTTTGAGGAGGGCGATTATGTCTATCTCCGAGTCACTCCCCTCCGTGGCACTCAAAGGTTCAACATGAAAGGCAAGCTAGCACCCCGCTATGTCGGACCTTTTCAGATCCTCCGATGGCAAGGAGAAGTGGCATATCTACTAGAACTGCCTCCATCCTTGGCAGGAGTTCATGATGTATTCCACGTCTCTCAGCTGAAGAAGTGTCTTCGTGTGCCCGCCGAACAGGCCGATCTCCAACAACTCAACGTCTAAGAGGATTTGACCTACATCGAGAAACTCGTCAAGATCCTGGAGACTAAGGAAAGAGTAACCAGGAGCCGTGTGGTTCGCTTCTGCAAGGTTCAGTGGGATAACCACCCCGTTGAAGAGGCCACATGGGAAAAAGAAGACGAGTTGATAGCCCAATACCCTGAGCTATTCGAGTAGCGTTCTAATCTCGAGGACGAGATTCTTTGTAAGGGGGATAGGTTTGTAACACCCCAAATTTCTAGAGAAATAAAAATATTATTTAATCTAATTTCCTGGAATTAAGTATTTTGGAAATACCTTTAAATGCCCTCCTTAACCTTTTTGAACTAAAACCTAGATGTAATGACCAAACCAGGGGCTAGAAAATTTTGTATATGATTCTAAGGCCAGGATATATTTTTGAGAATTTTTACAAATTTTTATCAACCTTGGAAGTAGCCCAAATATTTTAATCCATTTTCTATAATTATTTTTATTCAGAAAAGTATTTAAACAGTAACGGGCTCCCTCCCTCCCTTTTCTCTCTCCCGGCCGGCCCAGCCCGTTACCCCCGCGCGCCTCGGACTGACACACGGGCCCCACTCGTCAGAGAACCCCTCCCTCCACGCGCGCGCGCCCGACACCTCGGCCCCACCTGTCGGCGCCAACCGGTTCCCTCGCTCGGCTGAGCCCGACCCCACCCGTCAGTCACCACCCCGTTCACTCGCGCTCGCTGGCCTGTGGCCCCGCCTGTCAGGACCGTCGTCCACCTCGCGCCACCGCCCCCAAACCTCGCCTGCTGAATCAATTCCCCTCGGATCCGCCTCATCGGCCCCTCCCCCATTGAATTGTCGCCATTACTCGGTCCCCGCGCCACGCCGGCCGTTTCCCCTCGTTAACCCACGCAATTAAGCCACGGGATCAGCGCTCGCGTGCATGGCAGACCTCGCCAGCGCCATTGAAGACCCCCCTCTCGGCTTTCCTTGCATACGTCGCCTGTTATCCCCCGCCAGCACCTCTATTTAAGCCGTAGGCCTCCGTCTCGTCCAGCCCGCACGCCCGAACGCACTGAGGACGAACCAGAGCGCCCCAATACGACTTTTTACTCTCCACCGCCGCCCACACTCCAGCCACTACTCGTCGTCGCCGGAGTCCCTCTCCGTCCTCACCGGCCACATCTCTGTGACCGCCAGAGCCTCCTCGACCTCAGCCACCCCTTCGTCGACGACGAACCCCGCCGGATCCCCGTCGCCGACAAGGACCCGAACGACTTCGCCGCCTCCTCTCGTCACCGGCCACGCCCCGTAGACCTCGGACCACCGCAAGGGTACCCTCGTATTCCCTTAGTTCCCTCTTTACGTTTTTAGCCTTAGTTAGGCCGGATAGCCCTCGCCGTCGCCAGAATCGCTCGCCGTCGCGTCGCCGGAGTCGGGGAAGATGGGTACCTTACCCCTCCCGACACGTGTCGTGCCGTATTCAATCCTGACCGCACGATCTCGATCTGACGGCATAGATTAGGACCTTTACGCCGTTTAATCTCGCGCGTCCATCTGGTCAAAGTGGTATCGAGCGCTGTGGGCCATTGATCGGAACTTAACGCCCCGCCTCGCCCCCGCGCGTTGGATCTGGATCCAACGGTCCAGATTGGGCCGGACCACGCGCATAGTGCGCGGGTTCACCGTGAGCCTGGCTCACCGTGGACCCGAGACTGTTTTGGGATTTAATTTAAATTCCAGAAATGCTTTTAAAATTCCAAAATTCATATCTTGCGCATTTTAACTTCAAAAATTAACATTTCAATTCCAGAAAATTTGTAATATTATTATCTACATGTTCATACAATAAAAACAGTATACTTTCTTAGAATATTTCATCCTTATTTAATAAAGTATTCAAATACCCTTAGAGTAAATTACAAAATTAAATTATTTAAGTTTCAGCAAAATTTATATTTATTCAATTCCTGTTAATTTATTGGAACCCCAACACTTTCTCTGAATCTATTATTTTAAATTAATTAGAAAACTTAGAATAAGTTTATTCACAATTAAAACCCCTTTTATAAAGGACAATATTTCATTATAGTTCATTTTAAATTATTTATAAGATAAATTTCAGAAACTTAACAACTTGGTTTTCTTTAAATTGAACCAATCAAAACCTATGTGCTTGTTGTGTGGTTTTATATTGTTTAATTGAATGTTGTATTTATTTTATTTTATTTGTATTGGGAAGACTACGACGCCACCGAGGAGCCGAAATATTACCCGGAAGTTCCTCCCTCCCCTTTCGCTGAACAAGGCAAGTCACCAAACAACACTTTTGAGCATATTGAACCCATGTCTTATTAAACTATCGATAAAACACATAGGATATACATGCATTAGTCAAATGGAACCCTTACAATATATTTATTTAGGATCCCCCGACCTTGATGTGCAACCCAAGCCATGCTATCTAGCCTAAACTCCTTGTCAACATATGATTAGTATTATTAGCTAGTGTCCAATGTATCGACACGATTGCTATAGGATTAAAAATGAGTCGTAGCAACTTGGTTCTACTATATGATCCCCGTTATCCTTATCCTTGGAATTCTGTTGGTGATAGAGTTATGGTTGTGAGTGTATGCATGGTGGGTTCCGGGTGTAAGCTAGGGCATTGGTTGGTAGCACCCGGGGCACTATAAGGACCGGTCTGAGGGATTCGTTGCAATACACTTCCGTACTAACCACAAGTCTAATGGGTAAGTCCTAACTAAGGTATGGAGTGTTCCAAACCGAGGCCACCACTTGGAGATGGGTCAAGCAGCACCTGCGGGTGGCTTGTACCGACGTGGCGCAAAAGGGGGTGCGACATTAGGCGGGATGTGGCCCGGCGCGCCGGCGAAACCTAGAGCGGGTGGTTATCGCTTGGAGCATTTCATGCTGAGGTTTTGGCACGAGTTCCCATGGTATGGGTCATCTCGTTACACTTTGGTGTTTGGGATGAGTGTGTGCCTTGTGGGTACAATAGTACATCTCTGATCAGAGTCATAAATCTTTTCGAAAAGCCGAGCCCACGGTCAAGGGCGGGTTGCGTGACATCCCACAGTTAGCTCAATCTTGGAATGAATGTGCATAATGGTTTGACATGTAAGGACTGTTGAGCGAGGAGGGAAAATGTACTCCTCAAGTTAGATGGTATTATTGATATTCATGTTTATTATTTCGCATGATAAAATTTGACTACACTAAATGCAATAACTGAAAATGTACGTTTCCGCACTTTTAGCCATTATCCTTCCTTTGTCATTATCTTGCATTATTACTTGCATTTGCGGTGGCTTGTTGAGTACTTTTTGTACTCATACCCATTGGACACACCATTCAGAGGATGCCTACTACGAGGATGGTCTGGAGTAGCGACCCAGTCAAGCAGAAAGATCTTGAAGAAGGCGTTCGTGATGCAATTTATTTTTATTACAGTTTTTTTATTTAACTCTGATGTAATAATATGGTCTGCGTACCATGAATATTTGTCGTATGTACGATTGTCGCATGATGAACCTCTTGTATTATTGTTTTTCTCTATGAAATTCAATAATGTTCCAATTTGGTAAATCGGGGTGCCACAAGTTCTTCGAACTGTATGTTCGTATTATGATGTCTATACTCTTAGAGCTTCGAATTTATAAATAGGATCTCTGAAATTGGTCACTTATTACTCTTGATGTGTTTCATTTGGCCGGAGCCTTGAAACATTATTACTTGGTCGCCTTTGACTCTTTTACAGATGCTTCGAACCCTGAGGATCAGAAATCTGCTTTTTTAAAGTCCTTAGACTCTTCTACAAATGCTATCAGGCCAAAACCCAGAATTCATAGGCTTTGGCCACCTTCGGCTCTTTTACAGATGCTTCAAACTCGGATAATTGGAAATCTATTCTTTTAAAGTCCTTAGACTCTTCTACGGATGCTATTAGGCCGAAGCCCGGAATCCGTAGGCTTTGGCCACCTTCGGCTCTTTTAAAAATGCTTCGAACCTACAGGATAGGAAATCTTTTATTTTAAAGTCCTTAGACTCTTCTACGGATGCTATCAGGCCAAAACCCGGAATCTGTAGGCTTTGGCCACCTTCAGCTCTTTTACAAATGCTTTGAACCCGGAGGATCAGAAATCTGTTCTTTTAAAGTCCTTAGACTCTTCTACGGATGCTATCAGGCCGAAGCCCGGAATCCGTAGGCTTTGGCCACCTTTGGCTTTTTTACGGAATCCCTGAACCGATGGTTCAAAGGCCGTTTGTTGAGTTTTGATGAAAGATGCTTACCTCCGCAAGCATCTCTATTTCTCTGATGTGTCCACTAGGGGTAGGGAACATTGAGGAGTAAGCATAATTTGAACCTCAATCTTTATTTATTTAGAAAGGTACTTTACAATTTGTTACAAGGAGCCCCTAAGCGTAATAACATTTAAGGTGCTTCGCATGCCATGCATGCTTTAATTCTTCCCCTTCTAAATTAGCTAAATTAAAAGATCCAGGGCGCCCTGAGCGTAGGATAATATATGGTCCTTCCCATTTGTTTCCTAATTTCCCTGGAGCAATTACACTTCTCATTACCAAATAACCCGGTCTAAGTTCATTAACTTTTACCTTTGGGTCATACCATGCCTTCGTTTGGTGTTGGTACTTTGTCAAATTGGTGACAGCTCGAAGCCTTATTTCTTCAGACAAGTCAAGCGAAGTGTTTCTTTCGTCTTTATCTTCTAGCTCCGTTGCACGGAGGGATCCACCTTTCAGCTCCGTTGGAGTCATGGCCTCGTCTCTGAACAACAACCTGAATGGGGTAAAACCTGTAGACCTAGCTTGAGTGATTCGAATGGACCATAAAATCTTAGGAAGCTCTTCGGTCCACAACCCCTTTGTCAATCCTACAATCCTTCGATTCAAGCTGGATAGAATATTTCCATTGGCTCATTCAACGTCTTCGTTGGATTGGGGATGACAGACAGCTGCAAAGCATATTTTAATGCCCAACCCTTTGCATAATTCTTTAAAGGGTTCAACTTCGAATTGGGTGCCATTGTCAACTGTCAACTCTCTTGGCACTCCGAACCTACAAATAATATTTTGCCAGAAGAATTTTTGCACATTGTTTGAAGTGATAGCAGTTAAGGGTTTAGCTTCGACCCACTTAGAAAAGTATTCAATTGCTACCACTACGAACTTCAAGCTACCCTTCGCCATTAGGAAAAGGCCGATGAGATGCATTCCCCACTATGCCATCGGCCATACCGGAGCAATGACTTGAAGGGGTGTTGGAGGACGATGGCTTCGTCTTCCCATGCATTGGCATCCTTGACAGGTTCGAACCAATGATTCTGCATCTCTTACAATTGTTGGCCAATAAAGCCCCTGACAAAGTGTTTTGCTTGCTAAATCCCGAAGGGCTAAGTGGCTACCACATAAGCCTTCATGGATATCCCGAAGTATATCTTGGCCTTCAGGTTGTGAGATGCATCGGAGTAGAGGAGAACAGAGTCCGGCTTTATATAACACTCCGTTGCAAGCTTATAATTTCGGACCCTTGACTGCAACCTTTATAAATCTGGGCCTTCTAGTGAAGTTGTATTATTTTGCAAAAAAATCACATATCACAGTCCGTCAATCAGTGATTGGTATGCAAAGTACTTATGCAAAGGGTGGTTGATGCACCGAAGGTTTGACAATCTCTTCATAAAAAGCCCCTTTCGGGACATCCATTGCTCTGGCCACATCCTTTGCCAAGACATCTGCAAGATGATTATCTGCTCGAGGAATGCTTCGGATGGAGATTCCTTTGAATAATGCCTCCATCTTGTGGATTTCTTCTAAGTATTGCGCAAGATGTGGATGCCGAGCTTGGAAGCTTTTGTCAACATGCCCTGCAATAACTTGGGAATCTGTTTTTATTATGATTCTAGTTGCTCCAAGTGCTCTCGCTTTCCGGAGACCAAGCAGGATTCCTTCGTATTCTGCAATATTGTTAGTGGACTTAAAGTTGAGCCTTGCAGAATACATTGCTTTTTTCCCTGAAAGTGATATTATCACGACTCTGGCGCCAGCCCTAGATGCCTGAAAGGCTCCATCGGAGAATATTTTCCATATTCCTTCGCAAGGTTCTTCCGGAGCCCAAGTGGCAGATGGAGTCGACTCTGCAACAAAGTCGGCTATAACTTGGGATTTAATAGTTGTTCTTGCAGTGAAGGAAATGCCAAAAGGGGCTAGCTCGATAGCACATTTTCTGATTCTCTCTATGGAGTCTTTGCTCCGAAGCATATCACCAAGGGGATACGAAGTAGGGGCGATTATGTTGTGTGCTAAAAAGTAATGTCTTAGCTTCCGTGAGGCCATTACCAAAGCATATGCAAATTTCTCAAGCTCGGAGTACTGTGTTTTTGCTCTGGACAAGACTTTTAAAACGAAGTATACTGGGTTATGCACCAGTTTTCTATTGAGCTCTATTTCTCTAACAAGCATTGCACTTACTACGGTGCCCGTTGCTGCAAGATAAAGGAGGAGAGTTTCTTCTACAAGGGGCACAGTAAGCGTTGACAAATTTCCAAGATAGTCCTTAATATCATCGAAACTTTTCTGGCACTCTGGCGTCTACTTGAAACTTTCAGATCCTTTTAAGCCTTTGAAAATTGGCTTCGCTCCGCTAATCTGGCTAGGAATCTGCTGAGGGCTGTGAGGCGTCCTGTTAACTTCTAGACTTGCTTTAAATTTTCAAGCGGAGCCATTCTTTGTAGGGCACTTATCTGCGTCGTGCTAGCTTCAATTCCTCTGCTCGAAACTAAGTACCCTAGCAATTTTCCTGCTTGAGCTGTGAATATACATTTTTCAGGATTGAGGCGAACTCCGCATGCTTGGAGGCTCTCAAAAATATGTTGGTGCTTTAAAGCACTCTTTATTATAATGTCATCCATATAGGCTTCGACATTTCGGCCTATTTGGTGACTTAGAGCTTTAGCAATAAGACGCGAAAATTTTGCCCTGGCATTTCTCAAGCCAAAGGGCATTTAGATAAAACAGAATACTCCGGAAGGAGTTATAAAGCTCATCTTGGCTTCGTCTTCACATTTTAGCCAGATTTGATGATAACCGGAGTATGCATCAAGGAAACTTAGGAGCTCGGAACTAGCCATAGATTCAACAAGTTGATTAATGCGGGGCATGGGGTAGGGGTCTTGTGGGCATGCTTTATTTAGAGATGTGAAATCAATGCACATGTGCCATTTGCTGGAGCCTTTTTCTTGATGAAGACCGGGTTAGCCAACCACTCCGTGTGGGCCACCTCCCTGGTAATTCCAGCTCTTAGCAACTTCTCTACCTCTGCCTTAGCGAGGTTTGCTCTTTCAGTTGACAATTTGTGGATCCCCTGGAGAATTGGTCGAGCCTTAGGGTTAATGAGCAAACTATGCTCAATAATGCTCTGGTCAACTCTGGGGATATCTTCATCTGACCAGGCAAAGATATCTAGATTTTCTTGAACTACTTCTAGCGAAGTAGCAATTTCTGAAGGCAGCCCCTTACCAAACTGAATGGGGTATTCTTTGCCTTCTTTGACAATGATCCTCGTGACTACATCACCTTCGGGGCTTGGTTTGAGGGAAGGGTTCTTCGGAGGGTCCAGGGACCCCGGAGCATCCTCCGAGTGTTCTTGCACACTGTTTACCTACTGAGGATCGAGAGGTGGGCCGTGGATATATTCCGCTCTCCGAGCTGCGGCTTGGTCTCCTGGAATTGTAAGAACTCCACCTTGCGTGGGCATTTTAAGACACAAATAATTGTGGTGTCCCATAGCTCCAAATTGGTTCAACATCCCTCACCCGAAGATTGCGTTGTAGGCGTACGGGGCGTCGACAACGTCAAAGATGACCTCCTCGACTCTGGCCAAGGGCCCCTGTAACACCCCAAATTTTCAAAACAATAAAAATATTATTAAATTCAATTTCTTGGAATTTATATTTCTGAAAATACTTTTAATCCTCTTTTATACCCTTTTGAACTACAACATAGAGTAGATGGCCAAACCAGTAACTGAAAATTTTTGTATAGACTCCCAAGGCCAAGAAATGTTTTTGAGAATTTTTACAAATTTTTACCCACTTTGGAAATGCCCCAAAAGGTTTAATCTATTTTCTGCAATTGTTTTTAATCAGAAAATAATTTCGAACAGTAATGGGCTCCCTCCCCCCTTTCTCTCTCTCCCGGCCGGCCCAGCCCGCGCTATCGCGCGCCTTAGACTGACAACCCGGCCCCACCTGTCGGCGCCGAATTCCTCCCCTCGCGCGCGAACCTGACACCGCGGCCCCACCCGTCAGTCGCCACCCCCGCTCGCTCGCGCCCGCTGGCCAGTAGGCCCCACCTGTCAGCTTCGCCATCAACCTCGCGCCAGGCCCCCCTAATCCCGCCGGCGAGAACCTCGCCTCGGATCCGCTCGCCGACTCCCCCTCCCGTTAAAACCGATGCCGGCCATTAACTCCCCGAGGCCCACCGCTCATTTAAACCCATAAAGGCACGCGTTTAAGCCCCCGGGAACGCAGCTCCGTGCATGGCCGAGCCCTCGCCGGCGACTTAAAACTCTCCCCCGGCTTTCCTTGCATGCGAGCCCCTCCGACGCCTTATTTAAAACCCCTGCCTCCGCCGCGCTCGACCCCCACACCCTCGCAACCCTGGACCAAACAGAGCGCCCGTAGTTCACTTTTAGCGCACTCCTTTGGTTCCGCCTCCAGCCACCGCTCGCCGTCGCCGGGACCCCTCTCCGTCCGCACCGACCGCAACGCCGTGATCGCCAGGACCTCACCAACCCCGGCCACCGCTCCATCGACGACGAACCTCGCCGGATCGCCGTCCCCGCCGAGGAACCGAGAACCTTCGCCGCCACCGCTCGTCGCCGGCCTCACCCTGTCGACCCCGGACCACCGCAAGGGTACCCTTTTGTTCCCCTCGGTACCCCCTTTCCGTTTTTAGTCCTAGATAGGCTAGATAACCCTCGACCCCGCCGGAATCGCTCGCCGTCGCATCGCCGGAGTCGGGGAAGAAGGGGTACTTTACCCCCCGACACGCACTGTGCCGGATTCAATCCTGGCCGTGCGATCCAGATCCAACGCTCGGGATTAAATCATCTGTTCGGTTTAATCCGGGCCGTCGGATCCGAGTGAAGCGGTAAGGTGCGATCTCGTGCGTTCGTTGGTATTTAAAACCTGCGTTTAATCTCGTGCGTCCACGTTGTACCAGTCTGAACGTTTTAATCCTGGCCGTTCGTGGTCACTTACGCGCCCCGCCTCGCCCTCGCGCGTCGGATCTAGATCCGACGGTCCAGATCGACCCGACGCACGCGCACAGTGCGCGGGTTCACCGTGAGCCTGTCTCACCGTGGACCCGAGGGATTTAAAATTTGAAAATAAATTCCAGAAAAGGTTTAAAACTTGTAAAATTCATATCTGGCGCATTTGAACTCTAAAAATTGCCATTCCAATTTCAGAAAATCCATAATATTATTCTCTACATGTTTATGCAATAAAAACAGTAGGGTTACTTTCACTATTTCATGTTTATTTAAATGAACATTTAAATACCCTAGGGTTAAAAATGTAAGTTTAATTATTTAAATTCCAGTGAAGTTTATATTCATTTATTTTCTGTTGATAGGAACAAAACACTAAGTTTTCTATGAAGCTTTCATTTTAAATTTATTAGAGAACTTAAAAATGAGAATAACCCCTTTTAAAACCCCTTTCTAAAAAGGACTACTTTTTAAATTCCTTTAAAATTTATTTTTGAGATAAACCACAGAACCTTAACAATGGAAATTATTTTATTTTTATTTTTAATCAAACCAACTGTAACTTATGTGCTTATAATGTATTGTTATATTATTTGATTGAATGTGTTCTTCTTGTTTTACTTTATTATATTAAAAAGACTACGACGTCGCCGAGGAGCCGGAATACTTCCCGGAAGTCCCTCCTTCGCCTTTCGCTGAACAAGGCAAGTCACCAAACCAATCTTTTGAGCATGTTGAACCCATGTTTGGTTAAACTATCGCTAAAACACATAGGTTATATATGCATTAGTCAAACGAACCCTTACATTATATTTATTTAGGATCCCCCGACCTTGATGTGCAACCCAAGCCATGCTATCTCGCCTAACCTCCTTGTCACCATATGATCAATGATATTAGCTAGTGTCCAATGTATTGACACGATCGCTATAGGATAAAAATGAGTCGTAGCAAAATGGTTCTATTATATGATCCCCGTTACTTCTTCTCTTTGGAAATTCTGTTGGTGATAAGTTATGGTTGTGAGTGTATGCATGGTGGGTTCCGGGTGCAAGCTAGGGCATTGGTCGGTAGCACCCGGGGCACTATAAGGACCGGTCTGAGGGATCCGTTGCAATACACTTACGTACTAACCACAAGTCTAGTGGGTAAGTCCTAACTAAGGTATGGGTTGTTCCAAACCGAGGCCACCATTTGGAGATGGGTCAAGTTGCACCTGCGGGTGACTTGTACCAATGTGGCGCAAAAGGGGGTGCGACGTTAGCCGGGATGCGGCCCGGCGCGCCGGCGAAACCTAGAGCGGGTGGTTATCGCTTGGAACATCTCATATTGAGGTTTTGGCACGAGTTCCCGTGAAATGGGTCATCTCGCTTGGGATGAGTGCGTGCCTTGTGGGTACAGTAGTACATCTCTGATCAGAGTCTTAAATCTTTTCGAAAAGCCGAGCCCACGGTCAAGGGCGGGTTGCGTGACATCCCCCAGTTAGTTTACTTTGAATATGTATGTGCATGATGGATTGACATGTAAGGACCATTGAGCGAGGTGGGGCTGACTGTACCCCTCGAGTTAGTTGATGTTGATGATGTTCATGTTTACTTTCCGCATGATTAAAATATGATTACACTAAATGCAATAACTGCATCTGTACTTTTCCGCAATGTTAGCCATTATCATTCCTTGTTTATTATCCCGCATTATTATTTGCATTTGCGGTGGCTTGTTGAGTACTTTTTGTACTCATACCCGTTAGACCCCACAGAGGATGCTTACTACGAAGACGGTCTGGAGTAACGACCCAATCGGGAAGAAAAATCCTGAAGAAGATGTTCGTCATGCCGTTTTCTAATTATTTTACTTTACTGTTTTTATTAAAACAATGATGTAATAAATATGGTCTGCATACCATGAACACTGTCATATGTACGATTGTCGCATGATGAACCTCTTGTATTATTGTTTTTCTTATGAAATTCAATAATGTCTCGATTTGTTAAATCGGGGCGCTACAAGATGGTATCAGAGCCGACTCGACTGTAGGAATCCAAACAGACCCGCCTAGCCATTAGCCACAGGAAATTATTTCTCGAAAATCTACTTCATAAACTTTGTTCCTCTCCTCACTTTTATTCAACTTGCTGTTTTGTAGATGCCGGTCTACCAAGTCCACAGTTACTGCCGCCACTACGAGGGCTTCGTCCGGGAGCTCCGCATGATGCTCACCTTCATCGGGTTCCTCTTCGAGCCCGAATTTCAAGGAGTGTACCCCGACGAGTTCGCCGGGCCTTGCGACGTCTCCCTCACCGTTCACGGCTCCGGAGAACACCTGCCGCCCTACACCACCGCACTTGGGGGCCCGACTTTCGACGTCGCGTGCCAACGAGTCGCCCTCCAGGCCCTCATGGAGCTGAGGATGATCTACGACGATCGTCTTCAGAACTCGTCCTTCCGGCTCGTGCCGAAGCGCACTCCCGGAGCCCACCGTAGCATCTACCTCGGAGTTCACTCCGTGCGTGATCCGGTCATGGCTCGGCACTCGCGTCTTCTACAGGCCATGGATGATCTCCACACCGAGGCGGTGCTCGACGCCGACGAGCACCATGAGGCGGTTGAGTTCCTTCGTGAAGAAACGAAGAACTTGATCCAGCAGAATGGCGAGTTGCAGCGCAAGATTATGCAGCTGCAGAAGGATATAGCGGAGATGGTTCCTCTTCTTCCAAGGAAGAAGAAGCCCATCCGTGAGCCCCTCCCTCGCCCCAAGAGGATCCCGCCACGACCCTCCCCCGCCAGGCCCTCTACCAGCGCCCCTACACCACGCCCCGGCCTCGTCTCCGACTCCATCATCGAGAATTTTCTCGAGCCCACCATCTCTCTAGAGCCGCGCACTCGTAGTTCCGAGAGCACGGAGACCGCCTCCGGTGGCGAGTAGGCGTTAGGAGACGCTATTTAAATAAAAATCATAATTTTGTATGTGGTGCCGTCTGCAACGAGTTGGGTTGTAGATGGAATAAGATCTTGGATGTAATGAACTATTTATGCCACTCTATATATTTATGTGCTTGAATCTTATATGATATTTTTGATTGTGTTATTGTTTCGTCATCTTTCGCTTTATCACTATGTATCTTCAGAAGATGGCCGACCACCAGAACACCGGTTCTAACAACGGAGCAGGAGGAAGCCGTGATGCGCCCGAGGGTGTTGTACCCAACTGGGGTGAAACGGGCCCACGTCAGTCTGGGTCGCCTTCCGCCAACCACCCCACCTTGGCAGAAATGATGGCGAATCAGAACCACCTGATCACCGCCCTCCTCACCCAAATGCAGAACCAACAGGCTCAGTTGGACCGTCTGCAGAACGGGGAACCCGCCCCTCGCGCACCAGCACCCGCGCCCGCTCCGCAACTCTCTGAGTTTCTGCGCGTGCGCCCGCCCATCTTCTCGAGCACCACCATCCCGATGGAGGCCGGAGATTGGCTTCGCACCATCGGAAAGAAGCTCGACCTCCTCCCCTGCACCGACCGGGAGCGAGTGGCCTTCGCCACTCACCAGCTCCAGGGTCCCGCCGCTGAATGGTGGGACATCTATCGTGAGTCCCAGCTAGAGGACCACGTGGTGACTTGGGCGGAGTTCACCATCGCCTTCCGTGCCGCCCACGTCCCCGCCGGTGTCATCGCGGTAAAACAGCAAGAGTTCCGTGACCTGCAACAAGGCAACCGGACCGTCATGGAGTACCTCCATGAGTTCAACCGCCTCGCCCGCTACGCACCGGAGGAAGTGCGCACCGACGCCCTCCGCCAAGCCAAGTTCCTCCGGGGACTTAAGGATGAGCTGTCCATCCAACTTGTCGCCACCGACTACGCCGACTTCCAACGGCTAGTCAACAAAGCGCTCATTCAAGAGACTGAGCAGAACAAGTTGGACCTCAAGAAGAGGAAGATGATCGCCTTCAAGCATCAGCAGGCGAACTCTCAGAGGCCCCGCTTTGTCCCTCCGCCTTCAGCGCCCGCCTACCATCCTCGTCCTGCCTACAGGCCACCTCACGCCGCCGGTGGATTCAACGCCGGGCATCCTCGCCCCGCTCCACAAGCTCCGGCCGCTCAGCCGACACCAGCCGCCAAGGCCCTGATCTTGAAGGATTGCCAAGGGAGGCCGGTCGTCTGCTTCAACTGCTGCAAGGAAGGGCACTATGCACACCAATGTCCTCAGCCCAAGCAGGCTCAAGGCGCGGCACCCAACCAGGCGGTTCATGCCCGCGTCAACCACATCAGCGCGGAGGAAGCTCAGGAGGCTCCTGAAGTCGTGCTCGGTACGTTTACTGCGAATTCCGTACCGGCCGTAATATTATTTGACTCTGGAGCAACCCACTCCTTCATCTCGGAAGATTTTGTGAAAACAAACAAATCGGACGTGCTCCCTCTACCCATTCCCATGGTGATTGCCACTCCTGGCAACAGGACCTTAGCCCGCTTATACAGCCCTAAGGTTCAAATTGACATCCAAGGAGTACTGTTTCGGGCCGAGCCAGTCCTCATCCAATGCACCGGACTCGACCTTGTACTAGGGATGGATTGGTTGATGAAGCACAAGGGAGTGATCGACTGTGCCAACAAGTCCGTCACAGTGACCAACCCTGAAGGCGCAACCATCACCTTTCGGATGACCAGTCGCAAACCACTCGGAGCATCCCTTCGCTCGATAGCTCTTGAAGAGGTACCTATAGTCAAGGAGTTTGCGGATGTCTTCCCTGAAGACTTACCCGGAATGCCTCCCAAGCGGGACATCGAATTCAGAATCGAACTTGTCCCCGGGACCACTCCAATCTCCAAGCGCCCATACCGGATGGCCGCTAATGAACTAGCTGAAGTCAAGAGCAACATCGAAGACCTAGAGCAAAAAGGGTATATTCGACCGAGTACCTCACCCTGGGGTGCACCGGTCATATTTGCCATGAAGAAGGACAAGACCAAGAGGATGTGCGTGAACTATAGAGCCTTGAACGACGTAACCATCAAGAACAAGTACCCATTGCCTCGGATCGACGACCTGTTCGATCAGCTGAAAGGATCCTCGGTGTTTTCCAAGATTGACCTCAGGTCAGGTTATCACCAGTTGAGGATTAGAGAAGAATACATACCCAAGACTGCCTTCACCTCCCGCTATGGACTCTACGAGTACACAGTGATGTCGTTCGGACTCACGAATGCCCCGGCCTTTTTCATGAACATGATGAACAATGTATTCATGGAGTTCTTGGACAAGTTCATCGTGGTATTCATCGACGATATCCTCGTTTACTCCAAGACCAAGGAAGAACACGAGACTCACCTCCGCCTGACCCTCGGAAAGCTAAGGGAGTAGCAACTGTACGCCAAATACAGCAAATGCGAATTTTGGTCGTCTGAGGTGAAGTTCCTCGACCATGTTATATCTGCCGGAGGAATAGCAGTGGACCCAACCACCGTGGAAGCGGTAACCAACTGGCTGCAGCCCACAACGGTGACCGAGATCCGGAGTTTTCTCGGATTGGCCGGATACTACTGCCGGTTCATCGAGAATTTTTCCAAGATCGCCAAGCCTATGACCAGACTTCTGCAGAAGGAAGTGAAGTTTGAATGGATCCCCGACTGCGAAGAGAGCTTCCAGACCCTCAAAAAGAAGCTAGTGTCAGCTCCTATTCTGACTCTGCCAGACATCCGGAAAGACTTCCACGTCTACTGTGATGCCTCTCGTCAAGGATTGGGATGCGTCTTAATGCAAGAAGGGAAAGTGATATCCTACGCCTCCCGGCAATTGAGACCGCATGAGCTGAACTATCCGACCCACGACCTGGAACTAGCAGCCGTGGTTCATGCCTTGAAGATATGGAGACATTACCTTGTGGGAAATCGGTGTGAGGTCTTCACCGACCACAAGAGCCTCAAGTACATATTCACCCAACCAGATCTGAATCTCAAGCAAAGGAGATGGTTGGAACTGATCAAGGATTACGACTTGGGCATCCATTATCATCCGGGCAAAGCGAACGTGGTGGCTGACGCCCTTAGTCGAAAAGGGTACTGCAATGCCATCATGATTCAGGACCAAGCTCCTTTACTCTACAAGTAGATGGAAAGACTAAACCTAGGGATCACCACCCGAGCGTACCTCGCTGCCTTGGAATCTCGGCCTATCTTAATAGACCAGATCCGAGAAAAGCAGAAGGAAGACCCGGACATCCTGGATATCCAACAAAACATGAGGAAGGGTAAAGCCCCCAGATTTTCCGAGGACGAGCATGGTACCATCTGGTTCGGAAACCGAGTATGCGTACCCAACCTACCTGAGTTGAAGACCATCATCCTTCAAGAAGCCCACGATACATTATACTCCATCCATCCCGGGAGTACAAAGTTGTACCAAGACCTGAAGGAAAAATATTGGTGGGTCAGCATGAAGAGGGAGATAGCTGAGTATGTGGCCAAGTGCGACACATGCCGGCGAGTCAAGGCAGAGCATCAGAGGCCTGCCGGACTTCTTCAACCTCTCAAGGTCCCTGAATGGAAGTGGGAAGAAATAGGAATGGACTTCATCACAGGACTGCCCAGGACCCAAGCTGGTCATGATTCTATCTGGGTGATCGTCGACCGACTCACCAAGGTAGCTCACTTCGTTCCGGTCAAGACAACTTACACTGTCGCCAAGTTGGCTGAGTTGTATATGACCCGGATCGTGTGCCTCCACGGAGTTCCTAAGAAGATTGTATCTGACCGCGGGAGTCAGTTTACCTCCAAGTTTTGGAAGAACCTTCAAGAGGAACTCGGCACCCGGCTGAACTTCAACACCGCCTATCATCCACAGACCGACGGTCAGACCGAAAGGGTCAACCAGATATTGGAGGATATGCTTAGAGCTTGCGCTCTAGACTTTGGCGGAATGTGAGACAAGAACTTACCATATGCAGAGTTCTCCTACAACAACAGCTATCAAGCCAGCCTGCAAATATCCCCGTTCGAAGCACTCTATGGACGTAAGTGCAGAACGCCGTTGCTCTGGGATCAAACCGGAGAGTCACAACTGTTTGGGACTGATCTATTAAGGGAAGCTGAAGAGAAGGTTAAGATCATAAGAGACCGATTGAAGGCAGCACAATCCAGGCAAAAGAGCTATGCCGACAACCGTCGAAGAGACCTAACCTTTGAGGAGGGCGATTATGTCTATCTCCGAGTCACTCCCCTCCGTGGCACTCAAAGGTTCAACATGAAAGGCAAACTAGCACCCCGCTACGTCGGACCTTTCCAGATCCTCCGTCGACAAGGAGAAGTGGCATATCAACTGGAACTGCCTCCATCCTTAGCAGGAGTTCATGATGTGTTCCATGTCTCTCAGCTGAAGAAGTGCCTCCGTGTACCCACCGAACAAGCCGACCTTCAGCAGCTTAATGTCCAAGAAGACTTGACCTACATAGAAAAACCCATCAAGATCTTGGAAACCAAGGAAAGAGTAACCAGGAGCCGTGTTGTTCGCTTCTGCAAGGTTCAATGGAACAACCATCCCGCCGAAGAAGCCACTTGGGAAAAGGAAGACGAACTAAAAGCCCAATACCCCGAGTTATTCGAGTAAGGTTCCAATCTCGAGGACGAGATTCTTGTAAGGGGGATAGGTTTGTAACACCCCAAATTTTCAAAACAATAAAAATATTATTAAATTCAATTTCTTGGAATTTATATTTCTGAAAATACTTTTAATCCTCTTTTATACCCTTTTGAACTACAACATAGAGTAGATGGCCAAACCAGTAACTGAAAATTTTTGTATAGACTCCCAAGGCCAAGAAATGTTTTTGAGAATTTTTACAAATTTTTACCCACTTTGGAAATGCCCCAAAAGGTTTAATCGATTTTCTGCAATTGTTTTTAATCAGAAAATAATTTCGAACAGTAATGGGCTCCCTCCCCCCTTTCTCTCTCTCCCGGTCGGCCCAGCCCGTGCTATCGCGCGCCTTAGACTGACAACCCGGCCCCACCTGTCGGCGCCGAATTCCTCCCCTCGCGCGCGAACCTGACACCGCGGCCCCACCCGTCAGTCGCCACCCCGCTCGCTCGCGCCCGCTGGCCAGTAGGCCCCACCTGTCAGCTTCGCCATCAACCTCGCGCCAGGCCCCCCCTAATCCCGCCGACGAGAACCTCGCCTCAGATCCGCTCGCCGGCTCCCCCTCCCGTTAAACCGACGCCGGCCATTAACTCCCCGAGGCCCACCGCTCATTTAAACCCATAAAGGCACGCGTTTAAGCCCCCGGGAACGCAGCTCCGTGCATGGCCGAGCCCTCGCCGGCGACTTAAAACTCTCCCCCGGCTTTCCTTGCATGCGAGCCCCTCCGACGCCTTATTTAAACCCCCCTGCCTCCGCCGCGCTCGACCCCCACACCCTCGCAACCCTGGACCAAACAGAGCGCCCGTAGTTCACTTTTAGCGCACTCCTTCGGTTCCGCCTCCAGCCACCGCTCGCCGTCGCCGGGACCCCTCTCCGTCCGCACCGACCGCACCGCCGTGACCGCCAGGACCTCACCAACCCCGGCCACCGCTCCATCGACGACGAACCTCGCCGGATCGCCGTCCCCGCCGAGGAACCGAGAACCTTCGCCGCCACCGCTCGTCGCCGGCCTCACCCCGTCGACCCCGGACCACCGCAAGGGTACCCTTTTGTTCCCCTCGGTACCCCCTTTCCGTTTTTAGTCCTAGATAGGCTAGATAACCCTCGACCCCGCCGGAATCGCTCGCCGTCGCATCGCCGGAGTCGGGGAAGAAGGGGTACTTTACCCCCCCCCCCCCGACACGCACTGTGCTGGATTCAATCCTGGCCGTGCGATCTAGATCCAACGCTCGGGATTAAATCATCTGTTCGGTTTAATCCGGACCGTCGGATCCGAGTGAAGCGGTAAGGTGCGATCTACATGTGTATGCAATAAAAACAGTAGGGTTACTTTCACTATTTCATGTTTATTTAAATGAACATTTAAATACCCTAGGGTTAAAAATGTAAGTTTAATTATTTAAATTCCAGTGAAGTTTATATTCATTTATTTTCTGTTGATAGGAACAAAACACTAAGTTTTCTATGAAGCTTTCATTTTAAATTTATTAGAGAACTTAAAAATGAGAATAACTCCTTTTAAAACCCCTTTCTAAAAAGGACTACTTTTTAAATTCCTTTAAAATTTATTTTTGAGATAAACCACAGAACCTTAACAATGGAAATTATTTTATTTTTATTTTTAATCAAACCAACTGTAACTTATGTGCTTATAATGTATTGTTATATTATTTGATTGAATGTGTTCTTCTTGTTTTACTTTATTATATTAAAAAGACTACGACGTCGCCGAGGAGCCGGAATACTTCCCGGAAGTCCCTCCTTCGCCTTTCGCTGAACAAGGCAAGTCACCAAACCAATCTTTTGAGCATGTTGAACCCATGTTTGGTTAAACTATCGCTAAAACACATAGGTTATATATGCATTAGTCAAACGAACCCTTACATTATATTTATTTAGGATCCCCCGACCTTGATGTGCAACCCAAGCCATGCTATCTCGCCTAACCTCCTTGTCACCATATGATCAATGATATTAGCTAGTGTCCAATGTATTGACACGATCGCTATAGGATAAAAATGAGTCGTGGCAAAATGGTTCTATTATATGATCCCCGTTACTTCTTCTCTTTGGAAATTCTGTTGGTGATAAGTTATGGTTGTGAGTGTATGCATGGTGGGTTCCGGGTGCAAGCTAGGGCATTGGTCGGTAGCACCCGGGGCACTATAAGGACCGGTCTGAGGGATCCGTTGCAATACACTTACGTACTAACCACAAGTCTAGTGGGTAAGTCCTAACTAAGGTATGGGTTGTTCCAAACCGAGGCCACCATTTGGAGATGGGTCAAGTTGCACCTGCGGGTGACTTGTACCAATGTGGCGCAAAAGGGGGTGCGACGTTAGCCGGGATGCGGCCCGGCGCGCCGGCGAAACCTAGAGCGGGTGGTTATCGCTTGGAACATCTCATATTGAGGTTTTGGCACGAGTTCCCGTGAAATGGGTCATCTCGCTTGGGATGAGTGCGTGCCTTGTGGGTACAGTAGTACATCTCTGATCAGAGTCTTAAATCTTTTCGAAAAGCCGAGCCCACGGTCAAGGGCGGGTTGCGTGACATCCCCCAGTTAGTTTACTTTGAATATGTATGTGCATGATGGATTGACATGTAAGGACCATTGAGCGAGGTGGGGCTGACTGTACCCCTTGAGTTAGTTGATGTTGATGATGTTCATGTTTACTTTCCGCATGATTAAAATATGATTACACTAAATGCAATAACTGCAACTGTACTTTTCTGCAATGTTAGCCATTATCCTTCCTTGTTTATTATCCTGCATTATTATTTGAATTTGCGGTGGCTTGTTGAGTACTTTTTGTACTCATACCCTTTGGACCCCACAGAGGATGCTTACTACGAAGACGGTCTGGAGTAGCGACCCAGTCGGGAAGAAAAATCCTGAAGAAGATGTTCGTCATGCCGTTTTCTAATTATTTTACTTTACTGTTTTTATTAAAACAATGATGTAATAAATATGGTCTGCGTACCATGAACACTGTCATATGTACGATTGTCGCATGATGAACCTCTTGTATTATTGTTTTTCTTATGAAATTCAATAATGTCTCGATTTGTTAAATCGGGGCGCTACAGCCCCTCACCGAAAGCAACCTCGAGACCTATTTGGCTGAGGGCATCGAGAGGAGGGCCTGTGAAGCCTTGGAGTGGGTGGGCTGCTGGAAGTAGATGCCTTCGGGGGATACACATTTGATCGAAATCTTGGACGAAGAGTGTGTTAGCGGAGCTTCCACTGTCGACTAACACTCTTCGAACTTCTACTCCTACGATATCAGCTGAAATGACAAGGGGGTCAGCATGGGGGAATTTCACCCCCACAGCATCATGGGCAGAGAATGAAATGGGCACATGAGACCACTCGGGTATTTCTGCAGCTGAGTTTGAAGTCCCTATATGCCCTACTTCCCGAATATATTCCCTTCGCTGACGCTTTGACATATTACCGAGGGTCCCTCCTCTAGAGAGGGGTAAGACCACTAGTTTGCCATGATCTTGAGGGTCTTCTTGCTTCGGTGGTGGCATAATGTTGACCACCGGAAGTTGCATGGGAGTTTCGGGATTGCCTGCACACCCGACAACTTGTACGCGCTTCGGTCTTGCTGCCAGAGGAGCTCGATCTGTAGTGCCTCTCCCTGAGTTTCTCCTCAGATACTCGCCTCGGAGAGCCAGTATAGACTTACAATATTTGGTGGCATGGTGTAACACCCCAATTTTTCAAAACAATAAAAATATTATTAAATCCAATTTCTGGGAATTATTATTTCAGAAAATACTTTTAATTCCCTTTTATACCCTTTTGAACTACAACATAGAGTAGATGACCAAACTAGGAGGTGAAACTTTTTGTATATGATCCTAAGACCAAAATATAATTTTGGGAATTTTTATAAATTTTTACCAGCCTTGGAAGTAACCCTAATATTTTAATCTATTTTCTGGAATTATTTTTATTCAGAAAAGTATTAGAACAGTAATGGGCTCCTCCCCTCCCTTCTCTCTCTCCCGGCCGGCCCAGCCCGTTACCGCGCTCACCTCTGGCTGACAAATGGACCCCACCTGTCGGCACCGAAACCCTCCCCTCGCGCGCGCACCCGACACCCCGGCCCCACCCGTCAGTCGCCACCCTCGCCCGCTCGCGCCCGCTGGCCAGTGGCCCCCCCCTGTCAGATCCGTCGTCTACCTCCCGCCATCGCCCCCAAATTCCGCCGGCCGACGACCCCGCCTCGGATCCGCCTCGCTGGCCCCTCCCGCATTAAATTGGCACCATTAACAGCCCCCCCCCCCCCCCCCCGCGCTCGGCCGACCGTTTCCCCGCTTTAACCCTCGCGTTTACGCCACGGGATCGCCGCTACGCGTGCATGGCCGAGCCATCGCCGGCGAGTAAAGGCCCTCGGCCGGTTTCCTTGCATGCGAGCCCTCTCCGGTGTCCTATTTAAGCCCCCAGCCTGAGCCGCGTCCGACCCCCACGCTTAATCGCCTCGAGAACGAACAGAGCACTCGCAATTCGCTTTTTAGCGCACACCCTCTGATTCACCTCCGGCCACCGCTCGCCGTCACACCGGACCACCTCCGCCCGTGCCTCCGCCACCAACGTGACCGCGAGAATGACCCCGACCTCGGCCACCCCTCCACCGACGTCGAGCCCCGCCGGAACACCATCGCCGACGAGGAGCCCGAACCACTCCGCCGTCTACCCTCGTCGCCGGCCTCGCTCCGTCGACCCCTCGCCTCGCCTAAGGTACCATCGTGACCGCCTTGGCCTCCTCTTTCCGTTTTCGCATAGAGCTAGGGCCTAGCCCCCTCGTAGGCGCCACCGCCACCACACCCGAGCCCCGCCGTCGCCGGAGACGAAGGGGGGTATAACCCCCTTAGCGCGTGTCGTGCCGGATTCAATCCTGGCCGCACGATCGCAATCGGACGACGCGCGTGAGTCCACGTACGCGATCTAATCCGCACCGTCGGATCTGGTCAAAGCGTTACGTTTTAATCTCGCGCGTTGATTTCCATTTAACCCGACGCGCGATCTCGTGCGTCCACGTGGTACCCCTTCGCGCGTTTTAATCCTGGCCGTCCGTTGTCACTTAATCCTCCCGCCTCGCGCCTGGCCACCGGATCCAGATCCGACGGTCCAGATCGAGCCGGCGCACGCGCACAGTGCGCGGGTTCACCGTGGGCCTGGCTCACCGTGGACCCGAGGGGTTTAAAATTTGAAAATAAATTCCAGAAATGCTTTTAAACTTGTAAAATTCATATCTAATGCATTTGAACTCTAAAAATTACCATTCTAATTTCAGAAAATTCATAAAATTATTCTCTACATGTTTATACAATAAAAACAGTAGGTTTAATTTGACATTTTCATGTTTATTTAAATAAGTATTCAAATGCCCTTAGGATTAAAATGCAAATTTAAATATTTAAACTCCAGAAAATTTATATAATTGTTCCTTTCTGTTTAAACACTAGAACCACTAAGTTTTCTCTGAATCATCCATATTAAATTGATTAGAAAACTTAATGTAGTAATATTCACCCTTAAAAACCCTTTTATGAAAAACAATAATTCATTTTGATTCATTTTAAATTAATGGTGAAATAAATGTCAGAACTTTAACCATTGAATTTATTTTAATTATAATCAAACCAACTTTAACTTATGTGTTTATGTAATGTTATACTGTTTGATTGGATGTTGTGTTCTTTTTATTTTACTTTATATTAAAAAGACTACGACGTCGCCGAGGAGCCGGAGTACTTCCCCGAAGTCCCTCCCTCTCCCTTTGCTGAACAAGGCAAGTCACCAAACAATTCTTTTGAACATATTGAACCCATGTTTGGATTGATTATCTCTAAAACACATAGGTTATGTATATGCATTAGTCAAATGAACCCTTACATTATATTTATTTAGGATCCCCCGACCTCGAAGTGCAACCCAAGCCATGCCATCTCGCCTAACCTCCTTGTCGCCATATGATCAATGATATTAGCTAGTGTCCAATGTATTGGCACGGCCGCTATAGGATAAAAATGAGTCGTAGCAAAATGGTTCTATTATATGATCCCCGTTGCTTCTTATCCTTGGAAATTCTGTTGGTGATGAGTCATGGTTGTGAGTGTATGCATGGTGGGTTCCGGGTGCAAGCTAGGGCATTGGTCAGTCGCACCCGGGGCACTATAAGGACCGGTCTGAGGGATCCGTTGCAATACACTTACGTACTAACCACAAGTCTAGTGGGTAAGTCCTAACTAAGGTATGGGTTGTTCCAAACCGAGGCCACCATTTGGAGATGGGTCAAGTTGCACCTGCGGGTGACTTGTACCAATGTGGCGCAAAGGGGGGTGCGACGTTAGCTGGGATGCGGCCCGGCGCGCCGGCGAAACCTAGAGCGGGTGGTTATCGCTTGGAACATCTCATATTGAGGTTTTGGCACGAGTTCCCGTGAAATGGGTCATCTCGTTGAGATGAGTGTGTGCCTTGTGGGTACAGTAGTACATCTCTGATCAGAGTCTTAAATCTTTTCGAAAAGCCGAGCCCACGGTCAAGGGCGGGTTGCGTGACATCCCCCAGTTAGTTTACTTTGAATATGTATGTGCATAATGGATTGACATGTAAGGACTGTTGTGCGAGGAGGTAAAACGTACTCCTCGAGTTAGTTGATGTTGATGATGTTCATATTTACTTTCCGTATGATTAA
Source organism: Zizania palustris (assembly GCA_019279435.1). Lineage (NCBI taxonomy): Eukaryota > Viridiplantae > Streptophyta > Magnoliopsida > Poales > Poaceae > Zizania > Zizania palustris. Next base: position 63,146,859 of record JAAALK010000082.1, read on the forward strand.
AATGTGATCACCCTAAATGCCATAACTGCAACTGCTTTATTCCGCATTGTTAGCCTTTATCCTTCCTTGTTTATTATCCTGCATTCTTATTTGCATTTGCGGTGGCTTGTTGAGTACTTTTTGTACTCATACCCGTTTGACCCCACAGAGGATGCTTATCTTGAAGACGGTCTGGAGTAGCGACCCAGTCGAGAAGAAAGATCCTGAAGAAGACGTTCGTCATGCCGCTGTTTAATTATCTTATTATCGTTTTTATTAAAACAATGTTGTAATAAATATGGTCTGCGTACCATGGGTTTTATTGTATGTACGTTGTCGCATGATGAACCTCTTGTATTATTGTTTTTCTATGGAAATTCAATAATGCCTCGATTTTGTTAAATTGGGGCGCTACAAGATGGTATCAGAGCCGACTCGACTGTAGGAAGCCAAACAGACCCGCCTAGCCATTAGCCATAGGAAATTATTTCTCGAAAATCTACTTCATAAACTTTGTTCCTCTCCTCACTTTTATTCAACTTGCTGTTTTGTAGATGCCTGTTTACCAAGTCCACAGCTACTGCCGCCACTATGAGGGCTTCGTCCGGGAGCTCCGCATGATGCTCACCTTCCTCGGGTTCCTCTTCGAACCCGAATTTCAAGGAGTCTACCCCGACGAGTTCGCCGGGCCTTGTGACGTCTCCCTCACCGTCCATGGCTCCGGAGAACACCTGCCGCCCTACACCACCGCACTTGGAGGCCCGACTTTCGACGTCGCGTGCCAACGAGTCGCCCTCCAGGCCCTCATGGAACTGAGGATGATCTACGACGATCGTCTTCAGAACTCATCCTTCCGGCTTGTGCCGAAGCGTACTCCCGGAGCCCACCGTAGCATCTACCTCGGAGTTCACTCCGTGCGTGATCCGGTCATGGCCCGGCAGTCGCGTCTTCTGCAGGCCATGGATGATCTCCACACCGAGGCGGTGCTCGACGCCGATGAGCACCATGAGGCGGTTGCATTTCTTCGTGAAGAAACGAAGAACCTGATCCAACAGAACGGCGAGCTGCAGCACAAGATCATACAGCTGCAGAAGGATATAGCGGAGATGGTTCCTCTTCTTCTAGGAAGAAGAAGCCCATCCGTGAGCCCCTCCCTCGCCCTAAGAGGATCCCGCCACGACCCTCCCCCGCCAGGCCTTCCACCAGCGCCCCTACACCACGCCCCGACCTCGTCTCCGACTCCATCATCGAGAATTTTCTCGAGCCCACCATCTCTCTGGAGCCGCGCACGCGTGGTTCCGAGAGCACGGAGACCGCCTCCGGTGGCGAGTAGGCGTTAGGAGACGCGGATTTTAATAAAGATCTTAATTTTGTATGTGGTGCCGTCTGCAACGAGTTGGGTTGTAGATGGAATAAGAACTTGATTGTAATAAACAATTTATACCACTGGATATGTTTATGTGTTTGAATTCTATATGTTATTTTTTTGGGTAAATCTTTTTGGTTCGTCATCTTTTGTTTTATCACTTTGTATATTCAGAAGATGGCCAACCACCAGAACACCGGCTCTAACAACGGAGCAGGAGGGAGCCGAGATGCGCCTGAGGGTGTTGTGCCCAACTGGGGTGCAACAGGCCCGCGTCAATCCGGGTCGCCTTCCGCCAATCACCCCACCTTGGCGGAAATGATGGCAAATCAGAACCATCTGATCACCGCCCTCCTCACCCAAATGCAGCACCAACAGGCTCAATTGGACCGTCTGCAGAACGGGGAGCCCGCCCCTCGCGCACCAGCACCCGCGGCCGCTCCGCAACTCTCCGAGTTCTTGCGCGTGCGCCCGCCCATCTTCTCGAGCACAACCAACCCGATGGAGGCCGGAGATTGGCTTCGCACCATCGAGAAGAAGCTCGACCTCCTCCCCTGCACAGACCGGGAGCGGGTGGCCTTCGCCACTCACCAGCTCCAGGGTCCCGCCGCTGAATGGTGGGACAACTACCGTGCGTCCCAGCCAGAGGGCCACATGGTGACTTGGGCGGAGTTCACCATCGCCTTTCGTGTCGCCCACGTCCCCGCCGGTGTCATCGCGGTGAAGCAGCAGGAGTTCCGCGATCTGCAACAAGGCAACCGAACTGTCATGGAGTACCTCCATGAGTTCAACCGCCTCGCACGCTACGCACCGGAGGAAGTGCGCACCGACGCCCTCCGCCAAGCCAAGTTCCTCAGGGGACTTAAGGATGAGCTGTCCATCCAGCTCGTCGCCGCCGACTTCGCCGACTTCCAGCGGCTGGTCAACAAAGCGCTCATCCAAGAGACTGAGTAGAACAAGCTGGACCTCAAGAAGAGGAAGATGATCGCCTTCAAGCATCAGCAGGCGAACACTCAGAGGCCCCGCTTCGTCCCTCCGCCACCAGCGCCCGCCTACCATCCTCGGCCCGCCTACAGGCCACCTCACGCAGCCGGTGGATCCAACGCCGGGCATCCTCGCCCCGCTACACCAGCTCCGGCCGCTCAGCCGGCACCGGCCGCCAAGGCCCCGATCTTGAGGGATCGCCAAGGAAGGCCGGTCGTCTGCTTCAACTGCCGCAAGGAAGGGCACTATTCGCATCAGTGTCCTCACCCCAAGCAGAACCAATGCGCAGCACCTCACCAGGCGGTTCGCGCCCGCGTCAACCATATCAGCGCGGAGGAAGCTCAGGAGGCTCCTGAAGTCGTACTCGGTACGTTTACTATGAATTCCGTACCGGCCGTCATATTATTTGACTCTGGAGCAACCCACTCTTTCGTCTCGGAAGATTTTGCAAAAACAAACAATCTGGACGTGCTCCCTCTACCCATTCCCATGGTGATTGCCACCCCCGGCAATAGGACCTCAGCTCGCTTCTACAGCCCTAAGGTTCAACTTGACATCCAAGGAGTGCTGTTTCGGGCCGAGCCTGTCCTCATCCAATGCATCGGACTCGACCTTATACTAGGTATGGATTGGTTGATGAAGCACAAGGGAGTGATCGACTGTGCCAACAAGTCCGTCACGGTGACCAGTCCTGAAGGCGTAACCGTCACCTTCCGGATGGTCAGGCGCAAACCACTCGGGGCATCCCTTCGCTCAATAGCTCTTGAAGAGGTGCCAATAGTCAAGGAGTTTGCAGATGTTTTCCCCGAAGATCTGCCCGGAATGCCTCCCCAGCGGGACATCGAATTCAGAATCGAGCTTGTCCCGGGGACCACTCCAATCTCCAAGCGCCCATACCGAATGGCCACCAATGAACTAGCCGAAGTCAAGAGCAACATCGAAGACCTAGAGCAGAAAGGTTACATCCGACCGAGTACCTCACCTTCGAGTGCACCGGTCATATTTGCCATGAAGAAGGACAAGACCAAGAGGATGTGCGTGGACTATAGAGCCTTGAACGACGTAACCATCAAGAACAAATACCCATTACCTCGGATCGACGACCTGTTCGATCAGCTGAAAGGATCCTCGGTGTTTTCCAAGATTGACCTCAGGTCAGGTTATCACCAGTTGAGGATCAGGGAGGAAGATATACCCAAGACTGCTTTCACCTCCCGCTATGGACTCTACGAGTACACTGTGATGTCGTTCGGACTCACGAATGCCCCGGCCTTTTTCATGAACATGATGAACAACGTATTCATGGAGTTCTTGGATAAGTTCATCGTGGTATTCATCGACGATATCCTCGTTTACTCCAAGACCAAGGAAGAACACGAGACTCACCTCCGTCTGACCCTCGGAAAGTTAAGGGAGCAGCAACTGTACGCCAAATACAGCAAGTGCGAATTTTGGTCGTCTGAGGTGAAGTTCCTCGGTCATGTTATATCTGCCGGAGGAATAGCAGTGGACCCAACCACCGTTGAAGCGGTAACCAACTGGCTGCAGCCCACGACCGTTACCGAGATCCGGAGTTTCCTCGGATTGGCCGGATACTACCGCCGGTTCATCGAGAATTTTTCCAAGATCGCCAAGCCTATGACCAGACTTCTGCAGAAAGAGGTGAAGTTTGATTGGACCCCCGACTGCGAAGAGAGCTTCCAGACTCTCAAGAAGAAGCTAGTATCAGCCCCCATTCTGACTCTGCCAGACATCCGGAAAGACTTCCACGTCTACTGTGATGCCTCTCGTCAAGGATTGGGATGCGTCTTAATGCAAGAAGGGAAGGTGATATCCTACGCCTCCCGGCAATTGAGACCGCATGAGCTGAACTACCCAACCCACGACCTGGAACTAGCAGCCGTGGTTCACGCCTTGAAGATATGGAGACATTACCTTGTGGGAAATCGGTGTGAGGTCTTCACCGACCACAAGAGCCTCAAGTATATATTCACCCAACCAGATCTGAACCTCAGGCAAAGAAGATGGTTGGAACTGATCAAGGATTACGACTTGGGCATCCATTATCATCCGGGCAAGGCGAATGTGGTGGCAGACGCCCTTAGTCGAAAAGGGTACTGCAATGCCATCATGATTCAGGACCAAGCTCCTCTACTTTATAAAGAGATGGAAAGGCTAAACCTAGGGATCACCACTCGAGAGTACCTCGCTGCCTTGGAGTCTCGGCCTGTCTTAATAGACCAGATCCGAGAGAAGCAGAAGGAAGACCCAGACATCCTGGAGATCCAGCAAAACATGAGGAAGGGTAAAGCCCCCAGATTCTCCGAGGACGAACATGGTACCATCTGGTTCGGAAACCGAGTATGCGTACCCAACCTACCTGAGTTGAAGACTCTCATCCTTCAAGAAGCCCACGATACTCTATACTCCATCCATCTCGGGAGTACAAAGATGTACCAGGACCTGAAGGAGAAATATTGGTGGGTCAGCATGAAGAGAGAAATAGCTGAGTATGTGGCCAAGTGCGACACATGCCGGCGAGTCAAGGCAGAGCATCAGAGACCTGCCGGACTTCTTCAACCCCTCAAAGTCCCTGAATGGAAGTGGGAAGAGATAGGAATGGACTTCATCACGGGACTGCCCATGACCCAAGCTGGTCATGATTCTATCTGGGTGATCGTTGATCGACTCACCAAGGTAGCTCACTTCGTCCCGGTCAAGACAACTTACACCGTCGCCAAGTTGGCTGAGTTGTATATGACCCGGATCGTGTGCCTCCACGGAGTTCCCAAGAAGATTGTATCTGACCGCGGGAGTCAGTTTTACCTCCAAGTTTTGGAAGAACCTTCAAGAGGAACTCGGCACCCGGCTGAACTTTAGCACCGCCTATCATCCACAGACCGACGGTCAAACCGAAAGGGTCAACCAGATATTGGAGGATATGCTTAGAGCTTGTGCTCTAGACTTTGGCGGAATGTGGGACAAGAACTTACCTTATGCAGAGTTCTCCTACAACAACAGCTATCAAGCCAGCCTGCAAATGTCCCCGTTCGAAGCACTCTATGGGCGTAAGTGCAGAACGCCGTTGCTCTGGGATCAAACCGGAGAATCACAACTGTTTGGGACTGACTTATTGAGAGAAGCTGAAGAGAAAGTTAAGATCATAAGAGACCGACTGAAGGCAGCCCAATCCAGGCAAAAGAGCTATGCCGACAACCGTCGAAGAGACCTAGCCTTTGAGGAGGGCGATTATGTCTACCTCCGGGTCACTCCCCTCCGTGGCACTCAAAGGTTCAACATGAAAGGCAAACTAGCACCCCGCTACGTCGGACCTTTCCAGATCCTCCGTCGACAAGGAGAAGTGGCATATCAACTTGAACTGCCTCCCTCTTTGGCAGGAGTTCATGATGTGTTCCATGTCTCTCAGCTGAAGAAGTGCCTCCGTGTACCCACCGAGCAAGCCGACCTTCAGCAGCTCAATGTCCAAGAAGACTTGACCTACATAGAGAGACCCGTCAAGATCTTGGAAACCAAGGAAAGAGTAACCAGAAGTCGCGTCGTCCGCTTCTGCAAAGTCCAATGGAACGACCATCCCGCCGAAGAAGCCACTTGGGAAAAAGAAGACGAGCTAAAAGCCCAATACCCCGAGCTATTCGAGTAATGTTCCAATCTCGAGGACGAGATTCTTGTAAGGTGGATAGGTTTGTAACACCCCAACTTTTCAAAACAATAAAAATATTATTAAATCCAATTTCTGGGAATTATTATTTCAGAAAATACTTTTAATTCCCTTTTATACCCTTTTGAACTACAACATAGAGTAGATGACCAAACTAGGAGGTGAAACTTTTTGTATATGATCCTAAGACCAAAATATAATTTTGGGAATTTTTATAAATTTTTACCAGCCTTGGAAGTAACCCTAATATTTTAATCTATTTTCTGGAATTATTTTTATTCAAAAAACTATTAGAACAGTAATGGGCTCCTTCCCTCCCTTCTCTCTCTCCCGGCCGGCCCAGCCCGTTACCGCGCTCACCTCTGGCTGACAAATGGACCCCACCTGTCGGCGCCGAAACCCTCCCCTCGCGCGCGCACCCGACACCCCGGCCCCACCCGTCAGTCGCCACCCTCGCCCGCTCGCGCCCGCTGGCCAGTGGCCCCCGCCTGTCAGATCCGTCGTCTACCTCCCGCCATCGCCCCCAAATTCCGCCGGCCGACGACCCCGCCTCGGATCCGCCTCGCTGGCCCCTCCCGCATTAAATTGGCGCCATTAACAGCCCCCCCCCCCCCCCGCGCTCGGCCGACCGTTTCCCCGCTTTAACCCTCGCGTTTACGCCACGGGATCGCCGCTACGCGTGCATGGCCGAGCCATCGCCGGCGAGTAAAGGCCCTCGGCCGGTTTCCTTGCATGCGAGCCCTCTCCGGTGTCCTATTTAAGCCCCCAGCCTGAGCCGCGTCCGACCCCCACGCTTAATCGCCTCGAGAACGAACAGAGCACTCGCAATTCGCTTTTTAGCGCACACCCTCTGATTCACCTCCGGCCACCGCTCGCCGTCGCACCGGACCACCTCTGCCCGTGCCTCCGCCACCAACGTGACCGCGAGAACGACCCCGACCTCGGCCACCCCTCCGCCGACGTCGAGCCCCGCTGGAACACCATCGCCGACGAGGAGCCCGAACCACTCCGCCGTCTACCCTCGTCGCCGGCCTCGCTCCGTCGACCCCTCGCCTCGCCTAAGGTACCATCGTGACCGCCTTGGCCTCCTCTTTCCGTTTTCGCATAGAGCTAGGGCCTAGCCCCCTCGTAGGCGCCACCGCCACCGCACCCGAGCCGCGCCGTCGCCGGAGACGAAGGGGGGTATAACCCCCTTAGCGCGTGTCGTGCCGGATTCAATCCTGGCCGCACGATCGCAATCGGACGACGCGCGTGAGTCCACGTACGCGATCTAATCCGCACCGTCGGATCTGGTCAAAGCGTTACGTTTTAATCTCGCGCGTTGATTTCCATTTAACCCGACGCGCGATCTCGTGCGTCCACGTGGTACCCCTTCGCGCGTTTTAATCCTGGCCGTCCGTTGTCACTTAACCCTCCCGCCTCGCGCCTGGCCACCGGATCCAGATCCGACGGTCCAGATCGAGCCGGCGCACGCGCACAGTGCGCGGGTTCACCGTGGGCCTGGCTCACCGTGGACCCGAGGGGTTTAAAATTTGAAAATAAATTCCAGAAATGCTTTTAAACTTGTAAAATTCATATCTAATGCATTTGAACTCTAAAAATTACCATTCTAATTTCAGAAAATTCATAAAATTATTCTCTACATGTTTATACAATAAAAACAGTAGGTTTACTTTGACATTTTCATGTTTATTTAAATAAGTATTCAAATGCCCTTAGGATTAAAATGCAAATTTAAATATTTAAACTCCAGAAAATTTATATAATTGTTCCTTTCTGTTTAAACACTAGAACCACTAAGTTTTCTCTGAATCATCCATATTAAATTGATTAGAAAACTTAATGTAGTAATATTCACCCTTAAAAACCCTTTTATGAAAAACAATAATTCATTTTGATTCATTTTAAATTAATGGTGAAATAAATGTCAGAACTTTAACCATTGAATTTATTTTAATTATAATCAAACCAACTTTAACTTATGTGTTTATGTAATGTTATACTGTTTGATTGGATGTTGTGTTCTTTTTATTTTACTTTATATTAAAAAGACTACGACGTCGCCGAGGAGCCGGAGTACTTCCCCGAAGTCCCTCCCTCTCCCTTTGCTGAACAAGGCAAGTCACCAAACAATTCTTTTGAACATATTGAACCCATGTTTGGATTGATTATCGCTAAAACACATAGGTTATGTATATGCATTAGTCAAATGAACCCTTACATTATATTTATTTAGGATCCCCCGACCTCGAAGTGCAACCCAAGCCATGCCATCTCGCCTAACCTCCTTGTCGCCATATGATCAATGATATTAGCTAGTGTCCAATGTATTGGCACGGCCGCTATAGGATAAAAATGAGTCGTAGCAAAATGGTTCTATTATATGATCCCCGTTGCTTCTTATCCTTGGAAATTCTGTTGGTGATGAGTCATGGTTGTGAGTGTATGCATGGTGGGTTCTGGGTGCAAGCTAGGGCATTGGTCAGTCGCACCCGGGGCACTATAAGGACCGGTCTGAGGGATCCGTTGCAATACACTTACGTACTAACCACAAGTCTAGTGGGTAAGTCCTAACTAAGGTATGGGTTGTTCCAAACCGAGGCCACCATTTGGAGATGGGTCAAGTTGCACCTGCGGGTGACTTGTACCAATGTGGCGCAAAGGGGGGTGCGACGTTAGCCGAGATGCGGCCCGGCGCGCCGGCGAAACCTAGAGCGGGTGGTTATCGCTTGGAACATCTCATATTGAGGTTTTGGCACGAGTTCCCGTGAAATGGGTCATCTCGTTGAGATGAGTGTGTGCCTTGTGGGTACAGTAGTACATCTCTGATCAGAGTCTTAAATCTTTTCGAAAAGCCGAGCCCACGGTCAAGGGCGGGTTGCGTGACATCCCCCAGTTAGTTTACTTTGAATATGTATGTGCATAATGGATTGACATGTAAGGACTGTTGTGCGAGGAGGTAAAACGTACTCCTCGAGTTAGTTGATGTTGATGATGTTCATATTTACTTTCCGTATGATTAAAATGTGATCACCCTAAATGCCATAACTGCAACTGCTTTATTCCGCATTGTTAGCCTTTATCCTTCCTTGTTTATTATCCTGCATTATTATTTGCATTTGCGGTGGCTTGTTGAGTACTTTTTGTACTCATACCCGTTGGACCCCACAGAGGATGCTTATCTTGAAGACGGTCTGGAGTAGCGACCCAGTCGAGAAGAAAGATCCTGAAGAAGACGTTCGTCATGCCGCTGTTTAATTATCTTATTATCGTTTTTATTAAAACAATGTTGTAATAAATATGGTCTGCGTACCATGGGTTTTATCGTATGTACGTTGTCGCATGATGAACCTCTTGTATTATTGTTTTTCTATGGAAATTCAATAATGCCTCGATTTTGTTAAATTGGGGCGCTACACATGGCTTCTATTTTCACCATGCACACAACAAAAAAGAGCCTGGCCCCGGCAGCTAGTTTTTCCAGTGACTTCGAGCCACTAGCTTTATTGCCTTGAGTCTGTTGATAGTTGGAGGGCATCTTTGGAGTGGACGGGGCAATATTCAACACTTCAGAGCGAAAGTGCTTACTTCCTCTTATCTGATCGTTAGCATGATTATCGAGGAGGGCCTGCGGAGGATTCGGAGCCCTTGGCTCCAGCTTGACTTCTTGGGGGAGGGTTGGTGTGGATACCACAGTTCTCCGGAGGCATCCCTCTTCTGCCTTGGCATACTGTTCGAAGTATGCCATCAATTGCGCTACTAAAGACACTGGCTTTCGGTAAAGTTTGCTAAGGAGGTCAGGATTCATAACATCTTCGCGTTCCACATCCACCACAGACGATGTGGACAACCCTTTTATTTAGGACTTGGTGTGGGTGAAGCGCGTGAAGTATTCTCGGAGAGTTTCTCCCGCCTGATGCTTCACCTGAAAAAGGCTTCCAGTAGACATCAGGGCTACAAAAGTCCCCTGGAAATTGCTCACGAATTTCCTCTTCAACTACTCCCACGACTTAATTGATCCTGGCTTTAGAGACCAGAACCAACGAAGGGCTACACCTTCAGCACTCGGAGCTAGGCTGCATCGTTTTGATCTTCGGTGAAGAGGTGAGTCCCACCACCCCCGACGTCCATACCGATTAGATCAGTATCCTCACAGTTGCATCAGTTTGATCTCTTTAGGTGAACATTGAAATAGTACGGTCGCCAATTATTTTCAGTGTATTAGCTAGGTCTAAGGTTGTATCAGTTCAGTTTGATCTCTTAGATCGATGTGATCTAGGTGTGATAGTTTGAGGCTTCATCGATTAAGTCTGACATTTCTTGTTATTGTCTCTTTTTTATGTTGTACACTATTCATCTAAATAAAGCATGCCCGATTCTTTGATATATTATTAAGATCATCGTGACTAGCTACTGTCTTGGTTAGGTCCGATCTAGTTATTGTGATGATTTTATGATATTGATATGTTATCTAGCACATTTTATTTATTTCTGTCGGAGTACAAGTCGATGGGTTATCTTCGATTCCATGCTACATCTTATAAGTCATCGGAAAAGCACTCATCAGCCTATGCGGTTAACTGTTCATCTTATCAGCCGATGGCATGCTTGCCCGATCGCTTCATCTTAGGTCATCGGCCTTATGACCAATCGACATGATATTCCACAAATATCCCATTCTCGTCACAGTCATCGGCTCGATAGCCGATAGGCCATTCTACCAATGCCATATTTTATGTTCTCTTATCAGTTGGAGGGTCAAACTGATTGGCACGCCTTGAACTTTTTTTCTAAAAACGTAAGACCAACACTGAAGTGAAGCAGATCTCCCAGGCCACACGTGTGTCAAAGTGTACCAAAAAACACACCAACAATTATCGATTAAAAATAATAAAGTAGTAAGAGATCAAATAAAAATATTATGTTTGTCCATAAAAAATAATAAAATTGTAATAGATCATAGAAAAATACTATGGCTGTATAGAAAAATAAATTTAGATAGGTTTTCTCCTCAAACATCCAAAAACCATACAGAAAAAACAATATAGCGGTAGAGAAAAATTAATCAAATAGCCAAATACAAAAAAACTAGCCATACAAAATTAATTTGAAGGATTGGTTTTAATCTGAAAAACAAAGAAAAAATACTACAATAGCCCGAACCTTGTATCTCTTGAAACAAGAGAAAGTTCTTATCCACTGCACTATGCGCAATTTTGTGTTCTGTACATTTACTAGTATGAGAAGATACAACCTGAGGGGCCCTAAGCGGTGGCACCGCTCACCCCCCTCAGGGTCTGGCATATGCATTGCAATATCCCTCGGAATCAAGTGACTTATGGTATATAGAGACTCCAAGTTGGTGATTAGCCAAGTAAACAAAGACTAGTCTTGCGGTGACTTATGGTATATAGAGACTCTAAGTTGGTGATTAGCCAAGTGAACAAAGACTAGTCTTGCGTTAGTGAAAAGATGGATGCTTATTGCCAAGAGATCTGTAAGGTGGAAGATAAGTTTAGCGTCCTAGAGTTCTATCATATCACTTGGGACAAGAACTCGGTTGCTGACTCGTTGGCGAAACTCGGATCATCCCAGATGGCAATCCCTGATGGTTTCCTTTAAGAGCTCTCGAAGCCATCCATAAAGGTTGAAGAACTGCAATGCTCAGAAGACAATATTGCTCTGACTGTCCTGGTCATTACCAGCGAAGAAGACTGGCGCCAACCACTCATCGACTTCATCCTCACCTCCAAGATTCCCCAAGATAAAGACGTGGCTATTTGGTTATCTTGAAGAAGAAAGCAATACATCTTGATTGGGTCAAAACTATATAAGAGAGTTGTGTCCACCAGATGCCCCTGCAACAATTTGCAAGTATGAATCATTGAATCAGTATCAAATACCCATGAATCAAAACTATCGATGATCATGATCCTTGGTGAGTGCAGCTATTGAAAGAATCATCAATACTTAATTTTCTGAGGAAAAACTATTCTAGCAAGGTGATGTCCCTAGCACACACGAAACATGCAAGAATAGTATGGCATGAACATAAGTATGCACCACATCCAACACATTGATTGTGAAATAGTATGGTCCCTTCACATGGTGATCTCCCTCTCCATGGCTCCCGTCAGTGAGTGTGCTTCCGGCCCCTAGGAACTGTACTAGCCTATCAAAATAACACCTATACTAGTTACATACGTTGAAGCATCAATACTCGACACGCAGGTCACAAATGTACACCAGCCTTAGTTATAAATAATCATGACACACATATCATATTTAATTTACATTTATTGCATGCATATCATACATCACATTCATCAAGGTCATACCAGCCACAACATTCTCTTCAAAACAAAGTTAGACGAAGAATCTACAAGTGTCCGATATCTAGATCTGAAAATATCAGCTCAACGGGCTCGAAATTTCCAATTTTGCGTGTATCGGAACTTCCGATTTGCTAGAACTTTTGGTAGCAATTTGCTCTCTATATCGAATCTTATTCAATATCAGAACTTCAGATCAAGTATCGGAACTTCCGATTCGACAAGCATCGAAACTTCTGATCTGGCATTAGAACTTCCAATTTTCTGCAGATAGAAAATAGATCTAATTTGTTTTTCCACCATGTGTCTCCATACATGAGGGATCTAGATCGAACACTATGCACGTAGGCTCTTATACCATTGTTGGGGAATGGGAAAGCTACGCTAGCCAGCAAATTCAAAATTTTTGCCCCAAAGCCCAAGAACCATGTGTATGAGAGATCATGAATCGGTACCTTCTAGCACGAGACACGCTAGGTACAACGGAAAAAGATGTTGGGAAGCGCAGCCTCGCTTATCCTCACCTCGCTCCGCCCATTCCCCGGCGATCCAATCAGTGAAGATGGCAGTGTCCACGTGAACAAGAAGATAAGTGTCTCTATTCGAGCAATGCCTACACGGAGTACACATGTACAGGGATGAGATTGCTCCTACGTCGGCGTGCTAACACCGCTTGTGAGAACCAGGAGAGATCTCGATCTCAACTCTTGAGATCAAGAAACAGAGAGGAGGAGTTCTAGGGTTTAGATCTGATCTAAACTATCAATAACTTCATTTCCAAGACCTCGTCCTCCTCTTTTTATATAGAGGTGAGAGTCCTAACCCTAATCCACATTGGGGCCTAATAGATCCAATCTATTTTGTCCACCTCAAAACTTCTGATCCTTAGATCGGAACTTCTGATTAGGACTCTTGGTCTGTAATTTCAAGAACCATCGGAACTTCTGATACCCCTATCGGAACTTCCGATCAGTGCAATTTTTCTTGATACGCGTTGGAATTTCTGGTTTCAACTATCTATCTCTAAATTAGAAATTATCAGAATTTCTGATACCGTATCAGAACTTTCAATTTAAACTTTATGTTTCATAAATAATAAATTATCAGAACTTCTAATACCATATCGGAACTTCCGATTTGATCTCTTTGTTTCTAATTCAGAAAATAATCGGAACTTCCAATACAACCAGAATTTTCTTGGGCACTGTTACTTCAACTATCAAGTGGTACAACGAAAGAGTGGTTTTGCCATTCTTCTGGCCAATTTGAGTGAAAATTTATGATCTCCAGGGGATTCTAAATCCATCGGTCACCATGAAACCCAACATATTCACCATGAAAACGGTGATCCAATATACTAGCTCCAAAGATGAACAATACAGTCTATCTAGAAACTAATTGGTAAATCTAGAAGATATTCTAACCAACCGATGAAACAGTTGTTTCCATGAGTGGTTCTCTTTTCCATGTTCCTGGGCTTGATTGTTTCATATGCTTCTTCAAAACATCACAACAAATACTCATATCCAGTGTGTTTGAGACAACTGGTATTCTTGTTGCAATATGCCACATTTCCACCTCAAAATCTTTCTAAAACGAAGGGAAAGTGAATCAGTTCTATATGGTATAGCCTAATGTAGTGAACAAGGGAGACTTAGGTAAAACGTCAGCACAAAGTTTACCCACTATTAACTTTGAAAATATATTTTTGTCAGGATAACGCATCAGCAAGACTCATCTCATCATGACGGGAACATTCTAAATAGAAGACAATTTGTACTTATTTTGAAGGCATAGCCAATTATAAGACTAGTGTACATAATATTTCACAGGCATGAAAACAAAATCATTTTCTGAAGTGATGTACAACAAAATGCCCATGTGAAATCATTTTTAATAGATAAAATAACTAGAATTATAGCATCATTCTTCTTTTTTTGAAAATAATTCCAAGATGAAGGCAAAATTGTAGTAGGATATGTCACCTTTCATGGGACTACTATGGTGTTACCATCGTAAAATGGTTAAAAGACGTAAAGAACAAGAAAATTCTTCATGAAAATATATACATGTAATCTGATAAATATCTATTTTAGTTGATCTTGTCATACTCAGTTCATGCATAGGAAGAGCCGAGGAATCTGGAATAGCAAATCCAGTGTATGGTTCAAATAGGTTTACTTGATTTGAGAACAGAACAGTGTCAAAATATTATAGCCATCTTAACAGTATGTATACAATGCCAAATAAAACAACCTTTTAGACTAGTTATGTGGAGGCCAATTGGAATGGTGACTTGGAATGTCCCACCATAATTGCACTGAAATTCATATCAGGCTCCCCTCGAAGAACTAATTCCTGGATGATTTTAATAGCATCACCAAAACAGGCTTGAAGGAACTCATCCTCAACCAATCCAAAATGGTTCTTTGCAACATCCAGAATAACATCATCCGCTTCTATGCCTAGTACATCAAAGTGAAGTCCGATTCTGATGAACATTAGAAGTGCACCACCACCGATGCCAGCACAAAGACACCTCGGCTTAGCACCTGATCGAACACTCTCATCCAAAGAAGAGGCAATCACTGCTAGACCAGCAGCCATGGCCTGTAGGTAAGGCCGGACCAGTTTTACACCCACCTCAGGCTGCAATGAACTACCTAGAACATCATCCAATGCTTCTAACAATGAAGAATTGTCAGGAGATGATTGCCGGACAAGGCACACCTGGGTCTGTACAAGGAAGGGCATTCGCTTGAATCGCAATCTGCGACGCAATTCAATTGGATGAGGAGTGCAGTCAATGACCACCTCCTCAACAAGCATCTCACCAACCACAGGACCAATGACAATCTTGACAGCAGTAAGACAGAGGAGATCATCCTGGAAGGATAGTAACGGAACATCAGGGATGGCACTGTCCCCAAATGCAGCCCTGGGGCAGAGAGCTAGGAGGGGGAGAAGCCGGCCATGAGCAGGATCTGGGTCCGGACGAGCAGCGCAAGAGAACCATAGGAGAAGGAGGCCAATGAGTATGAGATGAGACAGTTGGCACTGATACTAGGAGGAGAGGAGGTGCAGGTATTCAATTGCGTAGCCTTGAATACACGTAGATCCGCCCCTGTTTAGCCGCTGTTTTTGTACATTCTTCTATGTTCACGGATGAGTTTATTCATTCTTTGAAAAAAAGATTGGTTTTCTTGTATGTTAAACTAAACAAAAAAAGATTTATAGAAAAACTACAGAACGGCATATAGAAAAATCGCATAATAATAAAAGTTCTTTTCCGCAGTTTGAAGAATGCAAGAGGCACCATTAAATTGCAAATTTGCAATGCAATTTCTGTAACTCGTCGAAATATTTCATGTCCCCGAGTGTGAAATTTAATGGTAGCTCCCAAAGATTGTAGAAAACTCTGACAAAAATACAAACGGCGCCTTTCTGTATAAAGTGATGTTTTTTCTTCATTTAGAACTGCACCAACTTACATGCAGTGACACCTGATACCTCCGTGTTACAGTTTAAAGCAAAAAATATATACTGTACATTTGGGCGACTATATAAGAGAGTAAAGAGAATAGCACATCTACAAGACTACAACAGACAACAATATGAATTATGGAGTATGGAGTGCACTTTCTGGAGGAACATCAATTCTGCAATGCACTCCCAGCATATCTTTTTTTTCTCTTCTCCATAAATATATTATTGTTAGTTTTGTATGGGCACATGGAAAACAAACTTATGGAGTTTGACTTACTCCGATGGGTCATCACCAACTAGTAGAACATCCTTCTCATGATCTTCATATACAAGCTTCCAGCCAACTCTATTCTGATCACCAAGCTGCCCCTCAATACCAAACATCCGATGTTTATCATGTTTCAGCTCATCATATCCAGAATATCGGTTGATGTCAATAGATCTTCCGACCGCACCACGCTTGTGCACCTGTAGATAATTGTTTTGGTCAGCACAGTACCCACAGGCACAGCAATAGTAGTCATCATCTCTCTCAACAAGTCATCAGCATGTGCAATTGTAGTATTTCAGAATTCAGACTTCTAGTAAAGAACAATAGGATCTACCAACACAAAAAAAGTTTGCTAAGCACCTAAAATTACGCCTCTTAAAGAAGCTAGTTTTTTTCCTTACACTAAGAGTTGTTAACAAAAAAGAATTTTCAGACCATCATTTGGAACTTAAGTTGCATTAGAAAACCCTTTAAAGACATGGAAAAAAAATGAAAGTAACTAAATTATAAATGGTGAAACATTTCATTTGTTCTCCATACTTTAGTATTCCTATGGTCAAGTACAAAATACTAACTTGATAAAAGATGGTGTGAAATGACCAACTGAAGCTAAGCTAGACAACAAACCTTTGTGTAGGTTCTCATTCGTTGATGTGCAGGACCAGCTGCAGCCTGAGAATTTCTATTTAATAATGGGGTATCATTGATGGCATATTCTATAGAATTGAATGCCATATCAGCAACTCCAAATGAATGTGAAATCATTGAAGGTGATAACTCTTGATGAGTATCCTTTGATGAAATGTAGTTAGAAATGCCATTTCCTGGCAACTGATCCATGTATTTATCAGTTTCAGTGTCGTTGGCAAGCAGGTCTGCATTAAGTGGTAAGCCCAGTTTACCATCAATGTTCACTCCAAACAGAAGGTTGTTTCTTGGATCTGTAACCTGAAACTCACTATCTGTAAATGTGTCTTTTAGCTGGTGATGCTGACTGAAGGATGAAGGTGGAAAGTTTTGTTGAAATGATCCATCAGCTTGAGAAAGGCAAACCGAAGTAGCAGAAGAGGATGTGTCCAAGTAATCCATCTGAGGAATGTTATTTATGCAGTCTTGCCCAGTAGCTGGCATTTGTTCACTCATCTTGAGATCCATCACTGTTTGCTTAACATTTTGATATGGCTTCACATCCTCTTCAATTGTAGGACCCAACACAAAAGATGATTGAGACATCTTTCCTGCTGTTTTTAAACTTTGGTTCTTGGACCTACTTGGTATAGATTGCAAAAGAACATGATTACTGTTAGTGGATGGTGATGTTGAAGATGGAACATCATCTTTCTTCAATAATTGCATTCCACCATCTGCATGCAAAGAACTAACACACATGGAAGTTACATTGTCTGATTTTGCTAGAAGAATGGCATTCCCAGATGAATCTTGAACTTGTTGGTGAGAATGAACGTTCTGCTGTGTTGGGTATTGAACAGTGTCACTGTTACGTACTCCCTCCCCTCCATTTCCGAATGTAAGTCATTCTGACGTTTGCCAAATTCATATATACATCAATGAATCTAAATTTATTGATGTATAGATTCATTAATATATAGATAAATCTAACAAACATTAGAATGATTTATATTCGGAAACGGAGGGAGTAAGTTAATAGCTTGGGTAATTGCCTGTACACTCTGCTGAGAAGCTGAGTGTGAGTTTATCATTTGCTGCTGCAAACCCAAAAGCATCTTCTTCTGCTCTGATATCAGAGGCTGTTGCGGCTGTAAAGCCTTTAGTAGATGTAGTTTCATTTGATGATCTGCTACCTGTGTGTTTATATTTGAATCAATGTAAACATGAACAGGCTGCATCTTTATTCGCTGATGTTCCTGTACTGACTACTGAACCTGATGAAGAGGTTGTGGTTGCTGCTGCAGTTGTAATTGTTGCAGTATCTGCTGGTGCTGCATAGGTGGTTGTTGCTGTAGAAGCTGGATTTGTTGAGGAATCTGGAATAGCAAACCCAGAGTCTGGTTCAAATGGGTTTACTTGATTTGAGAACAGAACAGTGTCAGAATATTATAGCCATCTTAACAGTATGTATACAATGCCAAATAAAACAGCCTTTTGTACTAGTTATGTGGAGGCCAATTGGAACGGTGACTTGGAATGTTAAATTCTCCTTATGTGTTCCAAAAAATCCCCAGCTAATTTTCTCAATTCCATCAGAATGATTCCTGAACCATCAGCAAGGATAGTTTCAACTGGTGACACTGTGGCAACAAGGACAAAATTTTCACCATTACCAACATCTATTTCATACAACTCAGAGAAAGCCTGGCGAAGAACATAAATCATCCCTTCATAGAGGGATCCATCTGCAGCAGGAGGGATTACGTTCAGTATAAAAACCCCATTACGATGTAGGATCATACGTGCAGCAAGTAGGATGCTTTCCTGTGTCATCTCCAATGGTGGAGCACTGATACCACATATAGCATCAGAGGAATCAAGATCCACCATAATTGCACTGAAATTCATATCAGGCTCCCCTCGAAGAGCTAATTCCCGGATCATTTGAATAGCATCACCAACACAGACTTGAAGGAATTCATCCTCAACCAGTCCAAAATGGTTCCTTGCAACATCCAGAACAACATCATCTGCTTCTATGCCTAGTACATCAAAGTGAAGTCCCATTCTGATGGACATTAGAAGTGCACCACCACCGATGCCAGCACAAAGACACCTGGGCTTAGCACCTGACCGAACACTCTCATCCAAAGAAGGGGCAATCACTGCTAGACCAGCAACCATGGCCTGTAGGTAAGGCTGGACCAGTTCTACACCCACCTCAGGCTGCAATGAACTACCTAGAACATCATCCAATGCTTCTAACAATGAAGAATTGCCAGGAGATGATTGCCGGACAAGGCACACCTGGGTCTGTACAAGGAAGGGCATTCGCTTGAATCGCAATCTGCGACGCAATTCAATTGGATGAGGAGTGCAGTCAATGACCACATCCTCAACAAGCATCTCACCAACCACAGGACCAGTGACAATCCTGACAGCAGTAAGCCGGAGGAGATCATCCTGGAAGGATAGTAACGGAACATCAGGGATGGCACTGTCCCCAAATGCAGCCCTGGGGCAGAGAGCTAGGAGGAGGGGGAGAAGCAGGCCATGAGCAGGATCTGGGTCCGGACGAGCAGCGCAAGAGACGACCCTAGGAGAAGGCACGGAAACCTCAGGGCCAATGAGTATGAGACGAGACAGTTGGCACTGAGAATGGGAGGAGAGGAGGAGGTGCAGGTGGCCGGCGCGGGTGGAGAAGATCCAATCACAGTGCCGGCCAGACGGCACAAGCATCGCTGCCGTCCGTGAGGAGGGAGGTGCAGGATGAAGAGGGGAGTCAAGAACCGCCACCCGGAGGAACCCCGCGTCTTCGCCGTACGGGTTGGAAGCATCATGGAGGAGAGGGTTGGGGAAGGAAAAGGAGATGAAGCGAGAGGGCTCAACATGCTGCAAGCGCTCCAGCTCCGAGCAGACTGCCATTGCAAAGATCTAGACTTCCAAGAGGTATAGAGTAATGTCTGCTTCTCCCTGTCAAGCAATCTCATGAAATATCTTCCCGAGGGTTTCTCCTCTGGCTCCAAACTGACAAGTGATTAGGTAGTACTGCACAGACCCTAATGGTGGAGAGAGAGTCGTCCGGGCTCGCGGCGGTGACACGTTTGATTGTGGCGACCGCTAGTTCTCCATCTGCTTCAAGGTCTCACCTTTGGGCTCATCTGTCAATGCGTTGTGGCACCACTAGATCTGCGAGGACAACAAATTTTACAAGTTAGTCGTTTTTTTAACTTATTTTATAAATTGATTTTTTTAAAAAAATATTCTAGAAGTATACTTGAAACTCAGCGCCACAACCATTGGCATCGAGCATCTGGCGCTGTGTCTATCTGCTTGACTTATGTAGTACGCCCTCCACACCTAGGATTCCCATGTCAAAGTATTCTCAAACCCTGGTTACAGCGTTGGTGCTGACCATTATACTAAACTGACTTTCTGTCTAAAACATATCCAAAGTATTCTCAAACCCTGGTCACAGCGTTGGTGCTGACCACTATACCAAATTGACTATTCTGTCCAAAACAATAAGTGAAATAATTTGAACTAAGGAACCTCAGCACCAGCAGTATTGGTGCTGACCACTTTTGCCACGTCAGCTCCGCCAGCCACCATAGCAGAGAGGTTAGCGCTAATGACACTGGCACTAAACTGTTAATGCTCGGCGCCAATGGCTCTAGCGCTAAGTTTCGGGTCTATTTATGGAATAAATTTTTTAAGGGTCTATTTGTGAAATAAGTTTTTAAAAAGAACTAAATTGTAAAAAATTTCTGTGAGAGAATACTATGATATACTCTACAGTCAACCAAAATACCACTTTTAATAACAAAATAATTCTTATTAATAAGAAAATAATATTGCAATATGGTAGATAAAAAAATAAAACATAAATTTTTTGATTCATTAACCGAGATAGGTAAAAGGTCGAATGAAAGTCTCTTTTATAAATCTAAATGGATAAAAATAAATTTTTCATGGGATCGAGAGATTATTCAATTTTTAAATTATGTTATTTGGCTGCTGTTTTTGTACATTATTCTATGTTCATGGATGAGTTTACTCATTCTTTGAAACAAAACCGGGCCACATGACCTTCTTAAAAAAATGCATCAAGAATGTACAGTGAGCCAAGGAGCCGCAATTCCGTGCTTTGAACATAATAATGTATGTGAAAACATACCAATATACGGTATACCACGCTGATAAGGATAAAAGAAAACAAAGAAATAGAGCAAACAAAGGTGATATGTAAAGGAAGTGAAAACCCAATTCTTCTCAGCCATGTTTCATCACATTAAAGACAACTTGGAAAATTTGATCATATACCCTCTATTTAGATGGAAATTGATGATTTACCCTCCTGGCCCACATGTCATTGATCTATGTGGATCCCATATGTCATTGAGATGTGGTGGGTAAATCCTCAATTTCCATCTAAAAGTGGGTATATGATCAAATTCCCTCTCAAAGTTTTGTTCTTTTTGTGGGAGACTAACTTGAGCACAACAAGGTATGGAAAAAATTGATAATTTGCCACAGGCAATGACATGCAATTAGCGACCTTTATGCAACTAAAGACAATACAACACATGTTGAATTCCACAGACCAAAACTTTAGTTATTAAGTTCGAGCTTTATCTTAATCTCTAACTATATCATGATGATAAACTCAACCAAGGATCCAACCTAGAAAAGAGGGGAATGAATAAAGGCAGCAACAAAAATCCTCCTGTTTGAGATCGGCGCGCATTACTGTTGCCCAGCGCGTGCGCACGCACAATGACAGATCAAGAAGCGGGAATGGTGATGATGGATGACCTGGGTCATGGCCGCCGCCGCCGCGGCGGCGAGTACGCCGGACTGGTACTGCTACTGTTGCTGCTGCGCCTGATGCATCAGGAGGACCTGCTGTTGCTGTTGCTGTTGCTGCCTGAGCCGCTGTTGCTGTTGCTGGTGGTTCCCGCCGGCGCCGTTCATCTCCTCCCCCTCCGACGACTTGGCGACGACCGGATCGAAACCCCCGGAAACCGAGTGCTCGTGCGAACCGATAGGCAGATCGGGCGAGAGGATCGAACAGATCGAAAGATCTGGGGGCCAATTTCTTGCGGGGATCGAGCTAGAGAACGGAAGAAAAGGAGGTGATATTTTTCTGGGTTTTTTTCCCGTTTTTGGACTCCTCGTCGGGGCTCCAGGTTTGGGTGGAGAGTAAGGGACGAAAACCAATCCGTATAACATTATATATATATACCCATTTTATTTTGAATACGATACAGTTATGGATATTTTATATTGATACGGATATAGATTTAAATGTTGCATTCAGATATTTTTGAATACGAATATAAAACGGATATTTCAAATACGAATATGTATTTAGATGTTTACTTGGTTTAACTCGAATACGAAAATGTTTGGTGTGTGCGTCCAGGGCCCGGCATTGCCAAAAAAATGGAAAAAAAAACAGGCGGCAATTTGGCAAAGAATTGGTTGGATTTTATTATTTTCAAAAATTAAATATTTTCAAAAAATTCTTAACATCTTGTATGATAAATTTCTTAAAACATTTTTAAAATTTTTTCATATATATATATATATATAATATTATAACTCTATGACATATTTTTCAGACTTTATTTGATTTTTTATAATTAAAAAACCCTTATGCTCTATATTACTGATGAAGTGTTGTAATATATATTTTTTAACATTTCTTTAAATTTAGTGGATAAGAACTAAAAATGGACACAAAATAGTGAATATTATTTTTCTATAAATTTTAGTGCATTATTTTAGGTATTTGTAGTTCAAATTTCACATATTTCAATTTAAATCATAAAAACACAATTAATGAGTTGAAAATAGCAAATGGATGTAGAAAAATGCAAAAAAATATGGAATGAGATATGTAATATTTTTATTATAAAAAAGTTTCAAGTTCAAACAAACATTTAACCATCAATTTACTTTAAACCATAGTCTATTCCTTCTCAAAACTTCAATTCCTCTCAAGAGAATCTCAAGTTTCTTCACATCCTATATGATAACTTTCTTGAAATATTTTCAAAATTTTATCATAGTATATACGTATAATTTTATAACACCATAATAAATCTCGTATTTTTCAGACTTTATTTTATTTTTATAATTAAAAAACTCTTAAGCTCCACATTATCATTGAAGTGTCCTAACATATATTTTTTCACATTTTCTTTAATTTCAATGGATAAAAACTAAAAATGGACACAAAATAATGAATATGATTTTTCTATAAATTTTAGTGCATTATTTTAGTTACTTGCAGTTCAAATTTCACATATTTCAATTTAAATCTTAAAAAAATAGCAAATGGATCTAAAAAAATGCATAAAAATTATATGGAATGAGATATATAGTATTTTGATTATAAAAAAGTTTCAAGTTCAAACAAACATTTAACCATCAATTTACTTTAAACCATAGTCTATTCCTTCTCAAAACTATAATTCGTCTCAAGATAATCTCAAATTTCTTAACATCCTATATGATAACTTTCTTGAAACATTTTCAAAATTTTATCATAGTATGTACATATAATATTATAACACTGTGACAAGTCTCGTATTTTTCATACTTTATTTAATTTTTTATAATTAAAAAACTCTTAAGCTCTACATTAACGATGAATTGTTGTAACATAGATTTTTTAACATTTCTTTAAATTTAGTGGATAAGAACTAAAAATGTATAAAAAATAGTTAATATTATTTTTCTATAAATTTTAGTGCATTATTTTATGTACTTGCAGTTCAAATTTCACATATTCCAATTTAAATTCTAGAAACACAATTAATGAGTTAAAAACAGCAAATGGATCTAGAAAAATACAAAAAAAATTATATGGAATGATATATGTTGTATTTTTATTATAAAAAATTTCAAGTTCAAGCAAACATTTAACCATCAATTTACTTTAAACCATAGTTTATTAATATTCACAAACTTAAGTATTCCATAATTATAGGAATAATAAATAAACCATTAATACAGTGATATTATATCATCTAGAGTTCAAGTTTAATCTGTGTGAAATCCTAAAACGATAATGGATGTATTCATTTTCATATCCACATTCAGCAAATTTTGGATATTCGTTTCCATATCCACATTTGTAAAACGAATTCGAATATTTCCAAATATCATACATATTTAATTCGGATACGAATACAGATATCCATATTTACAGTTATTCGAATAGGAATACAGATAATTTGGATATTCTGACATCCATATCCATCCATAGGGGTGTGTTTTGCATGCTCCAACCCCATCTTCTTTGTCATATGAAACTGGAGTCAAGCCAAATATTTTTCCTAGAGAGCCCATTAAAAGCATTTCAGAAAAAATAGAGTGATGGAGTAAGGTCTAGTTAGCTTCAAGTGATTCGTTCTAACTTCAGTATGGATTTTAAGATCCAAAACTCTACCAACCAAGCCCTAAATTTAGGATTTTACCCTACTTAGGAAATGATGCGGCCTTAATGACAGGTGAGTCTGTTTTTTCATGGCTCTTAAGCCTCGAAATCCATGGTCTTAGGAAGATTTTCAAATTCAAAAATGGAATTTGATGCGGTAGGTATTAAATGAGAGATATGATTGCATATCTTGCTAGATAAAAATTAAGAATGTATCCTCTATATTTTCACCGACATATGATGTTTCCTCAGATAAATAATGTGAATTATGAGTATAAATCTTTAATTTTTATCTAAATAAAAGATATATGATCACTTTTTATATTAAATATGTCTTGATAAATCGACTATATATCTGACTCGGGTCACAAATAAGTTGGGTTAAAATCTAACCTTTACAAAAACAATAATAAGAACCACTAAAGAAATACAATGGGAGAGGCCAAGGGCTACTTTTGTCTATAACCATCATGATGTAGGGAAAGATCACACCTACTTATATAAATACTCATTTCTCAATGCAATATTATTATATTAAAATATGTTTGCGTGAATAACTATTGATGTTAGATGATTTTTAAATCTCAATCTAAAATCTTGCATTTTATACAAAGGTAATGGAAAAGTATATTTCTCGCCCTTAACTTTTGAGAAACTTTATAGTTTTCATCCCTTATTACAAAACATAATAGGATATATTCCTCAATTCTCTATGGGTTGTATTTGGTTGAGCTATAGATTCTGAAATAATTGTTGTGAGCTGTCTATGGAAAAATTACTGTGAGTTGTGAGCTGTAGAAAAGGTAAAAAGTTGTTTGGTTAGAATAATTGTGGATTTATATTTTGATAGTTCGTGATGTTTAGTTATATTATTAATGTGTAATTTTACATATAAATCTTCTAATCATGAAATTTTATAATGTTTATATTAAAATTATATATTTTTAAATTACACTAAAATTATATATTTTACTAAAATTTTACTTTTTCAATTTTTATATGAACTGATATGAGCTGAGAATCTGTAAAATCTAGGTTATACCAGTTTTTAAATTTGTACCACGAGAATCTACAGATTCTGAAAAGCTAGGTGACTAAAAAAACTGTTTGGTTCAGATTCCAGCTTCCGAGCCACGAGCGAGGAAGCTGGTTCAAAAATAACAAACCCAACCTAATAGGATCCATTCCTCACTTCTTGAAAATAGACCGTGTTTATCCCTCCAATATTTGTATTGGTTTTGAGTAAAAGAGGTAATGCGACACACTTGACACGGAGAGATGTAGAATAAATGGTGGCTTGCATGGTGAACATCAGATTGAATAATAGTAACCTATGTATGATAATTTTTGGTCTATATGACAGCCGGGTCCCACTGCCTTTTGGGCTCAAAACCACTATCAAATATGTTGGAGCCTTGGAGGGATAAAAAGTAAACTTGACAAGAAATAGATTTTTCTCAAGGTAATTCTCAATAAAACACATAGTTTTTTGTCATTTAGGCATGTAGTTGTATATCTTAAATTCAAGTGGATGGAAATAGTCGAATAGTATGACATGATGTGATGCTTGCTTTTCAAACTTAGTTTTAAAATAGATTAACATTTAGATGTTAAAGTCCATATTATACCCTACTTTCTTCAAAAATTTTATCAGACATCCTAAACTATAAAAATCATGGGGAAATTTACTATAGGACACCACATAGGTGTGATGTATGAGTAGTTTGATAAAATGTCACTTAAATAATGAGCTTCACTCATTTACCACTTCAAACACGAGTTTCGTCAAATTGCCACTCCAAAGATTGCCATATTTATTATCATACCATTTTGATAAAATTTGTCAAGCTTTTCATGTAAAATAACTATTTTACCCTTCTCATTATCTCCATTGTAGCGTGCCGACGGTCCCTTATAGTTCCGTGCTCATTTTAAAAGAGAATGAGAAGGGCAAAATGGTCATTTTACATGAGTAATTTGACAAATTTGATCAAAATGGCACAAAAATCAAGATGGTAATGTTTGGAGTTGCAATTGGCAAAACCTGTGTTTAAAGTGGCAAATTGGTGAAACTCATTGTCTGTAGTGTCATTTTATTAAATTACTCCAATAGTGACACATGTATAGAGTGAGGTTTTGCTATGGCACATCCTATTTACGTGGTAATTTGCTACAGGACACCACTAATAGTATTTTATTCATTCTAAATGTTTTGAAATATGAAATAACTAAATTGTCGTTTGTTTGGGATTAAAAGGCTTTATTATCATTGAGTATGCTCTTACCTAACTATCTCACTATGGAGTCTGGTCTGCCTCTCACTCTCTCACTCTTCATGAACATGGAACACATTGAACGATCAAAAAAATGCACAAGTCAAAAGCATGAGTAGGAACAAACTGAATTGAGAGAAGAACAATTTAGTCATTTATGAAAAAATTCAGCTATATAATGCTCGGAATAAACGGTATCAAATATCAAATTGCTACATAAATAGGGTCTGTCACACTAAAGCCACTCTACACATGTGCCACTGCAGATGCTCATGTTATACTTATGTGGTGTTCTTTAACAATTTCCCTTAAAATCACATAATAGGGTTCATGTTTCAAAAATAGCTGTGTACATCTCTAGTTGATGCGGAGACCAAATTTAATACTTTTATTATCTAACATAAGAGCTTTGACCCACTACAATTTGGTTTATATAACATCCTAGTGTGGTTTCTTGTGTGATACTATCAAGTGGTACAACGAAAGAGTGGTTTTGCCATTCTTTTGGCCAATTTGGAGTGAAAATTTGTGATCTCCGGGGGATCCTAAATCCATCGGTCACCATGAAACCCAACATATTCACCGTGAAAATGGTGATCCAATATACTAGCTCTTGATCATTACTATATGATGTTTTTAACATTAATTCAGGTGTTAAAAACGTTATATATTAGTGACCATAGGGAGTACCTTATAATCTCCAAAGATGAACAATACAGTCTATCTGGAAGCTAATCGGTAAATCTAAAAGATATTTTGACCAACTGATGAAACAGTTGCTTCCATGAGTGGTTCTCTTTTCCATGTTCCTGGGCTTGATTGCTTCATATGCTTCTCCAAAACATCACAACAGATACTCATATCCCGTGTGTTTGAGACAACTAGTATTCTTGTTGCAATATGCCACATTTCCACCTCAAAATCTTTCTAAAAAGAAGGGAAAGCGAATCAGTTCTATATGGTATAGCCTAATGTAGTGAACAAGGGAGACTTAGGTAAAACATCGACACAATAGGGATGATAATCGGATATAACGGGTACGGGTAGCGCATACCCATACCTGTACCTGTTTACCCGACGGGTAAAAAATTGTGCCCATACCCATCGCCCATGAATGTCGTATACTCACGGATATACTCATTTACCCATGAAGAGAAATTGCAACGAAGACTAGCCCTAGCAGCGAGTAGTGGGGAAGACGCATGGGGCGACGTCGGTCGGGATGCTCCAGGCCCGGCGGCACTCGGCAGTGAAGCACGGCGACGGCGTGGCCAGGGCCGCTCGGAGCAAAGCGCGCATGTCGGCGCGAGAGCCGACACCAGGTGACACGGTCGCGAGGGGCCACATGACGGCATGAGGCAATGCGCGCACGCCGATGTGAGAGGCGCGTGCTGGCTCTGGGCGGAGAGGGAGATGAGCCTTTGGTGAATCCGTGAGTAAGGCAGAGATGGAGAGGGTGAGAGCTGGTGGCTATAGGGTGGAGGGAGGAGAGGAAAAGTGAGTTAGGGTTTTGAGATTTATTTTTATACTTAGAGTAAACGGATAAAAGGGTATGGGTAGTCACTACCCATATCCGTATCAATTTATCCGCTGGGTATGATTTTAGGAATATACCCGACCTTAATAAAATTTTTACCCACGGGTAAATGGATAATCGGATCGAATTGTCATCCCTAGGCACAAAGTTTACCCACTATTAACTTTGAAAAGATATTTTGGCATGATAACACATCAACAAGACTCGTTTCATCATCCAGAAGACCAAAACATTCAAAATAGAAGATAATTTGTACTTATTTTGAAGGCATAGCCAATTATAAGACCAGTGTATATCATAATATTTCACAGGCATGAAAACAAAATCATTTTCTGAAGTGATGTACAACAAAGTGATGTTTTTTCTTCATTTAGAACTGCAACAACTTACATGCAGTGACACCTAATAACTCCGTGTTACAGTTTACAGCAAAAAATATATACTGTACATTGTAGTATTAACATTTGGGCGGCTATATAAGAGATTAAAGAGAATAGCACATCTACAAGACTACAACAGACAACAGTATGAACTATGGAGTATGGAGTATGGAGTATGGAGTATGGAGCACTTTCTGGAGGAACTTCAATTCTGCAATCCACTCCCAGCATATCTTTCCCCTTGTCCATATTTTTATTAAATGTTGTGTTGATAAATCTACTTTAAGCTCGGAGTTCGAGAGCCAAAATTATCATTCCCTACCAACCTTTGCATTGTAGATCATGTGGCGACAGCAATTACAGTATGTATCTGAACAGGGTATTGATTGGTTTCTACTCTCTAGTCACCTGTTACCCTCCAGGGACGACCTCCATCTGAGCTGATGCATGCTTGGTTGGGCAGAAAGCTGTCTGCAAAATCACCAACTAACCTCATCTGCATTTCTTCCTGTGGTGAAAGAATCCTGATACATCGTACACAACTCATAAAGTCCCTGCACATGCAAAGCCACCGGTTTTTAGTTTTCGCTACGACAGATAGCTCGACTTTGAAAGTGAATAAGCATAGAGAGTTGAACAAAACGCAGCAAACGAGCTTGATTGTTTTAATCAATGTAGAGTTGCTTTGATGTCTCTATATTTTTTGTCAGGTAAAAATATTCAGTTTTAAGTTGGAAAACATTCTACGGCTGCCAATCTACTCAACAAACTAACATGCAAGGATGCACAGATCTTTGGGTGTTCGTGGAACTAAGTTCACAAGAAAATAATCCAGCATCAATATGAATTGCCCCACAGTCATGTTCAGTCAATATGGCTAATGCTATTCATGGATTTATTTTCTAAGGCCTTCTTTTTTTTCTCTTCTCCATAAATTTATGATTGTTAGTTTTGTATGGGCACATGGAAAACAAACTTATGGAGTTTGACTTACTCCCATGGGTCATCACCAACTAGTAGAACATCCTTCTCATGATCTTCATATACTAGCTTCCAGCCAACTCTATTCTGATCACCAAGCTGCCCCTCAATACCAAACATCCGAGCAACATCATGTTTCAGCTCATCATATCCAGAATATCGGTTGATGTCAATAGATCTTCCGACCGCACCACGCTTGTGCACCTGTAGATAATTGTTTTGGTCAGCACAGTACCCACAGGCACAGCAATCGTAGTCATCATCTCTCTCAAAAAGTCATCAGCATGTGCAATTGTAGTATTTCAGACTTCTAGTAAAGGACAATAGGATCTACCAATGCAAAAAAAAAAAGTTTGCTAAGCACCTAAAATTACGCCTCTTAAAGAAGCTAGTTTTTTTTTCTTACACTAAGAGTTGTTAACAAAAAAGAATTTTCAGACCATCATTTGGAACTTAAGTTGCATTAGAAAACCCTTTACAGACATGGAAAAAAATGAAAGTAACTAAATTATAAATGGTGAAACATTTCATTTGTTCTCCATACTTTAGTATTCCTATGGTCAAGTACAAAATACTAACTTGATAAAAGATGGTGTGAAATGACCAACTGAAGCTAAGCTAGACAACAAACCTTTGTGTAGGTTCTCATTCGTTGATGTGCAGGACCAGCTGCAGCCTGAGAATTTCTATTTAATAATGGAGTATCATTTATTGCAGAATCTATAGAATTGAATGTCATATCAGCAACTCCAAACGAATGTGAAATCATTGAAGATGATAACTCTTGATGAGTATTCTTTGATGAAATGTAGTTAGAAATGCCATTTCCTGGCAAATAATCCATGTATTTAACAGTTTCAGTGTCGTTGGCAAGCAGGTCTGCATTAAGTGGTAAGCCCAGTTCACCATCAATGTTCACCCCAAACAGAAGGTTGTTTCTTGGATCTGTAACCTCAAACTCGCTATCTGTAAATGTGTCTTTTAGCAGGTGATGCTGACTGAAGGATGAAGGTGGAAAGTTTTGTTGAAATGATCCATCAGCTTGAGAAAGGCAAACCGAAGTAGCAGAAGAGGATGTGTCCAAGTAATCCATCTGAGGAATGTTATTTACGCAGTCTTGCCCAGTAGCTGGCATTTGTTCACTCATCTTGGGAATCATCACTGTTTGCTTAACATTTTGATATGGCTTCACATCCTCTTCAATTGTAGGACCCAACACAACAGACGATTGAGATGTCTTTCCTGCTGTTTTTAAACTTTGGATCTTGGACCTACTTGGTATGGATTGCAAAAGAACATGATTACTGTTAGTGGATGGTGATGTTGAAGATGGAACATCATCTTTCTTCAATAATTGCATTCCACCATCTGCATGCAAAGAACTAACACCCATGGAAGTTACATTGTCTGATTTTGCGAGAGGAATGGCATTCCCAGATGTATCTTGAACTTGTTGGTGAGAATGAACCTTCTGCTGTGTTGGGTATCGAACAGTGTCACTGTTATGTAAGTTAATATCTTGGGTAATTACCTGTACACTCTGCTGAGAAGCTGAGTGTGAGTTTATCATTTGCTGCTGCAAACCCAAAAGCATCTTCTGCTGCTCTGAGATCAGAGGCTGCTGCGGCTGTAAAGCCTTTAGTAGATGTAGTTTCATTTGATGATCTGCTACCTGTGTGTTTATATTTGCATCAGTGGAAACATGAACAGGCTGCATCTTTATTCGCGGATGTTCCTGTAGTGACTGCTGAACCTGCTGAACAGGTTGTGGTTGCTGCTGCTGTTGTAATTGTTGCAGTATCTGCTGGTGCTGCTGCATAGGTGGTTGTTGTTGCTGTACAAGTTGGATTTGTTGAAGACCTCCTTGTAAGACAGTGTGACTTTGGACCATAGGTTGTGTTTGCTGGAGTTGAGCCTGGAAGACAACTTGAGGTTGCTGCAGTTGTGCCTGGAGAATGACTTGTGGTTGCTGAAGCTGAGCCTGAACAACAAGTTGAGGAGACTGTGCAATATTTATGTTTGGCTGGCTGCCTTGAACTGATTGAGTAACCACATGCTGCCTTTGTTCAGAGTTGCAATCTTGAACTACCTTCTGTGGTATGATTACACTTCCTAATTGGTTTGGTGTAGCTATCACTTTCGCTTGTTCTATCTGCTGGTTTTGTTGATGTAGTAACGAGGTGTTGAATTGGATGTTGTTTTGTTGCAAGAACTGGGATGGGAAACTGATCTGCCTTGATAAATTAGCTGCAGCCAAATTTTGTAAAGGTTTGCCACTCAACGAGTTTAGCAACTCTGGTTGTGCAACTGTGCCAGGAATTGAGGAATTATGCTGCTGCATGTTCATCCACTGAGCAAGATTTAGACCAGGCACTATACTGTTCTGAGTATTCAGATCTTTCTTGCAAATCTCCTCACCAAGCCATGGCATAGCCCTCTTAAAAAGAGACTCCATTTCAGTCTCTTCATCTACAGATATGGTTAAATTTATTATAGTTTATGTTAGAAATGATATTCAGCTGAAAACTTCGGTTACATGATACAAATACCAACCATTTACAGAGTGGTATTCTGTTAGGCCAGGAACTGCAGTTCTCTAGTTACCTGTCATCCCAGGTTGCCTCAGACGTTTTGCGGTGAATAATGGTGAAGGATAGATGAAGAATGGAGCAATCATAGGTTCTATCTCCCAGAGGGAAACCCTGGTGCGTTTCTCACTTGATGCCGCTTCATCCCATGCAACCTGCATATACATCTACTTATTTCACAAAATTGACCAAAAATAAAGGGAATATAGCTTTGTATGGATCAGACCAAACCTGAAGATTGCGCCAATGAGAACTTTTCCACCTTATAGGATCCAAATCACTTATACCAGTTATTGTACCCATGTACCTGATGGAAGATGTCACAAAATCCCAAATTTCAGAAAAGAAATGTATTCTATAGAATATCACATGAACATGAACACAGTCAACATGCAGGGTGCATGGAGCTGGAAACATAACACACTAAGTCAAATGCAGCTCCCAAAACATCAAAGATAAAAAAATTGAAGTGATTTTGAAGTAACATGAGCAAGTATATGTTGCACAAATAAGATAAAGTTGGGATAAAAATACCTTCTTGTTCCTGATTCTTCAGTTTCAAACATCATTCTAAACCGCATGCCAAGAGATAATTGGTTGCCATACACTGCCTTCTGGTATTTGGCAAAAGGAATCACAAATTCTGAATGACTAGCCCTGAATAAACAGTAGTCCAAATGAAACTCCTAATATATAGCTTCTTTGTATGTAAACCTTGCCAGAGATGTCATTTACCTTGGGTTATAGTATATTGTGAATGGACTGTTATTTGCTGCAGCATGGGCTGCTGCAGCAAGAACTCCAATATGCATACTATCACTAGATAAGACAGACGATGAGAGGTTCATAGGTTGCCTATTTGCTCGTCTGATCCCCAAGAGGAGTTGCTGTTTTGCATCCCTATGATCATTGGAAGAAGTTTACTACTCCCTCTAAATAGATTTTTTACATTAAAATTTCAAGCAATAGCAAGACAGGAAATAGTTTACTGTCCATAACATAATAAAGGCCTTTGGCACAAACATTTTTACCTAATGAACAATACTGAATCACCAGCAAGTAGTCTCTTTCCACTGACAAATAAGCTCCAGCCCGTAGTCAGTAAATGCCTTTTAGGCTGACCTGGTAAAGAGAAAGAGAACTCATAAAATTCAACAGATGTATTTGATACAGTGAATTGCATTAAAGTGTGAAGTAACATAGGAGGTTCCTTAACTTTTTAGTACCAAACGCCAAAGCGGATACATGATAGTTGAATACGGGCTATGTTTAGATGAGTATGGACTCTACTAAGTATTATCTTCCATTAGCTTTTACTTATAAATTAAAGGGAACTTTCAAATATTAATTTTCTGTTGTACCGCGAAATATATGGCGAAATGTCCAAATACTATCATGCAAGTCCTGGGCCTGCAGTTCCTGGGCAGGAGGCTGCATGGAGAAGTCCTACACATAATGCATTGTGCAAAAGTTAGAACAAACCAAGAAAGAATCAACACTTTTGGTTTCCATAAGGGGTACAGTATGCTTACAAGACGAGGAAAGATCCTCTCAGCGGCACGGCGTGGCACAGAGAAACCTCCATGAGTGCTTGTATCACTGGCAGTCAACGTTTTGCAAAAGAATTCTGTTTGTGGCCTGGTTTGTTTCAGCGCAAGCTCTGATGCTAGCAATATCTCCTTGTCACATTGTGTCACCTAATAGTCCCAATTCCAAAGTCAAGTTGGTACTGGTACATTACATAATACAGATGATCTAATTGAATTTGTGAAAGTGCGACCTACATTGCTAACTGGCTGGAGAGTCATTCGAGCATAAACCTCATCTGTGTCAGGATCAGCCTGTCATGTTTTGTTGAAAAATATATCATTCTAGAAGTTCGAATCATCCACATAAGAGAGGACTAGTAAAGTGTGCAGCCTTCTCCAGTTAGTGTTGTTCAAAGAGGTAGAGATTACATGCATAGTGACACTGTGGAGAATGCATATCAGCTGTGACGGAAGATTTGGATAGCTCGGAATTTGTGCCTCTGGATCCTTTCGCATAGATGCTGCAACCTGAAATTGGGGATCCAGGAGTGAGAATTGTTTGCCATTTAATTGTCTAATTTACAACCCGTGTGCTTGTAATTGTCTAATTGTACACAGAAACACGCATGTTTGATTGTTTTCTGTACCAAACTCCATGGCAAAACAGAAGCACAAGCTAGCAGCTGAAGTGAGCACTGAACTCTTTGCTCAGCTCACAACAGAAAGAAGATTAACAAAAGATGTGTGTTCAGAGCTGAAAGTTGAAAATGATTAAGGACCAAACACTTCTTATCTGAGAGATAATCGTTTCATAAGATAAGAAAAAAGGGGCCCTTTTGCCAAACAACATATAAAGGAGAATCAGAGTGGCTTATTATGCTTTGTGCATTCATATGCCACCCCAAATAAACAGATAGATTTGGAGAAGACGTGATAAGCCCAACTCCATGCTCCAGCATTGCATCAAATGGCACCAATCCTCCATGGCACGGCGATTGAATCTCACAAAGAACAAATGAAGAGGGAAGAAACAGCACAAGCAACCAGAAAGTAAATTCTTCCACTCTCTCCTTTTTCTTTGCGGAAAAACTTCGTTAGGACGAAAAAACAGCTCCCAAATTTCTCCATCTACTGCAGACAAGAACACCGAGAAAAAACGGAATCTTTTTTCTCCTGGAGAAACAAAGAGAAGCGAGCTTTTGGATGGATAGCGAAGACCAGAGACTGAAGAATCAATTGCCGCCGTACACGGAACTAACCATCAAATCACGTAACCGCGAGAATAAATTCTCAGCAGGCGGACACGAGGCGACAAGGAAGGAGAGACGAGGGACGGAAAATTGCGAAACCACAAGACCATAAAAAAATTGATGAAAATTTGCCTGTTTGATTAGTTGCCACTTGTCAAGAACATAGTAAGAACAAAAAATAAGCAATTTTTGCTCATCGAAATTGACGGGTCGGGGTGAGCAGCAGCTTTGATCAAGATTCGCAGGAAGAAGAGAACGTCTCAGCTGGGCCGTACCTGCTCGCTATGGCCCTGGGGGAAGTAGACGACGAGGCTCCCCGCCGGCGGCAGCGCCACCAGCGGCCCCGCGCACGCGTACCACAGCTCCTGGTTCACCTTGGGCCCCCTCCCCTCCTCCTCGTCCCCACCGCCGCCGGAGCTCCCCGGCGCCACGGCCGCCATCGCCACCGCCTCCCACGTATCCCCCGCGCTCAGTCACGCGGTCTAAACCTGCTGCCGCCCTGGTGGCATCGCCGGCGAGGTGGAGAAGGAGGCGAATTTGAGCAAAGAAAAGACTCGGTAGAAGCGAAGAGAAAGAGTAATATAATAGTTCCTCTTGTCGCTGGACGAGCGCCCGAGCCTACTGGCTACTACTGTACTGTAGTGTTAACACATCAGCTAATTTAATTGCAGCTGGATAATTACCCTTTCACTAATCAATCAGAACACATCTGGGTGCAGCACGTGTGAAGATAATTATGTATGTAGGATTCACACGCGTGAGCGTGTGTGATTCTGCTGCATATGGGAGTATCCTCTGGTAAGTGTTGTCTTTTCTCTGTAAATTATGGGCATAATTCATATTGGACGAAACAAATTATGGCACCACAAATTTAAGCATGCATGGCGATGATAAGTGGGTGTTCCGCCAATGTTTAAATATAATTTTAGAGTATTAAACATAGATTGTTTATAAGACTCATTCATAATCGGTGCATTATTCGCGATATGAATATAATGAGTCTAATTACGTTATGATTTGACAATGTAATACTATATTAAATATTTGCTAATCATGGATTAATTAAGTTTAATAAATTCGTCTCGTGAATTATTCTTCGATTCTGCAATTATTTTTATAATTAATTCACGTTTAGTTTTTCAAATTGATGTCCAAATATCTGATGTGACCCGGGCTAAAATTTAGCCTTTGAATCCAAACACCCCTTGTGTCGAGTTTTGCAATGTCAACTACTGGTCGAACTCAATGAATCAAATTTGTCACTAGGGATTAAGAGTTTTGCTTGAGAGCTGATGGGCTAGTTGGCCAAATGTAAGTATCGTTGATACTCGATAGATCTTAGGATATTGAGAGAGAAAAAAGGTAATTTGCCGGATTATGGAAACAATAATTATCGTAAGAATATGATAAGCAAAGAACTGGTTAATAGAACAACAAAATTATTTATACGAATATTTCATATTTTTTTGCTATTTCCATTTCTGTTTCTAGCGGTTCTACATTTCTCCCGGAGGAATATTTGATGATTTATATGTTTTAAAAAGTGGTTTCGATTATTTGTTACTTTGACTCATTGTTATAAACTCAAATGATCCTACTTCCCCTGAAATGCTACAAGTAAATTTAAATTTTATAACCTAGTTTTAAAGATTATATTTGTTTTTATCGACTGATTTGTTGACAGTTTTAACTTAAGTCTGTTTCTGTTATAAATAAAAAATAAAAGTTTATCTTTTAATATCTTTTTTTACAAAAAAGTATAACCATTAATATTGCTTAAAGAGAGATCCATGTAACAGTGCATGCATGTTAGTATGTACTGTACGGTTGTAACTCGTAAGTGTTGGGGTCGGCTACTTGATATAGGTTTGGTGGATTGGAATGAATGTGATCTAGCCTATATGATATAAAAGAGTCTAATGTAATGCTGATAAGAAAGCAAGTCGGATTTAAATTCCGTTTTAGAGATAAAATATGCATATACATTCTTGTAAATATAATATGAGATATCCTAAAGTCTAGTTACGATATCTAAATATAATCTCAGAAAATCAATTCAGGTCTGATATCATATAGGTACAGATCATCCCTTAAATATATAAATGAGACAAGAGATCTCTCTAAAGATACTTACCTCAATCTTACTTTCATCTAGCGTCAACCTTTAAGCAATAGATTGCTAAGCTATTTACACCGTATCAATCAACCAAACACATGAAATAGAATTATTATTCTTTAGATGTTTGAACCTATATAAATCTTAACTCTCGTATTCATTGAATCAACTGTAATAAGGCCCTCACAACAAGTCTATCTATGACTATAAGAGCCTACACGTATTATTAACGATGGTCTAAAGATATATTAATATTAAAAGATTATATTTTACGTGTTGTACTATAGCGGCTATGTTGATCTTTTTTGTCTAGCATATGCATATGCATGCATCCAGCAGCTAACAATAATTCATGCGTACATTTCTCAGCAACAAACGACATTGCCGCACCAACTCGTTCATCACCAATGAACAATTCATCCGTTTGGCCTTTTCCAAGGATTTTTTAATTATAGAGTATGTACTAGTATGCGTTTAGCTATCCTTCTGCAATCGAAGCTCATGGACCATACTTCGCAGGTATAGCTAGCTAGGCTGACCTCCATTTCAAAGTAATTAGTATTTAAAATTTATAATAAAATAGAATTTTTTTATAAAAAATATTTATTACATCACATCTTTAGTGACTAAGCTTTTATTGATGTCAAGATTTGGTAAAAGCATAAGCCCACCAAAAGTGACTAAACTTATATGTGGTTGGATATGAAGGAGCCGGCCGATAGGGATGAAGAAAGATAGGGATAAATTCGGAACCGGTTATGGTTATCGTAACAGACAACGAGTCTCCCGACTATAAATATGTAACTATTAGCTAGGTTAGGGACATCTAGACAAACACAACAAAAAAATATTTTCGGTGCATCGCCGCCCTTGGCTTCTAAGGTTAATCTCGGCGGGACTTGGCACTCGGAGCCAAGCTGCATCGTTTTGATCACCGACGAAGAGGTGAGTCCCGCCACCCCGACAGTTGTATCAACTAGACCGGTGTTTTCAAGGTTGCATCGTATCGATCTCTTGAGGCATCGGTCTAGTCAGTGCAATCACCGGTTTATCTTGGTGTGATTGTTAGTTCTAAGGCCGCATCATTACGATCTCTTAGATTAATGTGAATTAGGTATTGTAGATTTAGGCTTCATCAGTTAAGTCCGACATATCGTTCTATTGTATCTGATTTATGTCATACACCATTCATTTGAATAAATCATGCCTGATATGTTAAAGTACTGCTGATTGACTGTGATTTAGTGACTGTCTTGGTAAGTCCAATCTTATTGTTGCGGTAGTTTGATAGTATGAATGCATTTTCTGGTATGCTAGATTCAGTTTCTATCGGAGTACAAGCCGATATGTTATCTTTAATTCCACGCTTCATTTTATTTCTACCAGAGGGTATTCATCAGCCCTTGTATGCGGGATGTCTGTACTATCGGTCGATGGTATTACCAATTCTGATAATCTGGCTATGGTCATCGGCTCGATAGCTGATTGTCGCCGCTACCCATGTTTATTTTTATATCACCACGGTCATCGGCTTGGTCAAACTGACGTCATTCTTTCTTTCTCGTTATCAGTTGCAGTGTCAAACTGATTGGCACACTCATAACCCTTTTTTCTAAGATTGTAGGACCTACATTGGAGTTAAGCAGACCTCCCAGGCCACGCGTGTGACCAAAAATGACACCAACATTTTTATTGACAGATCAATAACATGTGTCAATAATATACATTTAATGATGGACTATTTTACACGCATTAATAATGTTACATTATTATTGACGGGTCATAATATGACTCATCACTAAAGAGAGGACATCCTCATTAATGACGGGCCACTAAAGGGTCGAATAACTAGTGATGGGTGCCAACTACTGCCCATCACTAATAACCTCCACCGATCATTAGTGATGGACTGTAGTTACCGCCTGTCACCACAGATGCCTCTTGTGTATAAATAGACGGGGCCAACAGTGAACCAACCACATTTTCATATCACACGAAACTCTAAACCCTAGTGGCCATGCTTCGTCATGTTCCTCCGTTCCATTGTGGCCTCCTTGGCTAGCTTCAATTATGTTTTGGCCTTCATTTTCTCACACCCTCCTTCATTCAATCGTGTGTGGTAACCGTTTCGTCGCTGACCCTCCTCGTTGCTACCTCATCGTGCATCTGCTCCTCCTCAAAAGGTCCTCCTCCTACTTTGTCGTGGCTAGGATATGTGACTTATTAATTTGTGAGTTTATGAATATATGGATAATTAATTTGTGAATATGTTTCCCTATCCGCTCAATGAAGAGAAGACTATTAGTATGAGGATGTGTGTGATAATTAGGCTCTTTTTTGATAAGTTTGTTCATGCAATGATGTTTCATTACGTGCTACTATTATTATTCCATGCAATGATCTTACATTATGTGCTTAATATTATTGCTAATCATATTTTGTTAATACAATGATCTTACATTATGTGCTCAGTATCATATAGTTTAGTCCTTTACATCACTTTTTTCTTATATATTCTTTAGGGGTAAGATTTAATGAATTAGTTGTCACACACACATGTGAATTGAAATATAGCCTATATAATAGGGAAAGTTGAATCCATGCCATTATAATTTTACGACTTTGGAGAAATACCATTACAATTCACATATTTAGATTCATGCCATTACAATTTCAGAGAACTCCGAACTATACCATTATAAATTTAGAGAATACTGAAATATGTCATTACAATTTTAGAGAATTCCGAAATATATCATTACATTTTTAGAGAGCTACAATTCTGGAATGCCATAAATCTAAATAGGCGAATTGTAATGGCATTTCTCCAAAGTCACAAAATTATAATGGCATAAATCGAATTATTCCTATATAATACCCATAATTTAATAAAAAGTACTTAAAAATACAATTTTTTACCATTGCTTCGATGGACAATCGGGTTCCATAGTTTGCATAGTACTCGTCGAGTATATTCCATTTTTATATTTATTTATAGAAATTGGGTTTTGGATAAGGTCGTAGTGGGTGATTAATTATGGGCTATTAGATTGGAGGAGGAATATATATACCTCTCTCCACAGATCAATCTCTCTTTTCTCCCAGCGCTGCCGCTCCTGTGCACTCTTGCCCAATGAAAGATCTCAGTTCTTGAGTTATATTGAGTTTTGGTGAGTCATGATAATGGATATTGGGACTAACTATTTTTATGAGTTTGTGTGTTAGATTAAGTTCTAGCATGAAGCAAAAAGGTTGTATACTCATGTGTTGATAATCAACCAGTAAAAAACTGATTATGAAAATTAGTAGCATTTCAAGTCATATTCAACCAGAAATTTTAATAAAAGGTATTTGGGTCAATCTCCCTTGAAATTAATGAAAGAACATCATTGATTAGTTGATCTTAAACAACATAACAATGAAAATGATTGACAAGAAGCTAAGAATTATGAAGGACGATATACAATTGATTAGATGTTGAGGATCAAGTGAAATATTAATTATGAAGATGGTTCATACATGTTTGTCGTGTCTATATTGATGGACATGGAAAATATAATCTAAAGTTTACGATTGACAAGAACTTAGGTATCATGAAGCGTAAAGTGATGTATATCATTTATTAATAAACATCAAGTGAACATATTGAAGATGTAGGATACAAAGTAGTTTTCTATGGCAAGACGGTGAATGACAAGTGATATTTGGCTACGAGAGACCATGCAAGGGTGAAGGGCAAGAAGATACTTAACGTCGAAGGACCAATGCGCTGAAGGGTCCATAAGAAACTACAAGTGATCTGCATCACTTATTTAAAGAATACAAGAAGTGATAAAGCAAAGAGCAAGTTCAAACTTTATGTGTTAAAGGATGTCAAGTGACTTGAATATATGAAAGCATCCGCACTTCATATGCTGACCTACACCAAGCCAAAATTCAAAGTGAATATTGCTCAAGGCAAAGGTATAAATGTTTTGGGACTAACGTGTTCAACTAGTTTTATGTAGGTAAATGGTCCCAATGATGAAATGATTTCAACTTTTTCATCCCTTAAAAATGAAGAAACAAGATGGTGTGAGGGAGTTCCTATTGTTATAAATCTTTTATACTTGGATTTGAGTATAGAAATGTTGTACTATTAAGAGGGACACAAAGTTTATGTGTTTGTATATGTCTTAGTATTCAAAGTGATATATCTTATTGAATGAATTGTGCCCAAGAAAATTTTGGTTGGATCAGAAGTTTCAATTTGGAATCGGAAGTTCCAATTATTTTCCGAATTAGAAACATAGAGCTCAAATCGAAAGTTACGATGATTTATGGTTTGAGAAACCGAGAGCTCAAATCAGAAGTTCCAATTTAGAATCAGAAGTTCTGATTATTTCTGATTTAGAGATAGAGAGTTCAAACCATAAGTTCCGATTTAGAATAAGAAGTTCCGATGTTGAAATGATCGGAAGTTCCAATAGGGGTATCAGAAGTTCCAATAATTTTTGGGTTGCAGACCGAGAGTCTAGATCGGAAGTTCCGATCCAGGATTGAAAGTTCTCAGGTGGATGAAACATATTAGATCTGTTGACCCTTAATGTGATTTTGGGCCCAGGGTCCTAGCTCTATATAAAGGGAGGAGGAAGTCATGGATATTAGATTAATTATTGTTTAGATTAGATCTAAATCCTAGCCTTAAAGAACCTCTCCTCTCCCTTCTTGATCTCAATAGTTCAGATTGAGATTTCTTCCCAGATCTCACAAGCGGTGCTAGCACGCTAGCGTGAGATCAATCTCATCCTTGTACGTGTGGACTCCGTAGAGGCGCTACTCGAATAGCGACGCTCGTGGGCTTCTTCATGTGGACATCGCCGGTCTTCACTGATTGGATCACTGGGGAACGAGCGGAGCGAAACGAGGATAAGTGAGGACACGCTTCCTCAACATCTTCTTCCACTGCATTAGGCGTCTTGCGTTATAAGGTAATTGTTGGGGGAAATTACTCCATTTCCAGGGCTTAAAGATTAATCCTTCAAAGGCTGAGGAGAACTCCGAAGCTAGTGAGCAGTTGTTCGAAGTATCAGTCGCCACGCCGAAGGGTGCAGCAGTGCGAAGCCCTGGAGGACCCTCCGAATGGGAGATGAAGGCCTCGAAGCCGAAGGACATGATTGATTGGATGTCCGCCTTATCCATTTACCTCGTAGTATTTTACCTTATATAACCTTGTTTATGGTACCGAATAGTTTCCACTATGTCGGTTGTAATCTAGGGGTAAATAGGTCTTTTCCTTAGGCTTTTCCCCCTATAAATACCCCCTTTGTACCTTGTAAAGAGGGGCCAGAACAAGTCATTTATTACACTCATTCGGACCACTCGAGTTATTATCCAATTCGGAGGCTCGAAGTAGTCCTAGCACACAAACTCTTTGTTTGTCCGTTCTTGATCTCAGAGAACCTGTTGGCGTAACATTTGCGCCAACAGTTGGCGCCATCCGTGGGGAGCCAAGTTCTAAAAGCTTGTTCTCTGCTGCTGACTGCACTTCGAAGAGTACTTACGGAGGGAGCCTCAGAGCCTCAAGATTCCGCGCACCCTTCAGTTAAGGGCTTCTTAGTGCAGCCCGAAGGCCTTCACTCGACCCCTCGGGTCATTCGAAGTCCTCCGTCTCCAAGACCTCCTCGTGGCTAGCTATGCCTCCGAAGCGAAGTCAGGCTTCGGGTCCTCTCCGAAGGTCCCCTCGGACCACAGGAGCCGTACCCTCGACTAATCCGGCGATTCCCGCCGAGACTGTTGGGCGTCGAGCGCCCCGGGGCCCTCTAGCTCCTCCTACGGTGCTTCAGACCGACTATGCAGCTAGCCGAGACCTGAAAGTACCCTCCGACGAAGACGAAGGCCCTCCCGAAACCGAGGCTACGCAGCTAGCCAGGCTTCAGGAGGAGGTATCCAGGTGGAGGCAAGAGACCACCGATCGCCTCTGCACTCAAGCTTCCACCGAAACTCCAGGAGGGCCTCAAGATGGTGGTACCCACAATCCCCCAGAAGTTATCCAAGTCCCGGAGGAAGCCGAGAATGCATCCTTCGATAACGAGTCTCCATTACATTCGGATTTGCAGAGAGTGCCTTTCGACCCCAGATTCAAGGCCTCGAAACTGCACAAGTACTCCGGGGGGTCGGACCCCGGAGAGTTCGCCCGCTCTTACGCCCTGGCAATAGAAGCAAGTGGAGGGGTGCGAAGCACTATGGCAAAATGCTTCCCCCTCGCCCTCGAAGGCGTGGCACTCCGCTGGTTCTGGTCCCTAAAGCCAGGATCGATCAGTTCCTGGGAGCAGTTGAAGAAGAAATTTGTGAGCAACTTCCAAGGCACCTTCGTGGCCCCGATGTCCATAGGAAGCTTGTTCCAGGTGAAGCAGCGGGTGGGAGAAACACTCCGGGAGTACTTCATGCGCTTCGCCCACACCAAATCACAGATTAAGGGCCTGTCTACCTCTTCGGTAGTCGACGCTGCCCGCGAAGGGGTGCTAAACCCCGACCTCCTCAGCAAGCTCCATCGAAAGCCGGTGACGTCTGTGGCGCAGCTAATGGCATACTTCGAACAGTATGCCAAGGCGGAGGAAGGCTGTCTTCGGCGAGCTGAAGCTCCATCGCCCACCCTTCGAGAAGTCAAAAGGGAGCCCAAAGCCTCCGCTCCCCTGCAACCTCCACAAGACAACCACTTCAACGAGTACAAGCGGGGAAAGAAGCATTTCCGTTCGGAGGTGCTAAACATTGCACCTTCTGCTCCGAAGGCACCTGCCAATTTCCAGTAGACGAAGAATTTCAAGGCTAGGCCGCCGAAGCCTCAAGAAAGGGTGCCTGGCAGGCGCCAGAGTTTTTTCTGTTGCGTGCATGGCGACAATAGAAGCCATGACACGAAGGATTGCAAGGCAGTGCTGGCCCTTCGGGGCGACTACCTTGAACGAAGTACCGGGCGGGGTACTTCGGATCGAGCCCCACCATCGGCACGCTCGGAGCCTGTACATGCTGTGGCCCGAGCCGGTGCCCTCGAAGCCCCCATGCGGCTGCCGGTGGCCAGTATTATGCCACCACCAAAGCAGGAAGACCCGTAGGATCGCGGCAAGAGAGTGGTCCTGCCCATCTCCGGAGGGGGGACCCTCGGAAGCATGTCCAAGAGGCAGTGGCGCGAGTACGTCCGCGAGGTCGGACACATTGGGACCTCGAGTTCCACCGAAGGGATGCCAGAGTGGTCCCGCGTGCCCATCTCGTTTACAACTAGTGATGCTGCGGGGGTGAAGTTCCCCCATGCTGACCCATTGGTCATTTCTGCTGATATAGCAGGAGTGGAAGTCTAAAGGATACTGGTAGATGGCGGGAGCTCCGCAGACATACTCTTTGCCCAGGCCTTCGATCATATGTGCATCCCTCGGAAGCATCTGCTTCCAGCAGCCAGGTCGCTTCAAGGGTTCTCAGGACCGCCTCTCGATGCCCTCGGCCAGATAGGCCTCGAGGTTGCCTTCGGAGAGGGGCCTTTGGCCCGAGTAGAAGAGGTGATCTTCGACGTGGTCGACGCCCCATATGCTTACAACGCTATCTTCGGGCGAGGGATGTTGAACCAATTCGGGGCTATAGCACACCATAATTACCTTTGTCTCAAAATGCCCACGCAAGGTGGAGTACTAACTATTTCAGGAGACCAAGCTATAGCCAGGAGGATGGAGTATGGCCATGGGCAGCCATTGGACCCCCGGCAAGTGCATAATGTGGCGGAAAGCGTCGAAGAAGTGCCGGAGGCCTCGAACCCTCCGAAGGGATCCTCGCTCAAGCCAAGCCCAGAGGGCGATGTTGAGACAAGAATAATTTCGGAAGATGGCAAAGAGTACCCAGTACAGTTCGGCAAGGGGCTATCTCCGGAAATAGCCGCCTCGTTAGAAGAAGTCATCAGGAAAAATCTGGACATATTTGCTTGGGCTATCGAAGACATCACGGG
The DNA here is from genome assembly GCA_019279435.1 of Zizania palustris. Classification (NCBI taxonomy): domain Eukaryota; kingdom Viridiplantae; phylum Streptophyta; class Magnoliopsida; order Poales; family Poaceae; genus Zizania; species Zizania palustris. The sequence goes on from JAAALK010000082.1 coordinate 63,191,656, forward strand.
GGTCGATCGAAGTATCATCGAGCATAGTCTGCTCGTCAACCCGAAGGCCAAGCCAGTACGCCAGGGGCTCCGCAAGCTGTCAGCAGAAAGAGCAAGCCTCGCCAAGACCGAAGTAGAAAAATTGTTGAGAGCTGGCATCATCAGGGAGGTAGCCCATACCGAGTGGTTGGCTAACCCTGTTTTTGTAAGGAAGAAGGACTCAAACAAATGGTGCATGTGTATTGACTTCACTTCATTAAATAAAGCATGCCCGCGAGACCCCTACCCAATGCCCCGAATAGATCAGTTAGTAGATTCCACAACCGGGTCCGAATTGCTAAGTTTCCTCGACGCTTACTCCAGATATCATCAAGTATGGCTGAAACGCGAAGACGAAGCCAAGACAAGCTTTATAACTCCTTCCGGAGTATTTTGTTATGTAAGAATGCCTTTTGGGCTGCGGAATGCCGGAGCCACCTTTTCTCGTTTAATAGCTAAAGCTCTAGGTCATCAGATAGGCTGAAATGTCGAGGCCTATATGGATGATATTGTAATAAAAAGTGCTCAAAAGCACCAGCATAGCCTAGACCTAGCTGAAACGTTTGAGAGCCTCCGAGCATGTGGAGTACGCCTCAATCCGGAAAAATGTATATTCGGAGCACAAGCAGGAAAACTGCTAGGGTACTTAGTTTCGAGCAGGGGAATTGAAGCTAGCCCAACGCAGATAAGTGCACTACAAAGGATGGCTCCACCAGAGAATTTGAAGCAAGTTCAGAAGCTAGCAGGAAGACTCGCAGCTCTTAGTAGGTTCCTGGCCAGGTCAGCAGAGCGGAGCCTCCCAATTTTCAAAGCATTAAAGGGGTCCGAAAACTTTCAGTGGACATCAGAGTGCCAGAAGAGCTTCGATGATATCAAGGCATACCTCGGAAGATTATCAATTTTGACCGTTCCCCTACCAGAAGAAACACTGCTCCTTTATCTTGCAGCAACAAGTTAAGCGGTGAGCGCAGTATTGGTCCGGGAAGTCGAGCTTAAAGAGAAGCTAGTCTAGAACCCAGTGTATTTTGTGTCGGAGGCTTTATCCGGAGCTAAAGTCAGATACTCCGAGCTTGAGAAGTTTGCTTATGCCCTAGTAATGGCCTCGCGAAAGCTGAGGCATTATTTCTTGGCGCATAACCTGATCGTCCCTACATCGTATCCTCTTGGGGATATGCTCCGAAACAAAGATTCTACGGGCAGGATTGGAAAATGGGCGGTCGAGTTGGCACCCTTCGGAATCTCCTTCACGGCAAGAACAACTATTAAATCTCAAATTATAGCAGATTTCGTAGCAGAGTGGACTCCATCTGCTATTTGGGCCCAGAAGAACCCTCCGAAGGCTTTTGGACAATATTTTCTGACGGAGCTTATCAAGCATCAGGTGCCGGAGCAGGAGCCGTTATCATATCACCATCAGGGCAGAAGGCCATGTATTCTGCAAGGCTCAAGTTCAGAACCACTAATAACATTGCCGAGTATGAAAGAATCTTGCTAGGCCTCCGAAAGGCTAAAGCGCTCGGAGCTGCAAGAATAATGATCAAAACAGATTCCCAAGTCGTCGCGGGGCATATTGATAAAAGTTTTCAAGCAAAAAATCCACATCTCACATAATACCTTGAAGAAATCCGCAAGGCCGAAGCAGCATTCAAAGGATTTACAGTTCGAAGTATCCCTCGGGCAGAGAATCAACTTGCAGATATTCTTGCAAAGGCTGCAGCAGGAGCGGTGGACCTCCCAGAGGGTGCTTTCTACGAAGAACTAGCGCAACCGGCGTGTAACACCCCAGAAATTAAAAAGGAATAAAGTAAAAAGAAAATAATATTTAAATCATTTCTGGATTTATTAATAAAGGAAAAATCCCAAAAGAACCCAAATAAAGCCAAACAGGGAGAAATACTTAAAATCTGGACTTGAAAATTTTATGAGATGAACTAGAGATCAAAATATAATTTTAGGAATTTTTACAAATTTTTATCAACAGTGATTCAACCCTTAATCAAATAAATGAATTACTGGAATTATTTTAAATCAGAAAAGAATTAAAAAGCCTTAACGGGCCTCAACCCAGAAACCTTCCCCGTCGGCCTTTTAGCCCAGCCCGTTGCCATCCACTCTCTGACAGGAGGGGCCCGCCTGTCGGCGCCGCCCTCCCCTCTCTCCTCCCGCTCGCGCCCCGCCTGGACCCACCTGCCAGCCCCTTGCGCCTACTGACTGCCGTGGCCCGCCTGTCGGCCCTTCCTTTTCTGGTTCGGTCGCTGACAGGTGGGGGCCACCTGTCAGGACCTTCGTCTCCAACGGAAGGGGATCGCCCCCTTCCCTTCTCCGGCGATTGCCTTCTGCTTCCACGCCGCCGGCCGCCCGATCTCGCTCGATCGCCCTCGGATCTCTTTCCCCAAGCGCCACCGACCCCCTTCCATCCGAACACAACGCGTTTTTACGCTTATGGAAGCAAATCCGAGCCAAAAAGGAACCTCGCCGGAGTTTGGAAATAAACCTTCGGGTTCCCCGGCAATTCTTGCCATCCGGACGCCGGCGAGCCTCTATATATACCCTCAACCTCACCGCACTCACCTCACACCGCCGTAGCCCGAAGCCAAGCGAGAACAGAGCGCCGCCACCTTCTTTTTGGCATTTTGCTCTGCTTCGCCTCCGGCAAGCCCTCGCCCTCGCTTCGGAACTCCCCTGTCCTAGCCACCGCCACCAACAAGACCGCCGGAGCTCACCCGTCCTCGGCCACCGCTCCATCGGTCGTGAAGACCACCGGAACGCCGTCGCCGTCGAGCTCCCGAGGACCCTTCTTCGTCTACCCTCGCCGCCGGCCACCGTCCGTCGCCCTCCGTCGCCACCCGAGGTACCATCGTGATCCCCATCACCTCCGCAGTCCATTTTTGGCCTTAGCTAGGCACGTAGGCCCTCACCGTCGCCGCCATGGCCGCACCCGAGGTCGCCGTCGCCGGAGACGAAGGGGGTACGCGCCCCCTTACGTCGTGCCGTGCCGGACACGATTGTGGCCGTCCGATCATGATCGGAGGGCTACGATTAAATCCCTTCGGGATTTAATCAGGGCCCTCAGATCTGATCGAAGGGGTACGGTGCCATCTCGGCCGTTGGTTATAACTTAAACCCCAGGATCGATCTCGTTCGTCCACGTATACCCCTTCGCCACGTTTTAATCTGAGCCGTTGAAATTCATTTAAAACCCCCGCCTCGCATCTGGCCGCTGGATCCAGATCCAACGGTCCAGATCTGAGCGGTCCACGCACGTGGTCACGGGTTCACGGTGAACCTGGTTCACCGTGGACCAGAGACTGTTTTTAGTTTAAATAAAATTCCAGAGAAATTGTTTAAACTTCAAAAATTCATATCTTGCTCATTTTAACTCCAAATTTCACCATTCAAATTTTGTTAGAACCAGAATATTATTCTCTACACATTAATACAATAAAAACAGTATGTTTCTGTTACTTAAAATATTATTAATAAATAAATGAATAAAAATCCCTTAGGGTTAAAATTAAAAATACAGAAAATAAATTGGGAAAATTCTAAAGTATTAAACTTTACTGTTTTGAACAAAACCTTGAAATATTAGAAATATTACTTCACATAATAAAACCTACAAATGTGTATGTTTAATATTTGGTGAATTTTATCTGTTTATTAAATGTATTGTTTATTTTCCGTATCGAGAAGACTACGAGTTCGTCGAGGAGCAGGAGTTCTACCCCGAGGTTCCTCCATCCCCATTTGCTGAGCAAGGCAAGTCATCGACCATCTCTGTGGAAACAGTTGATCATAATTGAGCCCATGTTTTAATAACTTATCGCTATAACCCATAGGTTAATATTGCATTAGTCAAATATTCAAGCCTTACACTTATATTTATTAGATCCCCGTCCTTGTGTGCAAACCCAAGCCATGCTTATTGAGCCTTAACTCCTTGTCACTCTACTATAAAATATTAGCTAGTGCCCAATGTACCGGCACAACTGCTATAGGTTAAAAAGAATGAGTCGTAGATAGCTGGATTCTGTATATGAATTTCCCTGTTATTCTCGTCTCTGGACTCTGTTGGAGTTGGCCAGGTTATAAGTATGGTGGGTTCCGGGTGCAAGCTCGGGCACTGGTTTGTCGCACCCGGGGCACTATAAGGACCGGTCTGCGGGATCTGTTGCAAAGCACTTCCGTACCAACCACAAGTCTAATGGGTAAGTCCTAACTGGAAGTATGGAATACCCCGGCTTGATGCACCATAGAGGAGGGGGCAAGGGGCTAGCCTGCGGGCGACTTGTACCGACGAGGCTCAAGGGGGGGTATGGTGGGGCTCCGATGCGTCGGGACACCATATGAAACCCATAAGAGGGTGCTATTGAGTCGGGGAGGACTATATGGAAGGTTTTGGCACGAGTTCCCGTGTGATGGGTCATCTCGTTACACTTCGGTGTAGGTGATGAGTGCGTGCCTTGTGGGTACAGTGGTACATCTCTGATCAGAGTAATTTAATCTTTTCGAAAAGCCGAGCCCACGGTCAAGGGCGGGTTGTGTGACTACTCGCAGTTAGTTTACAATTGTTTGAATGTTCAAGTTATTCATGGCACGTAAGGACTGTTGAGCGAGGTGGGGCTGACTGTACCCCTCGAGTTAGAAGATGATGATACACATGCACATGTTTACTTTTCCGTACTAATAAACTGCTCACATTTAAAGCTTTACACATATGCTGCTTCCGCTAAATTAGCCAATATCTCCCTTGTTATTACCTTGCATTATATTTGCATTCGGTGGCTTGCTGAGTACATCTGTACTCACCCCGTTGACTTACAACATCAGAGCCAGTCTACTACGAGGAGGATGAAGGTCTGGAGTAGCGACCCAGTCAAGGCGAGACTGGAAGGAGGCGTTCATCTAGGACCCTTGTTTTATTAGTTTCTCTTCATCTTTAATCACTTTTGTATTAATGCGGTCTACGAACCGTGAATGATTGCTCGTATTGTACGTGGTCGTGTGATGAACGTCTTGTTTTATTGATTTTCTATGGAATTTCAATAAAGTCCTGATTTATTAAATCGGGGCGCGACAAGATGGTATCAGAGCCGACTTGACTGTAGGAAGCCAAACAGACCTGACCTTAGGACTTATATATATTCACTATATTTTACAAAAGATTACTTATCCTCTCATCTCCTGAGATTTTCACAAAAATTTTCTCTCTTTTGTAGATGCCGGTTCACACCATGAGCGGGACTCTTCGTGACGAGGCCGGATTCATCCGCGAGCTTCGCGTGCTCGTCGACTTTTTGGGATTTTCCCATGAGCCTGCGTTCCACGGGATTTTTCCCGATGCGAATGAGAGCTACTGCGAGGTCACGGTGGTGATCCGCCCCTCTTCCACGCAGCCACCCTTCTACACCCATGGAGTTGGAGGACCCTCATTCGTGGTGGCCAGCCAGAGAGCCGCTCTCCAGTCCCTCGCCGAGCTTCGCCTGGTCTACGACTGCCACCTCCGCGACACCGTCTACCGCTTCATGCCCATGCGCACACCCGGGAGTCACCGCAGCATCTACATCAGCCCCCTCACCCAGAGCAGCTCCGCCATCACCCGCACGATGAGACTTTTGGAGGCCATGGATAACCTCCACACAGAGGCAGTCCTCGACGCAGACAGCCAGCACGACACCATCGACTTCTACCGCCACACTTCGGAGAACCTGACCAGGGAGAACGCCGAGCTCCGTCGACAGCTAGAGCAGAACCCGCTGTTGACCCTTGAGGTAGAGGAGTTGAGACGGCAGAACGAGCTTCTGCGCCAGGGCGCCATGGTCCATACCCAGCTTCGTCAGCAGCTCAGAGAGTTAAAGAAGGACCTAGAGGAGATCGCACCTCTTCCGCCTCGCCGGAAGAAACCCATCCAGACTCCCACAGTGAGGCCCAAGAGGATCTCCCGCAGTGCACCACCCGCCGGACCGTCCAGTTCCTCGACCCCACCCGTCTCCCACGAGCCCGAGATCGAGCCGTCCCCCGAGCTGCCTTAGACGTAGTATTTACGGTTGATTGTTATTTTCATTTTTGCTTGTATTAGCATTCATGTCACAATATAAGGCATGAATGAGAGAATAAATAAATGTAACCGCAAGAACGGTATTCTTTTGAAATAAATATAAAGAAATTCACCCAAAATAAATATGTGTACCTTGGAAATTCCAGGATGACCAACACCCAGGGATCAGACGCTCCTCAGAACGGAGGGGAGAGTGGCAACCTGCCACAATGGGGAGCCACCGGGCAGAGGCAGGCCCCGGTCGCCAACCACCCCACCTTGGCTGAAATGATGGCCACGCAAAACCAGTTGGTCTCAGCCCTTCTGCACCAGATGCAGCAGCAGCAGCAGCAGATGCAGGAGCAGCAGGCTCACTTCTTCCGCCTCCACCAACAGCCCGAGCTGCCCCGACCCGCCACACCAGCTCCCGCTCCCGCAACTCAGCTCTCGGAGTTCCTCCGAGTCCGCCCACCGACCTTCTCGAGCACCACCAACCCCATGGAGGCTGGGGATTGGTTGCGGGCGATCGTGAAGAAACTCGATCTCCTGACCTGCACTGAGCAGGAGAGGGTGGCCTTCGCCACCCACCAGCTACATGGTCCCGCCGCTGAGTGGTGGGACAACCACCGCGAGACTCTACCCGAGGGCCACGCCCACACTTGGGCAGAGTTCTCGGCCGCCTTCCGTGCCGCTCACATCCCCGACGGCATCGTTGCTCAGAAGCAACAGGAGTTTAGGGACCTGCAGCAGGGGAGCAGGTCCGTAACGGAGTATCTGCACGAGTTTAACAGGTTGGCCAGGTACGCACCTGAAGAGGTTCGTACGGATGCGGCCAGACAGGCCAAGTTCCTCCGGGGACTGAAGGACGAGTTGTCTCTACAACTCATTTCAGGAGACTTCACCAATTTCCAGAAGTTGGTGAACAAGGCGATCATGCAGGAGACCCAGCAGAACAAGGTCGATTTGAAGAAGAAGCGCATGATTGCCTTTAGGCAGAATCAGGGCATGGCCCAAAGACCCCGTTTTGCTCCACCTCCACCAGCGCCACAATACCACCCCCGACCAGTGTATCGCCCGGCGCCGCCAGCTGCCAACGCCGGAACCAATCAACCTCGCACCGCTCCAGTCGCACCGACCGCTCCAGTCGCCCCGGCCAAGAAGCCGGAGGTCTTGAGAGACAGGCATGGCAAGCCTGTGGTATGCTTCAACTGCCGCCAAGAGGGACACTACTCCCACCAGTGCCCCCACCCCAAGAGAGCTCAAGGAGTCACCTCCAACCCCGCCGTCCGCGCCAAGGTGAACCACGTCTCCGCCGAAGAAGCCCAGGCTGCACCAGAGATTGTCATGGGTAAGTTTATGGTTCATTCATCGCATGCAGTGGTATTATTTGACACCGGAGCTACCCACTCCTTTATATCAACTGCTTTTGTGGAAAATAATGCACTGGACGTAAGTGAACTACCCAGGCCAGTACTAATAGCTACCCCGGGAAAGCAAACCCTCGCCTGTTCCTTTAGTCCAAGGATATGGGTAGATATCCAAGGCACGATATTTTGGGCCGACCCCATCCTAATAGAATGTCAAGGTTTGGACCTCATTCTAGGGATGGATTGGCTAAACAAACATCAAGGTGTGATAGAATGTGCCCAGAGAAAAGTAACGGTGACTAATGAAGAAGGGATTATTGTCACGTTCCAGATGCCCAGCATGAAGGCCGGAAGAACAAGACTACATCAGATTACCTTGGAGGAAATACCAGTAGTCAGCAAATACCCGGATGTATTCCCAGAGGATCTACCAGGGATGCCACCCAAGAGGGACATCGAGTTCAGGATTGACTTGGTGCCCGGAACAACTCCTATTTATAAGCGACCATACCGGATGGCCGCCAATGAGTTAGCTGAGATGAAGCAACAGTTGGAAGATCTTGAAAGGAAAGGTTATATCAGACCAAGTACATCACCATGGGGTGCTCCCGTCATCTTTGTCGAGAAGAAAGAAGACAAGGCAAAGCGTATGTGTGTGGATTATCGCGCCTTGAATGAGGTAACGATCAAAAATAAGTACCCATTGCCTCGGATCGATGATCTCTTCGACCAGCTCAAAGGAGCCACGGTATTCTCGAAGATCGACCTCCGGTCTGGTTACCATCAGTTGAGGATTCGAGAAGAAGATATACCTAAGACGGCCTTCACTACCCGTTATGGTTTATATGAGTGTACAGTTATGTCCTTTGGATTAACCAACGCCCCTGCATTCTTCATGAATATGATGAATAAGGTATTCATGGAATATCTGGACAAGTTCATCGTAGTCTTCATAGACGACATCCTTATTTATTCCAAGGACCAGAAGGAGCACGAGACTCACCTTCGGTTAACCCTAGGAAAGTTAAGGGAACACCAATTATATGCCAAGTACAGCAAATGCAAGTTTTGGACGGCAGAAGTAAAGTTCCTTGGACACATCATCTCTGCGCAAGGAATCGCAGTAGACCCTGCCACCGTAGAAGCAGTCACGGATTGGTTGCCACCCACGAACGTATCTGAGATACGGAGTTTTCTGGGATTGGCCGGATATTATCGGAGATTTATCGAGAATTTTTCAAAGATAGCTAAGCCAATGACCAGATTGTTGCAGAAAGGAGAAAAGTTCGAATGGACTCCTGAATGCGAGGAAAGTTTCCGCACCCTCAAGACTCGTTTGGTGTCTGCACCTATACTAACCCTACCGGATATTCGCAAAGACTTCCATGTCTATTGCGACGCATCTCGCCAAGGATTGGGATGTGTTCTTATGCAAGATGGGAAGGTTATCTCTTATGCCTCCCGACAGTTGAGACCTCATGAGTTGAATTATCCGACTCATGATCTGGAATTAGCCGCCGTAGTGCACGCCCTTAAGATTTGGAGGCACTATTTGGTTGGAAATCGCTGTGAGATCTTTACGGATCACAAGAGCTTGAAGTATATCTTCACACAGCCAGATCTGAACTTGAGGCAAAGACGATGGCTGGAATTGATTAAGGACTATGACTTGGGTATTCACTATCACCCAGGAAAAGCAAATGTGGTAGCTGATGCCTTAAGTCGCAAGGGATATTGCACGGCAATGATGATTCAAGAACACGCACCCTTGTTATGTAAGGAGATGGAAAACTTGAATCTTGGATTTACCACCAGAGCTTATCTAGCCACCTTGGAGACCCAACCGGTATTGTTTGAGCAGATTCGTGAAGCTCAGTCAGAGGACCCGGATATAGCTGCCATTAAGAAGAATATGAGACAAGGAAAGGCCCCCGGATTTTCAGAAGACGAGAATGGCACCATATGGTTTGGGACTCGGATATGTGTGCCGGATAAACCTGAAATAAAGACTCTTATCCTAAGAGAAGCCCACGAGACATTGTACTCCATTCATCCCGGCAGTACCAAGATGTACCAAGATCTGAAGGAACGCTACTGGTGGGTTAGCATGAAGAGAGAGATTGCCCAGTTCGTCGCCGAATGTGACACCTGCAGAAGAGTAAAAGCTGAACATCAGAGACCCGCAGGATTGTTACAACCACTTAAAGTACCGGAATGGAAGTGGGAAGAGATCGGTATGGATTTCATCACCGGACTCCCAAAGACCCAACTGGGATATGATTCTATTTGGGTGATCATTGATCGGCTTACGAAAGTGGCTCATTTTATAGCCGTCAAGACGACCTTCAGTGGCCCTAAGCTAGCAGAACTATATATGGCCAGGATAGTATGTCTTCATGGAGTACCCAAGAAGATAGTGTCTGACCGAGGAAGTCAGTTTACCTCTCGATTTTGGAAGAACCTCCAAGAGGAGATGGGCACGAGATTAAATTTCAGTACCGCCTACCATCCTCAGACAGATGGACAAACAGAAAGGGTAAATCAGATACTAGAGGATATGCTTCGAGCATGTGTTTTGGATTTTGGAGCCACTTGGGACAAGAGCTTGCCATATGCAGAATTTTCATACAACAATAGCTACCAAGCCAGTCTTCAGATGTCTCCTTTTGAAGCCCTATACGGACGTAAGTGCAGAACGCCTCTCCTTTGGGACCAAACTGGTGAATCCCAAGTATTCGGAACCGACATTCTACGTGAAGCCGAAGAGAAAGTACGGATTATCAGAGACCGACTCAAGACAGCCCAATCTCGACAGAAGAGTTACGCAGATAATCGCCGTCGAGATCTAGCCTTTGAAGAAGGAGATCATGTCTACCTTCGGGTTACACCTCTTCGTGGGACTCAACGGTTTAACATGAGAGGAAAGTTGGCCCCTCGATATGTTGGACCATTTCCCGTTATTCGACGCCAAGGCGAAGTCGCATACCAGTTGGAATTACCACCTTCATTGGCTGGAGTGCATGACGTGTTTCATGTTTCTCAACTCAAGAAGTGTCTCCGCGTCCCCACGGAGCAAGTGGATCTTCAGCAGTTGGATGTCCAAGAGGATCTGACCTATGTGGAAAAGCCAGTCAAGATATTAGAAGTCAAAGAAAGGACCACCAGAAGTCGAGTCATCCGTTTCTGCAAAGTGCAGTGGAGCAATCACCCAGTAGAGGAAGCTACATGGGAAAAAGAAGATGAACTCAAGGCACAGCATCCTGAGCTATTCGAGGATTGATCCGAATCTCGAGGACGAGATTCTCTGTAAGGGGGATAGGATTGTAACACCCCAGAAATTAAAAAGGAATAAAGTAAAAAGAAAATAATATTTAAATCATTTCTGGATTTATTAATAAAGGAAAAATCCCAAAAGAACCCAAATAAAGCCAAACAGGGAGAAATACTTAAAATCTGGACTTGAAAATTTTATGAGATGAACTAGAGATCAAAATATAATTTTAGGAATTTTTACAAATTTTTATCAACAGTGATTCAACCCTTAATCAAATAAATGAATTACTGGAATTATTTTAAATCAGAAAAGAATTAAAAAGCCTTAACGGGCCTCAACCCAGAAACCTTCCCCGTCGGCCTTTTAGCCCAGCCCGTTGCCATCCACTCTCTGACAGGAGGGGCCCGCCTGTCGGCGCCGCCCTCCCCTCTCTCCTCCCGCTCGCGCCCCGCCTGGACCCACCTGCCAGCCCCTTGCGCCTACTGACTGCCGTGGCCCGCCTGTCGGCCCTTCCTTTTCTGGTTCGGTCGCTGACAGGTGGGGGCCACCTGTCAGGACCTTCGTCTCCAACGGAAGGGGATCGCCCCCTTCCCTTCTCCGGCGATTGCCTTCTGCTTCCACGCCGCCGGCCGCCCGATCTCGCTCGATCGCCCTCGGATCTCTTTCCCCAAGCGCCACCGACCCCCTTCCATCCGAACACAACGCGTTTTTACGCTTATGGAAGCAAATCCGAGCCAAAAAGGAACCTCGCCGGAGTTTGGAAATAAACCTTCGGGTTCCCCGGCAATTCTTGCCATCCGGACGCCGGCGAGCCTCTATATATACCCTCAACCTCACCGCACTCACCTCACACCGCCGTAGCCCGAAGCCAAGCGAGAACAGAGCGCCGCCACCTTCTTTTTGGCATTTTGCTCTGCTTCGCCTCCGGCAAGCCCTCGCCCTCGCTTCGGAACTCCCCTGTCCTAGCCACCGCCACCAACAAGACCGCCGGAGCTCACCCGTCCTCGGCCACCGCTCCATCGGTCGTGAAGACCACCGGAACGCCGTCGCCGTCGAGCTCCCGAGGACCCTTCTTCGTCTACCCTCGCCGCCGGCCACCGTCCGTCGCCCTCCGTCGCCACCCGAGGTACCATCGTGATCCCCATCACCTCCGCAGTCCATTTTTGGCCTTAGCTAGGCACGTAGGCCCTCACCGTCGCCGCCATGGCCGCACCCGAGGTCGCCGTCGCCGGAGACGAAGGGGGTACGCGCCCCCTTACGTCGTGCCGTGCCGGACACGATTGTGGCCGTCCGATCATGATCGGAGGGCTACGATTAAATCCCTTCGGGATTTAATCAGGGCCCTCAGATCTGATCGAAGGGGTACGGTGCCATCTCGGCCGTTGGTTATAACTTAAACCCCAGGATCGATCTCGTTCGTCCACGTATACCCCTTCGCCACGTTTTAATCTGAGCCGTTGAAATTCATTTAAAACCCCCGCCTCGCATCTGGCCGCTGGATCCAGATCCAACGGTCCAGATCTGAGCGGTCCACGCACGTGGTCACGGGTTCACGGTGAACCTGGTTCACCGTGGACCAGAGACTGTTTTTAGTTTAAATAAAATTCCAGAGAAATTGTTTAAACTTCAAAAATTCATATCTTGCTCATTTTAACTCCAAATTTCACCATTCAAATTTTGTTAGAACCAGAATATTATTCTCTACACATTAATACAATAAAAACAGTATGTTTCTGTTACTTAAAATATTATTAATAAATAAATGAATAAAAATCCCTTAGGGTTAAAATTAAAAATACAGAAAATAAATTGGGAAAATTCTAAAGTATTAAACTTTACTGTTTTGAACAAAACCTTGAAATATTAGAAATATTACTTCACATAATAAAACCTACAAATGTGTATGTTTAATATTTGGTGAATTTTATCTGTTTATTAAATGTATTGTTTATTTTCCGTATCGAGAAGACTACGAGTTCGTCGAGGAGCAGGAGTTCTACCCCGAGGTTCCTCCATCCCCATTTGCTGAGCAAGGCAAGTCATCGACCATCTCTGTGGAAACAGTTGATCATAATTGAGCCCATGTTTTAATAACTTATCGCTATAACCCATAGGTTAATATTGCATTAGTCAAATATTCAAGCCTTACACTTATATTTATTAGATCCCCGTCCTTGTGTGCAAACCCAAGCCATGCTTATTGAGCCTTAACTCCTTGTCACTCTACTATAAAATATTAGCTAGTGCCCAATGTACCGGCACAACTGCTATAGGTTAAAAAGAATGAGTCGTAGATAGCTGGATTCTGTATATGAATTTCCCTGTTATTCTCGTCTCTGGACTCTGTTGGAGTTGGCCAGGTTATAAGTATGGTGGGTTCCGGGTGCAAGCTCGGGCACTGGTTTGTCGCACCCGGGGCACTATAAGGACCGGTCTGCGGGATCTGTTGCAAAGCACTTCCGTACCAACCACAAGTCTAATGGGTAAGTCCTAACTGGAAGTATGGAATACCCCGGCTTGATGCACCATAGAGGAGGGGGCAAGGGGCTAGCCTGCGGGCGACTTGTACCGACGAGGCTCAAGGGGGGGTATGGTGGGGCTCCGATGCGTCGGGACACCATATGAAACCCATAAGAGGGTGCTATTGAGTCGGGGAGGACTATATGGAAGGTTTTGGCACGAGTTCCCGTGTGATGGGTCATCTCGTTACACTTCGGTGTAGGTGATGAGTGCGTGCCTTGTGGGTACAGTGGTACATCTCTGATCAGAGTAATTTAATCTTTTCGAAAAGCCGAGCCCACGGTCAAGGGCGGGTTGTGTGACTACTCGCAGTTAGTTTACAATTGTTTGAATGTTCAAGTTATTCATGGCACGTAAGGACTGTTGAGCGAGGTGGGGCTGACTGTACCCCTCGAGTTAGAAGATGATGATACACATGCACATGTTTACTTTTCCGTACTAATAAACTGCTCACATTTAAAGCTTTACACATATGCTGCTTCCGCTAAATTAGCCAATATCTCCCTTGTTATTACCTTGCATTATATTTGCATTCGGTGGCTTGCTGAGTACATCTGTACTCACCCCGTTGACTTACAACATCAGAGCCAGTCTACTACGAGGAGGATGAAGGTCTGGAGTAGCGACCCAGTCAAGGCGAGACTGGAAGGAGGCGTTCATCTAGGACCCTTGTTTTATTAGTTTCTCTTCATCTTTAATCACTTTTGTATTAATGCGGTCTACGAACCGTGAATGATTGCTCGTATTGTACGTGGTCGTGTGATGAACGTCTTGTTTTATTGATTTTCTATGGAATTTCAATAAAGTCCTGATTTATTAAATCGGGGCGCGACACGGCGGCTGATCAAATACCCTCTTTGGAGGTAATGTGCCTTCCAACTACAGACTAGCGGGCTCCGATAATAAGCGTGTTGCAAAGTAGCATGGACCCTCCCGAAGGCCCAGAAGCCCGAAGGTTGCAAGCAAGAGCTCGAAATTACAAGCTTATTGATGGAGTGTTATACAAAGCCGGAGTGTGTTCACCCCTACTTCGATGCATCTCACAGCCCGAAGGTCAAGACATACTTCGAGACATCCACGAAGGCTTATGCGGAGGCCATTTAGCCCCTCGAGCGCTAGCAGGCAAGACGCTTCGGCAAGGGTTTTATTGGCCAACTATAGTAAGAGATGCGGAGGAACTAGTTCGAACATGCCAAGGCTGCCAGTGGATGGGCAGACGGAGCCATCGGCCGCCAGCTCAGCTTCAAGTTATTGCCCCGGTGTGGCCAATGGCCATATGGGGCATGGACCTCATAGGCCCCTTCCCAATGGCAAAAGGCGGCTTGAAATTTGCAGTAGTGGCAATCGAATATTTCTCAAAATGGGTTGAAGCGGAGCCACTAACAGCTATCACCTCGAAGAACGTGCAAAGATTTTTCTGGCAGAATATTATATGCAGGTTCGGAGTTCCAAGAGAGCTGACGGTAGATAACGGAACCCAGTTCGAAGATGACACCTTCCAAACATTTTGTGAAGAACTGGGCATTAAGCTATGCTTCGCAGCGGTGCGACATCCATAGTCCAACGGGGCCGTTGAGCGAGCCAATGGGAACATTCTCTCCGGGCTGAATCGCCGAATTGTTGGATTGGCCAAGGGGCTATGGGTCGAAGAGCTCCCCAAAATCTTATGGTCCATTCGAACCACTCAGACCAGGTCAACGAGATTCACACCATTCAGATTGCTCTTCGGAGATGAGGCCATGACTCCTACGGAGCTCAAAGGTGGATCGCTTCGCGTAGTACAACCTGGGGACGAAGATGACCGGAGCACTTCACTGGATTTGTCAGAAGAAACAACGCTTCGAGCTGTCGCCAACCTGACTAAGTACCAGGGCCACACCAAGACATGGTATGACCCGAAGGTAAAGCTAAATGAGTTAAAACCTGGTCATCTAGTGTTGCGAAGTGTAATAGCTCCGGGGAAGCTAGGAAACAAATGGGGAGGACCATATGTTATCTTACGCTCAGGACGCCCCGGATCGTTTAAATTAGCTAATTTAGAAGGAGAAGAGTTAAAGCATGCATGGCATGCGGAGCACCTTAAGCGTTATTTCGCTTAGGGGCCCCTTGTAATCACTTGTAAAACTTTCCCTTCTATGAGTAAAGATAAGGGTCGAATTTTGTTTGCTCTTCGAATATCCCTTACTCCTGATGGACGCATTAGGAGGACAGAGATGCTTGTAGAGCCAAGCATTTTCCCAGGACCCAGGTAGATGCCTTCGAGCCATTGGTTCAGAGGCTTCGTTGCCAACCTACGGATTCCAGGCTCCGGCTTGTTAGGATCCGTAGAAGAGTCTAAGGACTTTAAAGCAAAACAGAACTCCGGCCTCCAGGTGCGAAGTATCTGTAAAAGAGCCGAAGGTGGCCACCCTACGGATTCCAGGCTCCAGCTTGTTAGGATTCGTAGAAGAGTCTAAGGACTTTAAAGCAAAACAGAACTCCGGCCTCCGGGTGCGAAGTATCTGTAAAAGAGCCGAAGGTGGCCACCCTACGGATTCCAGGCTACGGCTTGTTAGGATCCGTAGAAGAGTCTAAGGACTTTAAAGCAAAACAGAACTCCGGCCTCCGGGTGCGAAGTATCTGTAAAAGAGCCGAAGGTGGCCACCCTGCGGATTCCAGGCTCCGGCTTGTTAGGATCCGTAGAAGAGTCTAAGGACTTTAAAGCAAAACAGAACTCCGGCCTCCGGGTGCGAAGTATCTGTAAAAGGGCCGAAGGTGGCCACCCTACGGATTCTAGGCTCTGGCTTGTTAGGATCCGTAGAAGAGTCTAAGGACTTTAAAGCAAAACAGAACTCCGGCCTCCGGGTGCGAAGTATCTGTAAAAGAGCCGAAGGTGGCCACCCTACGGATTCCAAGCTCCGGCTTGTTAAGATCCATGCAACAGACTAAAGACTTTAAAAGCAAACAAATTTTTAGTCCTCGAACATGAGCTAGCTGTACAAGATCCGCGTAACAAAAAAAAGAGAGGAAAGCCACGAAGTGGTACCACTAAAAGCACAAATGATAAGTGTTATTTCGAAGCATGAGGTTGTTCGGACATTCATTGTGCCTGGCAAACCCTTCTCTATAGTAAAGGCTCCACCACCCACAAGGGGGGGTCGGAGGATAGGAGTCACACAGCATACTTTCGAAGCATTTCACATTAAAACATTATACTTTTACATCAAGAGAAATTTGTGTCTAGGCCTAGGTAAAATCAGAGACCCTTTCGGCCCCTAGAGCTACCTCTACGGCTACTTTGGCCTTCGGAGCTCAAAGCCGCCGAAATTGTCCTTTTAGTTCGGGCGCTTCTCTTCTTCTTCGAGGCTCGCAGTTTCTTCTGCTCCTCTTGAAGCTCGGCCCATGTCAGGAGCCTTTCGGAGTCAGCCTCCGCAGGGTCTTTGGCCTGGTACTCCGAGTCGGACCAGTCAATAGGTTCAGAAGACGAAGATCCCTCCGCCTTCTCTTCCTCTTTAATATAAGCTAAGACATCCCGACAAACTTCAAGGGTGATCTCTCCTCCGTCTCCACGAGGAACAGAAAAACGGGAGCGGTGGTAAGGCCTCAAGCCCTCGAGGTTTGCCAGGGCTCGAAGGGCGTGACAAAACCTAAAAAAGAGCAGAACACCCAAGACAAGTTCTTGTTTATAACTTTTTCATTAATAAAAAGAGGCTTTACAAGGCTTCATGTACATAGTAACCCTAAGTGGCTAGACCTGCGGGTCGGTCGGTGGAGCGGGAACCGAAGGGGCTGGCGAAGCAAGAAGTGGTGGCTTTGTATGCGCTTGGTTCTGCCGACGGGCCTCGTCAATCCAAGCTTTAGCTGCGACTTTGTGGTCCATCTTCCAGGTCGACCAGAAGGCTTCCCAGGCTGAAGCCACCTCCAAAGATGGCCGCAGCAAGTCGTCGTCTGCGAAGCTTCCAGGAGACGAACCCCCGACTGAACCGAGGGGGATCCGAAGAGATTCGAGGTGACGAAGAACCCCAATACCGGCACACTGCTCGGAGATCTCTCCGTACCGAATGCCGTAATTCTTCATCAGCGACGAAGCAACTTGGATCCTCGTCAGCTTTCGGTCAAGGGGCTCGTGGGTCGCAGCGGAAGACGAAGGGCACATAGTGCCGAAGTACTCCAGCGTACCCTGAAGAGCCTCCAAGGTACGGTCCGCTATACTGGAATTCTTCTTCTCTGCTGCTTCCAGCCCTGCAGCAGTCGTAGACACTTCGGCCACCCGGAGCATCAAAGAGCTCTTGAGGGCCATCGCCTGGCTAAGAGCCCCCTGGAGCTCCACCAACTGCGCGCTTGAAGTAGAAGCCTCTTGACGGAGTCTTTCAACCTCTGCCCGAAGGACGACGCGCTCAACCTCGACCTCTTGGGCGGACGAGCGAAGGGCGTCGTTGTCTTGCCGCGCTACCCGGAGGGCTTTGTCATACGCCGCCCTAGCCCTCCGTTCCTCGAGGATCTCTTCCTCCAGCCGAAGGGATCTCCCGGTGGAGTCGTTAAGGGCCGTCTGGAGGGTGGTAACCTTCCGTTTAAGTCGATTAACTTCGACCTCGTTGGAAGTCGCTACCGCTCTAGCAAGGACAAATTGCTGCAAAAAGAACAAAGTAAGTATTGAAGTATTTATGATCACTAATACGAAGTAGCTATGGTGTCTTTTCATACCTGAAGGGCAGCCCTTTCGAGGGCTGTGTTGAGTGACGAAGCCCTGGCCTCGCTCAAGACGGAGACCAAGTCCGAATTGGCGATGTCCTGGCTTCTTTCGGCCAGGGGCTCCATGAGCTTCCGGAGGCCGCTCCGGTGCTCCAAGAACGGAGCCAGCAGAGGAAGCCAAGTCAGAGCTTGAACATCATCCGCTGCGGCCTCGTCCTCTGAATTACCGACGGAGGTCGCGGCCTGGCCAGGAAGAAGACCGAGGCTAGAAATACTCTTGCCCCTCCCCGGTACGAAGGAAGGTGAAGTAGGAGTACTCCGACCGTCGGCATCTACCCCTTCGACCAGAACTGCAGCGGCGGAGGCAACCTCGATGGTCGAGGCTGCCACTGCAGGAGTGACCTCCGTCGCCAACTCCGTCCCGACAAGCGCATCTTCCGCTCCGGCGGACGCGTCCTCCACCACCAAGCTCGGAGCGTCCAAAGGCACGGGAGGGTCCGCTTGAGCAGCAGCCTCCGAAGGTGCAGGAGCGTCGGACGCCACCGAGGCATGGACACCCGTAGAGGTACCTACTTCGATAACAAAATTAATAAGCATGCTTTCAGAAATAGTGTGCAGGTATTGATCAAAAAAGGGGGGGAACTTCGGAAAGTACCTCCGGGAGCCTTGTGGGGTAGGATCGCCGGATCCTCCAGGACCTCGTACATCTGAAGGATGTCGGCGAAGTCATCTCCTGAGGCCCCGCCCCCAACATTTCCTACCGGAGCCGCGATCTCCGCCGTAACCACCTCTGGTGCAGGCAAGTTGGGAGTGGCTGGGTCTGACTCCACTTGCACGACGACCAGCGCGGGAGGGACCGTCGGAGTTACGCTCGCTACCACCTTAACGGAGGTGCTAGGGGGGACTTCCCCTATATCTTCGTCGTCTAGGAGGTAGGCTTCGAAGGCTGCCGCTGTCTGGGCGTCGGAGTCCTCTACCTCTTCGGAGGCTGAGCTCTGATCACCCGGTGATGAAGCAGACGAAGCAGGCGTCAACTGTGAAGGAGGCTTCACCACTTTCTTCTTCCTGGCCGGCTGCTTGCCGGTCTTCTTGGATGGTTCGGCGGTGGCTTTCCTTTTACGAGCAGCCG
The DNA here is from genome assembly GCA_019279435.1 of Zizania palustris. Classification (NCBI taxonomy): domain Eukaryota; kingdom Viridiplantae; phylum Streptophyta; class Magnoliopsida; order Poales; family Poaceae; genus Zizania; species Zizania palustris. The sequence goes on from JAAALK010000082.1 coordinate 63,210,672, forward strand.
CTCCGGTCGGGGCGAAGTCGGGAAGATTTGGGGGCTCCATTCCGAGAGCTCTCCACACTCTGTTGGATTGCTCCCAGCTCCCCACCAGCTCTAACCTTTTTTGCTTCTCGGCCACCGAAGGGGCTCCGAGAACCCGTTCGGTGGCCCGAACTATAGCCTCCGGAGCCAATGCTAGAGGCGCCGCTGAAAGAAAAAGGTATGAAATTATGAACATAATTGGTTCCTTCATCTAATATGATGCTGCAGGGAATAAGTCTTACCTAGGTTTCGGAGGTCTCCCTCCGAGGCCTGTGGGAACACGATCGGCCAGTTGGCTCCGAGGGGAGAGATCCGAAGGGCGATGAACTCCTCGGCCAGATCGCGCATGCTCATGCGACGAGCCACCGAAGAGAGCAGCCCTAGCCTCGTCGAGAGCAAGCTAGGGTTCGGAGAGATGTCTGCCTCCTTCCTGAACCAGATCTCCTAGAGAGGACCAGCGAGGGGGGAGTCCTCTCCGACTTCGGCGTAAAACCACCGAAGTATCCAGTTTGTGTACCACCTGTCGTTTATAGCTTTTGCAGGGAAGTGGAGGGCATGCTCCCTCCGTAGCTGGAAATTGACGCTGCCGAAGGCTATCGTCACTTTGGAGTCCCCAGGCCCGTCTTGTGGCTTCGGTTGGCATATGGCTTCGTGGGTCGCGGCGAAAATCTCAGAGCGTCCTTCGCATCCCTCTGCCCGGAGTGCCCATTTGAAGATGGCTAAGCGGGCGATGGCGTTGGGGGACAGCTGAGGTAGAGTTATGTGGAACAAGTCCAGTACCTCCGCCAAGAAGTCCACTGCCGGCAGCCCAAGCCTGCTTCGAAGAACGCTTCAAAGACCACCACTTCTCCGCTTCGAGGCCTTGGGGTTGATTCCGAGCCGGGGACCCGAGTCCTCAGCCCAGCGCCCATCTTTCCGTCTACGGCTTCTTCTATAGATTCGACGGTGCTCACGGATTGGCCGATGATGAAGCTCTGGGCAATCTTCTTCTTGGAGGGCGGACGGAGCGCCCAAGGATTCTTGGGCCAAGCTCCGCTCGGAGTCCCCGCCATTGCTGCCGCTGCCGATGCAGCCCACGCCTGCCTCTGCGCTAGGGTGTTGGCCGCTGCTGGAGTGGTGTGGCTAGTTCTCGCCATTGCGCTTGGGTGCTCAAGAGTTTGGAAGATTGGGGGAAAGGTGAGTCGCAGGTGATGGATGCGGTAAAAAATCTCGGTTAATCCCTGTCTTTCCCTTTTATAACCGCACGACTAGTACTACTCTTCGATTGATTTCACACTGCAGGTTCGGCTTCTGTCACCGACAAGTGGGTCCGGTAATTGGAACGGCGAGCAACCGCTGTAGAAATCGACCGTTACCTTTTTTGCAGAGTGTAACGGCTATTTGCGCTGTAACGGCTACAATCTAACGGTGCTCCATGACATTTGCACTTCGAGACCGTTCTCTTCCCAATGTGCATTCCCATTACCTCAAGAACCCGAAGGGGGAGGTTCGAACGCGTTGGGCTCGAAGTCCTCGGCTAGGTCGCAGCATGCTCAAATCCTCTTTAAGCTTCAAAAAATAGAAATATTCCTTCCGTATACTGCCTTCTTTCTGAACAGGTTAGCCACAGAGAGGCGTATTCGAGGGGCTACAGTTAGGGGAAATTACTCCATTTCTAGGGCTTAAAGATTAATCCTTCAAAGGCTGAGGAGAACTCCGAAGCTAGTGATTAGTTGTTCGAAGTATCAGTCGCCACGCCGAAGGGTGCAGCAGTGCGAAGCCCTGGAGGACCCTCCGAATGGGAGATGAAGGCCTCGAAGCCGAAGGACATGATTGATTGGATGTCCGCCTTATCCATCTACCTCGTAGTATTTTACCTTATATAACCTTGTTTATGGTACCGAATAGTTTCCACTATGTCGGTTGTAATCTAGGGGTAAATAGGTCTTTTCCTTAGGCTTTTTCCCCTATAAATACCCCCCTTTGTACCTTGTAAAGAGGGGCCAGAACAAGTCATTTATTACACTCATTCGGACCACTCGAGTTATTATCCAATTCGGAGGCTCGAAGTAGTCCTAGCACACAAACTCTTTGTTTGTCCGTTCTTGATCTCAGAGAACCTGTTGGCGTAACATTTGCGCCAACAGTAATGATTCATGATCCCTCATGCACATGGTTCCAGGGTTTGGGGGAGAAATTTTTGAAATTGTTGGCTAGCGTAGCTTCCCCATGTTCCAACAGTGGTATTAGAGCCTACATGTGTAGTGTTCGATATGGATCGATCACATATGGAGATACGTGGTGGAAAATAGATTAGATCTACTTTTTATTCATCGGATTTTGGAAGTTCTGATTTGGAACCGGAAGTTCCGATGCCAAACATAATTCGATACAAGAGTAATTTTGCTATCGGAAGTTCCAATATTAGATTGGAAGTTCTGACAGATCAGAAGTTCCGATGTTGGATCGGAAGTTCTGATGTTGGTTTTTAATCGATACAGAGAACAATTTGCCGCCGGAAGTTCCAACGGATTAGAAGTTTCGATACTAGATCAGAAGTTCTGATCCACCCAAAACTAGAAATTTCGAGCCTGTTGAGCTGAAATTTTTAGATCCAGATATCGGTCACTTGTAGATTTTTCACCTAACTTTGTTTTAAAGAGAATGTTGTGGATGGTATGGCATTTCTGAGAATGTATGAGATGCATTGCATATAATTATTATGGCCTATGTGTCATGACTATTTACAACCCAAGGTTGTTCAATGGTTGTACGACCTGCGTGTCGACCGGTGATGCTTCGACTCATGTAACTAGTATAGGTGCTATTATTTGCAATAGGCTAGTACATGTTCATGAAGGTCAGAAGCACACACAAATGACGGGATCCATGGAGATGGAGATCACCATGTGAAGGGGCCATACTATGTCACAATCAATGTGTTGCCTATGGTGCTTACTTATGTTCTTGTCATACTATTCTTGCATGTTTCATGCGTATTAGGGAATGTCACCTTGTTAGAATAGTTTTCCCTTATAAAATTAAGTATTGATGCTCTTTCCAATAGCAGCACTTACCAAGGATCTCGATCATCGATAGTGGGTCTGCCAAAGCAGGGTGCTATCTTTTATCTTGACCAGTTAGGGTGGAAGTCCGACTTATGCATGCATAGTATTGGTTTGCTTAACAAAGCTATCAAAACAGTTTTGGGGTTTGGGGCATGAAGTTGGACATCGTGCATTGGATGCTACTCCAATAAACAAGAGTCACATATGATGTGATTAGCAAAGTGTTGCTTATCTATGTCAGTTAGCTTCTAGTAGTGATGCCAAAGCTCACCATGAGTTAGTTGAATATGGATCTTGTCACACTATTAGTCATTAGAGGGAAAGTGACTGTTTTAAATAGTGATACATATTTTATTAGATAAAAGATAAACATAGCATAGTACTGAACCTTGCATTTATATTTGTAGATCATGGCATCAAATACTATTAAGAACACATCAGTTTTTAATTTGCGTTCGATTCTTTCTGGAACAATTTTTATTGACTAGTATAGAAATCTGAGGAGTGTTCTCGAACGAAAGGAAAAGAAAAATGTTCTAGAGGAATCCCATCAGGATAAACTAGATAATAGTACAACTACAGAGAGCTTACTCAAATGAGTCACTTGATGATCGTTGTTTCATTCCTGCTGATATGTCCTTTGAGCTTCAGAAGCAAGATGAGAACATATATGTCCATAATATGATTGTGGGACTCCTAAGTATGTTTGAAAACCAAGCTCGGATTAAGAGGTATGGTACCTCAATGTCCTTGTTTGCATGTAAAATTGATCAATGGTTTAGGAATTGCAAATGGTACTTAGAAGAAATCTGGAAGGAGAAGGGAAGTGGGACTTCCGCTTCTACTTCAAGTATTAATGTTATTGAAATCAATCTTGCTACTCGTCCAAATGATTCATGGGTATTTTATAACGGGTCGATGATTCATACTTGTAAATCGTTGTAAGGACTAAGTAGGTTAAGAAAGTGTGCAATAGGTGAATTGGATATTCGCGTTAGCAATGGTGCAAAAGTTACAGTGTTGTCCGTCAGCGTTTATTCTTTGTCGCTACCCTTAGGATTAGTCGTGAAATATCTGAGATCTTCAGGTCTGAAACCTCCAGATTGAATCAAATTGGCCGATATTTTCATTCTATTTTGGTCTGAATCCTTCAGACTAAACATGATTGTCCGAGAATATCATTTTGTTTTGGCCTAAAATATCCGGAAAGGTCTAGTTATGCTGCAACTTTTGCCCTTGACGGCTAGCCCGAGGGTAAGGGCTATATAAATGCTTCCTCTCTTTTGAGAGAGTTTTTACACCCCCATTTTCCCTAAGATTCAAAAACTTCTAGGGTTTATTCCACTCTACATTTGGTTTGAACTAGTGAAGATTAGTGGGTTGGGTTGAGAGATTTTTGGGAAAAAGTGGGTGGGATTCATTCCAATCTTTGAGCACTTGAGATCATATCAAGCAAATTATCTATTATGTTTATTACTCTTGGAGATTGAGATCTCCTAGATGGCAATGCATTGCCCTTAAGCAATGAAGGATTGTGGTATACACATAAAAGTTTATGAATGTTCTACCTCACCTCCATAAGGGAAGATGTAACTTTAGTGAAACCCAAGTCTTATGGTGGTGAGTGCTTGGTGAGGATTATGGTTGAAAGAGATCTAACCCTTTAGGGTTTCCTCAACGAAGATGTAGGATTTGTGGATCCGAACATCAAAAAATAAATCATGTATCTCATTTGTTTATTTACTTGTTCTTTATGTTCATGAGTTAGCTTAATATATTCATATATGTTTTAGCTCGATCTATGTGTTTGTGTTTGTTTGATTGCAATTGGTGAATGTGATAGCTTCATATAATACCTATTAGAGCATGTAAGAACTCATTAAGGACTCCTAGATCTAAAGTTTATCGGTTAAAGGTTCTCTCCAGGTCCACTCACATCTAGTATGACCCCACTAGTATGATCCCACTTAGTGATGGATAGCCACCGAGACCCGTCTCAAAAGGTTCCTAATAGTGATGGGTATGAGGTACTCTTCGTCACTATAGTTTGACCTTTAATGATAAGTTACTATATTCATGACTCATCACTAAAATAGGTTATGCTAGACATAATGTGGACTTGGAGAGACCCTTTAGTAACGAGTATTTATCCATTATTAATGACAGAACTTTACTGATGCGATAAAAGTGACGTAAAACATGCTTATCACTAATATATATTATTACTCGTCACTAAAGTGTTTTTCTACGTGATAATGGTATATGATCACACCAATAATACGAAATTCTAAATCTTCCTCAACCCTAAACATCACTCATTTAATAAGACACACTATAATTTTGTGTCATTAACTTTAATCTTTGGTAAACAAACTATAAACTATTATATTTTTACAACGGAGGAATTAAATGCCAAGCTTCGTTGCATTCATTCCGCGTATATATCCATCGGCCGGTCGATGGGTGATAGGGTGCAACATGGGACCTGCTCCCTTGATGAACAATAATGTACGACCCATATACGCATACGCCGGTGCCACTACTCGTCCATAATTTTTCCGACTGGCTGCTCCCTTGGATTACGAAAAGATCTAGATGTCGGTGTGGACATATGTCAAAACTTCAATTCTAATTTTTAAGCAACAATATATTTTTAGATATTATGTTAGTAGATTTCTCTTAAAACATTTTCTACTGTTGTAATTACTGTTGAAAACGTTGTATATTAATAACTGGATGTAGTAGTTTTCTAGTGGTTAAACTTAATTATATTTAGGAGATCGTACTGGGGGTGAAAAAACGTCATATTTTCTTTGTTATTAGAGCGAGAAATAGATAGCACACAATATATTAGTGTGTCCTATAAATTCTCCTTATTAATTGTATATATGTTCCATATTAATGCAAAGATAAAATGCTCTACTCCATGTTCCTGAATTTTATTTAATTTGACGGCACATGCAAGCTCGGATCCAAAAGGGACAAAAATAAAATGCTACAATATCCATTTCCGTATTTTTTTAAAAAATATAAACGAATATGAAAACTGATAGTACCAAAAATAAATACAATCTGAATAGGTAACATGAATGAATACAAAACCGAATATCTATTAGGATAAAAAGTATTATAAACTAATAAATAGGTTTCATTTGCATACATATTAATAAATGATAAATTTATAAAGTAAAAATATATTTTATAGAAATTTCAGTTCTAATGAACATATATTATTTGTTTAGAGCAAATAATTATATACTAATTTAATTTAAATTATTTAATATTTTACGAATAGAAGATAATTCAAAGTTTTACATAATGTGAGAAAGAAAACGCTAATATTTTATATAGTGTAGTAAAAACAGTGAAAACATAATTTTTCTGTTTTTGTTACGTGGAAATTGTTGTTCGTTTCCGCTTCAGTTTTTGGATAAAAAATATGTTTATGTTTCCTATAACCTTTTTGTTTCTGTTTTTTTAAATAGATAGAAACTTTTGGCTCTGTTTTTATCTCTATTCCTAGGCATATGTTTGCCTAGTTATACATTATAAATTGTTTGCCTTTTCTATATATGAAACTTTCAAACTTTAATTATTATTATTTAATAAAAAAACATATTATTAACTATAATATTAAATTAGTTTTATTAAATTCCCTATAAATATGCCTTAATATAATATTAAATTAGCCTTCCTCTCTAAAGTCCGTCCTACGAGTCTTTATATAAAATATCAAATATCGACTGGTTTGCGTCAGAATCAATCAATTTTTAAAAATAGAAAAAAATAAAAATTCAAAAATATAAAAATTATAGGAAAATATAGGAATAAAAATGAAATTTATAATACTGTGACAAAAAAATCGGTAGGACAATTTTATTTTTTAAAATTAAATGGTCGAGCATCACAAATTTAATAATGTTATTTTTGTAAAAAAAACAGCAATGGCTATATATATTGGGTCAATCCATTTTTTATTTTTACGATGTTGTGCTTGAAAACTATTTTAAATTTAAATATTTTTTAAAAAATAGATTTACCATGAATTGGAATAAACCACATAGTATTTGTAGGAATGTTTTTAAAGAATTTTAAAATTCTAACTTAAATTTTAAATCGAATCGAACGGCTTACCGCTATCGATCCAGCTGCCACCACCCGTACGTAGCGGCAACCTGTTGGCTACAATCCGCGAAACGTGACGGCGATCGATCGGCCTCCGTCTTTGTCCTCATCCTGAGCTAATAAGTTCAGATGAACTGAGCTGACAGCTTAATAAGTTCGATTGAACTCCCGTAATAATCGCGATAAATTGATCCCCTGCTCGAAGGAAAGGAGAAGATTCTGATAGAGAAATGATTGGATATAACAGAGAAGTTAATTAGGAACCAGAGAACGGATCTAACATTTCAATTTTGGTTTAATGATTTCACAGTAAACTTGCTGACTAATATAGGTTAATTATTTAGGTTAATTAATTTTGAAGTCTAATGATTTCACAGGAGCTGAGTGAGGACACAGAAGCTATAAGTGGCAAAGGAGTAATTAACCTTAATATATATGGTTTTTATTGGTTATTGACGTTAGTAGAAATATAATTAAGCCAACTAATAAAATATTCCGATGAAAGGTTACCTTGCACACCAAATGTGCCTCTGGGTTGGACCTTATCTCTGCAGCCGCCACACTACCCACACAGGAATAGCAGTATAGTATAGCACACTGACACAGCGAAAGATTGAATGCGACATGGGACGCTAGCTTGGGCTTGTGCAGCGTAGACCATCCTAATGGAGAAGTGAGAATTGAATCGATCGATAGAAGAAGCGTAGTATTCTATTCAGACGATGGATGGCAATGGCATGGGGAGTTGGGGACCCTCTCGTCGGTCGGCAGGCATGGTGGTTGAATTGCAAGCGTTCTGATGGGGACGACTCATGCGCCGCTAGATAGGGAGGGGTCCGGGACATTGTTCATCAACGTCTCGTCTGCACCTACCAATGATCGATCAGAGTCAGACATGCGTTTGGCAGCACCAAACCTGAATAATGCAGTGCAGCTCCATCATCATTATCAGGATGAAATATAGTCTCAATCTATAACCTGATTAAAATAAGCCTGGCGAAACTGAGCTTCTGTTTCAGCCATGTGCTTGTATGACTGTCCAGTTCTCTCTCTATATCACTCTCTCTATATATATATTGAGTGCCGGAAAAAATTTATAATAACAATGATAACCACATGTTAATAAGAAGGATTGTGACGTTGATAATTTACTATCACAACGGCTAGCCAATTTTAGAGAGTTCTGAATTAGCTGCATTTCAAAGTTTAGTAAAAACATAGGGAGAGAATGCATGGTTGAGGTAAGATAAAAAATTAGAAGATGAGATTGATAAAACAAACAGTAAAAAATACTTATATTTTAGTAAGAAATTTAAATGTTTGGAGATCTTAACGTAACAAATAAGAGATTGTTTTATCCACTCTGAACACACACATATATAATCAGAATTCAGGAATGTGTGTGTCAAACTTTTGCGGTCGGCTTATCCTGAGTTGTTGACTCTGCGAGCTGAGCCCGATCTGTGTGATCAGCATCCAGCTGCCTGATTTGATGGCAAAACGAGCACCTTGTCAGCGTCGCGGTTTATGCGATGGATTTCTGGATTCAAGACTTCTAACTAATAAGTTCAGATAGTTCGGATGAATAGTGTATAATATATTGTCTAACGGCTAGATTTAGGATAGGGCATAAATAATCTCCCTCTATGTAATCAGGGCATATGATTGCAAACCCTAGCAATCTCACAATATTCTTTCATTCTCTCTAGCGCTCGATCTTGCTTGCATATTTGAAAGTTGATTCGAGCGTTCTTCACAAATTCCTTGTGATCTTGATTGATCCACTCTTTGACGGTTGTTGTGACGCATGTATCATGTTCTTCGTGATTTTTTTGAGCAGACATCTTAGATCATACCAATGGGTTTGTTACAATTGGAGATTAAGGTCTCCTAGATGGCTAGATGTTAGTTCACGAGTACCTAAGGATTGTAGGTGACCGGATAAGTTTCACTACCACATAAAAGCACTTTAATGACGAGTAATAACCATAATTAGTGACGGGCATATCCTCCGTCACTCTTATTGCGTTAGTAATGTGACATCAATAGTGACAGGTAAACACCCGTTACTAAAGGGTCAACCTCACTCCTATAAGCTCACCTGTTATGACTTTTTGGTGACGGTACTAGTTGACAGTTGGCATCCATCACTAATGTGTTCTTTAGTGATAGATGGTTATTATCACATGTCACTAATATTATGGTCATTTTAAAATAATAATATTTTTTATGTTGCATCCTGGATTTGGTATCTAACATATGCAACATCCAAAGCACATCACCGACAATTCATCACAGAAGATTCATTACTAAATTAGTATCACATATATTAACTTCTAACTCATTATCTCGAAGAACATGACTAAAACAAAGATCCATACATAAGATGATTTCATAACTTCTAACTAATAACTAACTTATAGCGATATCATGAGCTTGGATAGTGGTCACTATCCAATCTTGCACCATGAGTATCTTGAGGAGAAGCACCATGGGTGTAACACTCGGTTTTGGGCTAATAGCAATTTTGGGGACCTTGTGTTTGTGCCACGTGTATCTCCAGCTCGCAGCAGCTAGCAGAGCAGCAGTGCCCACGCGTCGCTCGAATGGATGAAGCACTTCGGCTAGCTCCGCCTCGGCGTCCCATCAGCAGCTTCACTCCTCCCCGAGCTCCCTGCACGTCACGCCCTACGGGAGCTATTCACCGCTCTCCATCGTAGCTCCTCCATAGCAGTCATCATGGTGCTCACACCACACCCGAGCTTAAAACCTCATCCATATCTCTCTCGCACGAGCCCTCATCCTCCTCACCGAGTTCTTCGCCATACCCCACTACTAGCACACCATCAGAGCAGCTGAGTTCATCATCGTGCGTCAAAGAGACCCATAGTCGCCAAATCGGTATGTCACAATTTCTCTTACTTCGTTGCTCCATTGTTCAAACCAATATATGCATTGTGTTCGTGAGTCCTCACTGGTTCCATTCCCGCAGCTATTTCCACCGGATCAAGACCACAGCCGAAACCCCTCTTTTCGACGTCAGTTCATCATTTTACCCCGATCTGATCTCAGGTACCTTCTTCTTGCAATTAATTGTTACAACACCTAATTCATGCCTAGTGTATCATGTTCCAATAGATAGATCATCATATTAGTGCCTGTAGCTCGCCGGCACTATCAAGCCCCAAATATTCTTTAGGTTCATCACGGCTTGAATAATGTAGCCATTTTTAGCTCAATCAGACAGCACAGTTTGGTTTGTAGTAGGTCTAATCTGGTTAAAAGTGCCCTCGTTGGTCACCAGAGCATCACCGTCGCCATCTGTACCGACGAGTGGTGGTGCTGCTTCGTGCTTCTAATTGGTGAAACCATAGCTCCATTTAGTAATCCGACCGTTGATATTGAACCTACCTACTGGGCGGATGTGCTGTTAAAATTTCAGTTCAATCGGAGCAACAGGGAAGGAGAACACTGCTGAAGAAATGTCGACCGTCCACGGTCGTCTTCAACCTCCAGCCACTGCCTTTCTTCTGTTCTGTGCAACTGACGGGTAGACCCGGGTTTCTGTACTGCTTCTGCCACGTGGCTGCGCCATAGCATGCGCGCCTGGCCGACGCAGCCTGGCCACTGGGCCCACGTGCATGCGCTAGCCGCGTGCGCGCGTGCGTGGCTGCATGCTTAAGCAGCGCCTGGCCGATCGGTTGTGGGCTGGCTTGGACGGCCCACTTGCACAGTAATTTTCCATTTTTTATATATGCATATTTATTTTCTGGAATAAATAAAATAAAAATAAATAAATAATTAAAAATAAATAAAAAAATAAAAAAATAAAAAATAGAAATATTATTTTATAATAACAGATCAAACGTTTGGACTTTAATTCTTAATTTTTATTTTTTAAATTTTTTTAATAGTATTCCGATAGCTCTAGAAAATTCATTTTAATTCCGATTAGCTCCGTTTAAGTTCCTACATGTTTATAAATTCCTAAACTTCATGTTAGTCCAAAATAAAAATATTTTAGTAAAACTTTTGTGTGCTCTTATTTATGTATTGTTAATGGTTCCGTAGTTGTCGATACCGAGGACCAGCAAGGTTTTCACCCAGAAGACCCGGATTACCTTCTCGAGCAAGGCAAGTCTTCCTTTGATCATGCTTGCTCCTATGATTGCTAAATTATTTATGTACAAATGCATGTTTAGGACACATGCACAATTACACTCGATATTATTGACGATCGCCAAGCGCGATTACGTCAACTAAAACCTAAACTTGTCACACTAGCCTTCCTTTGAATGTTGATAACCTTGTAAACCCTTGTAACCACAAAGATTGGTATAATTCCTTCCTAGTATTGTGATGTGGGTTATACTCAATCAACTTTTTATCTTTTATTTCATATCAAATGCAATCATTGAAATGAATGAATCATGTGGGATAAAATGAGTTTCGAAGGAATGTTTTGAAAACGGTACCAAGTACCGATTGTGTTGAAAGCAAATGAAAAAGGAGTGTTCTGGGTAAAAATTGCCATGAGTCGTCGTCGCCTTCGTGGCTCGACTTCAAGTGGCGCATAAGGACCGATTCCTTGGGAAAAACGTCGTGCACACCAAAGTGCAACCTTGCGGGCATTATGGGGTGTCCCTGGTCAAGTACTTAGTGGGTTTAGGATCACTTGATTACCGATGGATGTAAAATCGCCGGGGTGTCTAATGGTTTTGTGAATGAATTGTGAAGTCATACTCGGACGTGATTTTGGCTTGTGATAAATTGTTGGAGATGAAGGAGGAAGGGAGAAGTCGTAAGAAGTATGAGCACCCGCGGGATTTTAGGGGAGAAGGAGCAGAGGCTGCCTGATCTTTAGTCGAGAGGGGCCCTTCTATGTGGTAATAGGTTATCCTAGACCGGCTTTGGAAATACCTTGTCACCAACCTCCTCTACTACCGGGGTAGTAGGAGTAAGTTCGTGTCGTAAGAGTAAAGTATACACCTTCTGTAGAAGTATAAACCGTTCGAACAGCCGTGCCCACGGTCATGGGCAAGTGCCATGATAGTTGCCCATGCCTAGTCTTTGAATTTGGTTTTCAGCAAATAAACTGAGTTGTGGGTTGGGAAGCGTTACCAGAGTACGCCTTCGTGGTGTGCGGCTAGCCTTAGTGGCTGAGAACGAGCTTGTGTAGCTCGGGAAGTCGTATGGCTTCATAGAGAGAGGGTGAGATTCAACCCTAGGATGAGAGATGAAATATGTTTTGGTAAATGGGAAAAATCTACCCGATGGAGGGGTAGACTAGTACCGAGGTAAGAGGAAAGTAATTTGAGAATGGTGGTGTGGACTTTTAACGGTTTCATTGGGGTTTTGTTGCAAAGCAAACCCGGGGTGAGAAAATATTTGGAAACTGAGGAATTTTGAAGGATGGTTGTGGAGATTTGAAATCAGGGGATTGCCGTGAGTTTTTAAATATCAATTATTATCACTTGGGTTAAGGTGGAGGTTGGGACCTCTACCATTGGGTATGGTTCACTCAGTATTTTAAAACTTGCATGACTTTTTGAACCCTACGCCATCCTTGTCTCAACTCATCTATAAACTCTTCCAAGGCTTGCTGAGTACATATGTACTCACCCCTCCTCTTTCTAACTCCCCAGAGTTTGAAGGTCAAGGCGAGGAAGAACCTTTTGAGGCTATCCCGGAAGATGAATGCTTTGAAGATGAAGACGTAGGAGAAGAGTAGGGTTTCGCTCCTAGTTCCCAATAAGGAGTAGAGTAGTAATATGAACAATATAATACTTCCGCTGCTTGTATGCCTGCTTTGAGCTGCGTGGTATGCCTCCTACGGCCTTTGTAAAATACTCGTGTAATAATTAAGCAGGCTTGTCTCGAAACTACCATTGAAATAATGAAATGTCGACAACGATGTTGATTTATTCCAAAATCGTAGCATCTTGTCTCGGTATGGCAAATTCCGTTCGGGGCGGGGCGTTACAAGGTGGTATCAGAGCAAGTATTGGCCCTAGGATCGAAACCACTATCGACCCTAAGGATATAATTTTGTACTCAAATATATTTATGAAAGATTCTTGCTTCTCTTTGTCAATTTACAAAAAACTATTGATTTGTTACTTACTCTTCTTTTATTCAAAATTTTGTAGATATGGTGACCGAACCGATGTACCATTCTCAGGGATAGGGCTTCGACGGCTTAGTTCGGTTACTGCGAGAGATGGCTGAGTATATTGGTTATGCTGCACCAGACTACATGGGATTTGTCTCGTTTGTTCTACCATATCCCTGTCAGATGACAGTGGCACTCTTTCCTTTGATCCCTCAGTTGTTGACTCGTCAGTACACTATCACCCGTCCCACACTTGCACTAGCGATGCAGGATGTCACTCGTCTAGCCTTAGGTCAGCTCCGCTAGTTGCACCAGGGTTTCCTTAGTGGGAGTCAGTTTTGTTTGTTACCATCTGTTGAGTTTGGCTCCACCACATTCACTTATCCGTGCACTTGTCATGAGGGTCATCCCTCTCTCACGATCCTAGCTCGGTCCACTCAGGCCCAGGACCATGTGTATCGAGGACTCCTCGAGGCATACGCCGTTCTGGAGGCTGAGGCGGTATACTTGAGAGGATTGGTCTACCCAGCACCCGCACCCGCACCCGCACCTGCACGTGCACTAGCACCAGCACCTGTACCCGCACCCACACCCGCACCTGCACCAGTATTTGCACCTACTCCAGCTCCTGCACCTGTACCCGTACCTGCACCCACAGCTGTACCTATACTAGTTCCTGCACATGCACCCCTACTCGAGGCACATATTCCTACTTACCCAGTGATTCCCTCACTAGTTGTTTCAGGGATGCCCACCTCTAGTTCACAGGTCCCGATAGCATCACCCACACACGCTTTAGCATCTAGTTCTCACCCACCCCACACCACTACTCGTAGGGATGATAGCGATGATGACATAGAGCCTGAGTACTCACCTGACACGCTAGCTACACCTGACTACACTCCCGAGTCACCGGATTACACTCCTGAGTCTCCTGATTATACTCCAGAGTCTCCTTCTCTCCCTCATCGAGATCTTCCTTCGGATGTTGACTATCGTGATAGTATCATTCGCATTGGTGAGTCTTCCGGAGCTCGTTCTGTTGATGGCACTCCCTCAGCTGATCCCGTATTTGTGGTTCACCCGGATGCATCCATTGGGATTGCTGTTCCGGTCTCTGCTCCTGCATCAGCCTCAGCTTCAGCTCCATCAGCAGTAGGACAGTCAGGCATCATCGACATTACTGATGATTTAGAGGAGGATCCCCAGGAGGTTGAGGTGTATCCTGAGGGCACCGATGAGTAGGCTTCGATAGTTAGACATAGGCTAGAATAGATATATATATTCCAAGCCCTTTTTGTAGCGCTCACCCCTTATGGGTTATGGAGCTAGATGTGATGATGGATGTAATGACCATGGCTTTATGTGCTAGCCTAGATTTTGGATGTTTGGTGCGTTCAGTCATGGTGATGATATTTTGTGACTTGGACACCTTCCCCTTATGTATGTGATAATGCTGATGTTTATGTAAAAGTGGTAGTTGCATTATCTTTATTTTATTTTATTTTTTGCATTAATTTTTATTGTTGCTTGCTTCATTCATTTAGATGGTTAGGGGTGACCGTCGCCAAATCCGTGCTCCCGTTTGACTTGGTTTTGAGGACACAAATCAAAACCAAGAACAGCCTCCGGCAGAAGAACATTCTCAAGAGGCATCCTCTCAGAATGCACAACATGATATTCCGCCGCCTCCACCACTCAATATAACTCAATTAATGGAAGCCCAAATTCAAGTTCTTCAAGGCATGGCTCAAGGTTTCGCAGCCATACAACAACAGTTAGCACCCCACCTAGCTCCACAGCAAGGGTGACCCAAGTTGACAGAATTTCTCCGTTCTCGTCCACCAGAATTTTCTCAAACTGTTGAACCCATTGATGCTGATGATTGGATTAGATATGTGGAGAGGAAGCTAGGCATGGTGCAATGTAACCCAGTTGAGAAAGTGCTTTATGCTTCGCACCAACTACGAGGTCATGCTACAAATTGGTGGGAAAATTTTAGGGTAGCCCATGCTAATGCTGCCAACATTGAGTGGGTTGAATTTGCAGAAGCTTTCAAAGTAGCATATATTCCCTACAGTCTGTTAGAGCTGAAAAAGGGTATAATTTGATCGTCTTCGCCAAGGGGGATCTAGCCTTACTGAGTATCTTAACCGATTCACCTGATTACCTAGATATGCAAGTGATGAGGTGGACACTGACAAAAAGAAGACCAGAAGGTTTCTGGAAGGGATAGATACACATTTAAGAGTTCAGTTGGTAGGGCTTGATTTTCCAGATTTTCAAACACTGGTCAACAAGGCTATCCTGATAGAGAGTGCTAGAAAGGAGGTAGATGATTTCCGCAAGTGCAAGAATTTTCAGCAAGGCAACTCTTCTCGTGGTATCTCTCGCCCTCGTTTGAGCCAGTCATCCCAAACCCAAAACACCACTTTCCACCGACCTCAGCCAAGCAATTTCACCTATCCTACTAGTCAACCAACATACCGTCCACCAACTCCTCACTACCTTCAAAACCCACCACCAAGGCCAACCCACATAAATCCCGGAGGGCGTAATTCTACTTCATTCACTCCTTATGCCAAAAGTTTCACTTCAGCTTCCAAGGTACAATGCTTCCATTGTCGTGGTTTTGGACACATCGCCCGCAACTGCCCACACAATCAAGGTAACGTAGCCCCTGCTCGTTCAAGTGTGAGTACTGCTCGTGCCCCACCTCTAGAGCCTCCAACAATTTTGGTAGAGGAAGAGTGAACCATGTGCAAGCTGACACTGCTCAAGAAGCTCCAGAAGTGGTCATGGGTATGTTCTTACTCAACTTAGCACTTGCTACCGTATTATTTGATTCTGGTGCTTCTCATTCCTTTATTTCAAGAAAGATCGTGGACACAATTTTTTTGGGAAACTTAGAACTTGAAATGGCCATTACTTGTGTGTTCACCCGGAGGGGAATTAAGGGCAGACCAGTTCTGTCCCAAGTTAAACCTAGAGTTTCAAGGAGTGACATTTGTTGTTAATCCCATTATACTTCCTAATCAAGGTTTAGACCTTATCCTTGGAATGAATTGGTTGTCCAAGTACCATGGCCACATAAACTGTTTCGAAAGGACAGTAACTTTAGCAAACCTTGAAGGAAAAGAAGTGACACATGTTTTTGGAGGGAATTCTAAGAAGCAACTCAATAATGTTCAAGCTATTGGTTTGGAGGAAGTTCCAATAGTAATTGAATACCCAGAAGTTTTTCCTGATGAGCTACCCAGAATGCCTCCAGACCGAGAGGTAGAGTTTGCCATAGAGCTTGCACCGGGCACCGCACCAATAGCAAAAAGACCCTATAGAATGGCCGCAAACGAGCTAGCTGAAGTCAAAAAGCAAATAGAAGAACTTCAAGCTTTAGGGTATGTGCGCCCCAGTACATCTCCTTGGGGGGCACCTGTGCTATTGGTCAAAAAGAAAGATGGCTCTGATCGCATGTGTGTTGATTATCGAGCTTTGAATGAGGCCACTATCAAGAATAAATATCCCTTGCCGAGGATTGATGATCTGTTTGATCAATTAACTGGAGCAAAAGTTTTCTCAAAAATAGACCTTAGATTGGGTTATCATCAGTTAAAAATCAGGCCACAAGATATACCCAAAATAGCCTTCTCTAACCGTTATGGTCTATATGAGTATACAGTGATGTCATTTAGATTAACAAATGCACCAGCATATTTCATGACCATGATGAACAATGTCTTTATGGAATATTTAGAAAAATTTGTGGTGGTTTTCTTGGATGACATCCTAATTTATTCCAAGAGTCGGGAAGAGCACACAAATCATCTACGTTTAATTCTAGATAAATTGAAGGAACATCAGCTCTATGCCAAATTTTCCAAGTGTGAATTTTGGCTAGATCAAGTTGCCTTTCTAGGGCATGTTATAACGGCGAGAGGTGTTGAAGTTGACTCTAGTAAGATAGAAACTGTGGTAACCTGGTTAACACCTACCACTGTCACAGAAATCCGAAGTTTTCTAGGGTTCACTGGTTATTACAGGAGGTTCATTGAAGGGTTTTCCAAAATTGTCAAGCCAATGACAGAATTATTGAAGAAAGATAAGAAATTTATTTGGACAACTGAATGTGAAGATAGTTTTAAAGAATTGAAAAAGAAGCTTACTACAACACCTGTTGAGATTTATTGTGATGCATCTCATAAAGGTCTAGGGTGTGTTTTAATGCAAGACCGCAAGGTAGTAGCATATGCTTCAAGGCAATTAAGACCTCATGAGCAGAATTATACCACCCATGATTTAGAATTGGCTGCCGTAGTGCATGCCCTAAAAATTTGGAGGCATTATCTTTTGGGTAATAGATGTGAAATATACACATACCATAAGAGTCTAAAGTATATCTTTACCCAGACAGAATTGAATCTGAGGCAAAGAAGATGGCTGGAATTGATAAAAGATTATAACTTAGGCATCCATTATCATCCTAGAAAAGCTAATGTGGTAGAAGATGCCTTAAGTTGAAAAGCTTATTGTAACTTGGCATTGGTACATACCAATGAAGTTCATCTTCGCAACGAATTTGAGAAGCTTCGACTCACGGTAGTACCTCATGGAGCTTTGGCCAACCTAGAGGTAACACCTACGTTGGAATCTCAAATACGTGAAGTCCAAAAAGAAGATGAGGAGATTGGTCACATCAAAGAAGGCATAACCACAGGAAATAATCAAGAATTTAGGGTTGATGACCAAGGAACATTATGGATCAGTCAGCGAATTTGTGTTCCAAACAAGGAGGATATTAGAAATTTTATTTTAAAAGAAGCTCATGATTCTATATATTCCATTCATCTTGGAAGTACAAAAATGTATCAAGATTTGAGGCAAAATTTTTGGTGGTCGGGAATGAAGAAGGATGTTACAGAGTATGTCGCCAAGTGCGATACATGCCAACGCATAACCGCGGTGCATCAAAAACCGACAGGTTTGTGCATCCTATACCTATCCTAGAATGGAAATGGGAAGAGGTAGGCATGGACTTTATAACAGGATTACCCAGAACCCAGAAAGGTCATTATTCTATATGGGTAATCATTGATCGATTAACCAAAATTGCACATTTCCTACCTGTCAAGACTACTTTAAATGGCAAACAATTGGCTGAGTTATACATGAATCGTATAGTTTGTCTTCATGGTGTACCTAAGAAAATAATATCAGATAGAGGTACCCAATTCACTTCTAGATTTTGGGAGCAATTGCATAAAGCTTTAGGTACTCATCTGAATTTCAGTACTGCATACCATCCCTAGACTGATGGTCAGACAGAACGAGTGAATCAAATTCTTGAAGACATGTTGAGGGCGTGTGCCCTAGAATTTAAGCATACTTGGGATCTATGCTTACCTTATGCTGAATTTTCTTATAATAATAGTTACCAAGCTAGCATCCAAATGTCACCCAATGAGGCATTGTACGGAAGGAAGTGCAGAACACCTTTATGTTGGGATGCCACTAGTGATAATTCAATATTTGGGCCCGATGTTATTCAATCTTCTGAAGACCAAGTGAAAATCATCTAGAGCAGACTTCAAACAGCCCAAAGTCGTCAGAAGAGTTATGTGGATACCCGCCGTCGGTACTTGGAGTTTGAGATTGGAGATCAGGTATACCTACGGGTATCACCCTTGCGAGGTGTTAGGAGGTTTGGTATCTCCGGAAAATTATCACCTCGATATGTAGGTCCCTACCCTATCATTGCCCGATGTGGGGAAGTTGCTTATCAGTTAGAACTTCTCGCATCATTATCAGCGGTACATGATGTATTTCATGTGTCACAATTGAAGAAATATTTGAGAATACCAACAGAACAAGTTCCATTAGAAGAGTTAAAGCTTGAAGAAAACTTGACCTATGAGGAACATTCGATCCAGATAATAGACGAAAAGGAAAGATAGACCAGAAGAAAAGTTACAAAGTTCTATAAGACACAATGGAGTAATCATTCAGAAGCGGAAGCTACGTGGGAAAGAGAAGATACCTTGCAAGCAAAATACCCGGAGTTGTTTATCAACTCATGAAATCTCGGGACGAGATTTTTATAAGAGGGGGAGATTTGTAACACTCGGTTTTGGGCTAATAGCAATTTTGGGGACCTTGTGTTTGTGCCACGTGTAGCTCTAGCTCGCAGCGGCTAGCAGAGCAGCAGTGCCCACGCGTCGCTCGAATGGATGTAGCACTTCGACCAGCTCCACCTCGGCATCCCATCAGCAGCTTCACTCCTCCCTGAGCTCCCTGCACGTCGCGCCATACAGGAGCTATTCACCGCTCTCCATTGTAGCTCCTCCATAGCAGTCATCATGGTGCTCACACCACGCCCGAGCTTAAAACCGCATCCATATCTCTCTCTCGCACGATCCCTCATCCTCCTCACCGAGTTCTTCGCCATACCCCACTGCTAGCATACCATCAGAGCAGTTGAGTTCATCATCATGCGTCAAAAAGACCCATAGT
Organism: Zizania palustris; assembly: GCA_019279435.1. Taxonomy (NCBI): domain Eukaryota; kingdom Viridiplantae; phylum Streptophyta; class Magnoliopsida; order Poales; family Poaceae; genus Zizania; species Zizania palustris. The sequence goes on from JAAALK010000082.1 coordinate 63,230,481, forward strand.
TGCCAAATCGGTATGTCACAATTTCTCTTACTCCGTTGCTCCATTCTTCAAACCAATACATGCATTGTGTTCGTGAGTCCTCACTGGTTCCATTCCCGCAGCTATTTCCACCGGATCAAGACCACATCCAAAACCCCTCTTTTCGACCTCAGTTCATCATTTTCCCCCGATCTGATCTCAGGTACCTTCTTATTGCAATTAATTGTTACATCACCTAATTCATGCCTAGTGTATCATGTTCCAATAGATAGATCATCATATTAGTGTGTGTAGCTCGCCGGCACCGTCAAGCCCCAAATATTCTTTAGGTTCATCGTGGCTAGAATAATGTAGCCATTTTTAGCTCAATCAGACAGCACAATTAGGTTTGTAGTAGGTCTAATCTAGTTAAAAGTGCCCTCGTTGGTCGCCAGAGCATCACCGTCGCCATCTGCACCGGTGAGTGGTGGTGCTGCTTCGTGCTTCTAATTGGTGAAACCATAGCTCTGTTTAGTAATCCGACCATTGATATTGAACCTACCTACTGGGCGGACGTGCTATTAAAATTTCAGCTCAATCGGAGCAGCAGGGAAGGAGAACAGTGCTAAAGAAATGTCGACCGTCCACGGTCGTCTTCAACCTCCAGCCACTGCCTTTCTTCTGTTCTGTGCGACTGACGGGTAGACCCGGGTTTCTGTACTGCTTCTTCCACGTGGATGCGCCATAGCATGCGCGCCTGGCCGGCTCAGTCTGGCCGCTGGGCCCACGTGCATGCGCCAGCCGCGTGCGCGCGTGCGTGGCTGCATGCTTAAGCAGCGCCTGGTCGATCGGTTGTGGGCTGGCTTGGCCGGCCCACTTGCACAGTAATTTTCTATTTTTTATATATAAGCATATTTATTTTCTGGAATAAATAAAAATAAATAAATAATTAAAAATAAATAAAAAAATAAAAAAATAGAAATATTATTTTATAATAACAGACCGAACGTTTGGACTTTAATTCTTAATTTTTATTTTTTAAAAAAATTTAATATTATTCCGATAGCTCTAGAAAATTGATTTTAATTCTGATTAGCTCCGTTTAAGTTCCTACATGTTTATAAATTCCTAAACTTCATGTTAGTCCAAAATAAAAATATTTTAGTAAAACTTTTGTGTGCTCTTATTTATGTATTGTTAATGGTTCCGTAGTTGTCGATACCGAGGACCAGCAAGGTTTTCACCCAAAAGACCCGGATTACCTTCTCGAGCAAGGCAAGTCTTCCTTTGATCATGCTTGCTCCTATGATTGCTAAATTATTTATGTACAAATGCATGTTTAGGACACATGCACAATTACACACAATATTATTGACGATCGCCAAGCGCGATTACGTCAACTAAAACCTAAACTTGTCACACTAGCCTTCCTTTGAATGTTGATAACCTTGTAAACCCTTGTAACCACAAAGATTGGTATAATCACTTCCTAGTATTGTGATGTGGGTTATACTCAATCAACTTTTTATCTTTTATTTCATATCAAATGCAATCATTGAAATGAATGAATCATGTGGGATAAAATGAGTTTCGAAGGAATGTTTTGAAAACGATACCAAGTACCGATTGTGTTGAAAGCAAATGAAAAAGGAGTGTTTTGGGTAAAAATTGCCATGAGTCGTCGTCGCCTTTGTGGCTCGACTTCAAGTGGCGTATAAGGACCGATTCCTTGGGAAAAACGTCGTGCACACTAAAGTGCAACCTTGCGGGCATTATGTGGTGTCCCTGGTCAAGTACTTAGTGGGTTTAGGATCACTTGATTACCGATGGATGTAAAATCGCTGGGGTGTCTAATGGTTTTGTGAATGAATTGTGAAGTCATACTCGGACGTGATTTTGTCTTGTGATAAATTGTTGGAGATGAAGGAGGAAGGGAGAAGTCGTAAGAAGTATGAGCACCCGCGGGATTTTAGGGGAGAAGGAGCAAAGGCTGCCTGATCCTTGGTCGAGAGGGGCCCTTCTATGTGGTAATAGGTTATCCTAGATCAGCTTTGGAAATACCTTGTCACCAACCTCCTCTATTACCGGGGTAGTAGGAGTAAGTTCGTGTCGTAAGGGTAAAGTATACACCTTCTGCAGAAGTATAAACTGTTCGAACAGCCATGCCCACGGTCATGGGCAAGTGCCATGATAGTTGCCCATGCATAGTCTTTGAATTTGGTTTTCAACAAATAAACTGAGTTGTGGGTTGGGAAGCGTTACCAGAGTACGCCTTCGTGGTGTACGGCTAGCCTTAGTGGCTGGGAATGAGCTTGTGTAGCTCGGGAAGTCGTATGGCTTCATAGAGAGAGGGTGAGATTCAACTCTAGGATGAGAGATGAAATATGTTTTGGTAAATGGGAAAAATCTACCCGATGGAGGGGTAGACTAGTACTGAGGTAAGAGGAAAGTAATTTGAGAATGGTGGTGTGGACTTTTAACGGTTTCATTGGGGTTTTGTTGCAAAGCAAACCCGGGGTGAGAAAATATTTGGAAACTGAGGAATTTTGAAGGATTGTTGTGGAGAGTTGAAATCAGGGGATTGCCCCGAGTTTTTGAATATCAATTATTATTACTTGGGTTAAGGTGGAGGTTGGGACCTCTACCATTGGGTATGGTTCACTTAGTATTTTAAAACTTGCATGACTTTTTGAACCCTACGCCGCCCTTGTCTCAACTCATCTATAAACTCTTCCAAGGCTTGCTAAGTACATATGTACTCACCCCTCCTCTTTCTAACTCCCCAGAGTTTGAAGGTCAAGGCGAGGAAGAACCTTTTGAGGCTATCCCGGATGATGAATGCTTTGAAGATGAAGACGCAGGAGAAGAGTAGGGTTTCACTCCTAGTTCCCAATAAGGAGTAGAGTAGTAATATGAACAGTATAAGACTTCCGCTGCTTGTATGCCTGCTTTGAGCCGCGAGGTATGCCTCCTACGGCCTTTGTAAAATACTCGTGTAATAATTAAGCAGGCTTGTCTCGAAACTACCATTGAAATAATGAAATGTCGGCAACGATGTTGAGTTATTCCAAAATCATAGCATCTTGTCTCGGTACGACAAAGTCCGTTCGGGGTGGGGCGTTACAAGGTGGTATCAGAGCAAGGATTGGCCCTAGGATCGAAACCACTATCGACCCTAAGGATATAATTGTGTACTCAAATATATTTATGAAAGATTCTTGCTTCTCTTTGTCAATTTACAAAAACTATTGATTTGTTACTTACTCTTCTTTTATTCAAAATTTTGTAGATATGGCGACCGGACCAATGTAACATTCTCAGGGATAGGGCTTTGACGGCTTTGTTCGGTTATTGCGAGAGATGGCTGAGTATATTGGTTACAAGAAAAATAACATTTCAAACGAGGAAGAGAAGGATGACGACCTTAGGAGGAGGACGAGGATGTGTTGGTGCGTTTTTGGTCACACTTTGACACACACGTGGCCTGGGAGATCTTCTTCACTCCAGTGCAAGTCCTACGTTCAAAGAAAAAAGGGTTCAAGGCGTGCCAAACAATTTGACCATGCAACTGATAAGGGAACATAAAATATGGCATTAGTAGCATGACCTATTAGCTATCGAGCCAATGACCGCGATGAGGATGGGATATTCTTGGAATATTATACCAATCGGCCATAAGACCGATGACCTGGGATGAAGCAACTGGGCAAGTGTGCCATTGGTCAAAAATATGAACAGTTAACCACGTAGGCCGATGAGTGCTTTTCCGATAACTTATAAGATGTAGAGTGGAATCAAGGATAACCCGTCGGCTTGTACTCCGACAGAAATAAATAAAACACGCCAGATAACATGTCTATATCATGAAAATCATCACAATAACTAGATCGGACCTAACCAAGACAGTAGCTAGTCACGATGATCTTAATAATATATCAAAGAATCGGGCATGCTTTATTTAGATGAACGGTATACAACATGAAAGAGATACAATAGCAAGAGATGTTAGACTTAACCGATGAAGCCTCAAACTATCACACCTAGATAACATCAATATAAGAGATTAAACTGAACTGATGCAGTCTTAGACCTAGCTAATACACCGAGAACAACCAGCGACCGTATTGTTTCAATGTTCACCTTAAGAGATCAATCTGATGCAGCCGTGAGGATACTGATCTAATCGGTACAAACGTCGGGGGTGGCGGGACTCACCTCTTCGCCGGAGATCGAAACGATGTAGCCTAGCTCTAAATGCCGAACCCCATCGGAATAAACCTTGGAAGCCAAGGGTGACGATGCGCCGAGTAGTTGATTGATAGAGATGTGCTTTCTAAGCTAACTAGGAATACATATTTATAGTCTGGAGACTTGCCGTCCAAGCACTCTATCTTAACCGATTCCAGATAATATTCATCTTCCTTTTCTGCGTCTTATCTCCATCGGCTTCTTCTGTGTTTGATCATCTTGTAACATCATGGATGGGCTTCCTTGACTTTTTTTGACCGGACCTCTTTGACTTCTATTGACCGCGTGACATTTTTAGTAGGCCTAGGCTTTACCAAATCTTAGCATCAACACATGCCCCCTAGTTTCGGAGTATCAAAGGGCTTTTGATGCTTCGAAACTATTATTCATGATTCCATGCAACCAAGCCTTTTCACATGATCCTTTCACATTCATTACTGTCAGCCGAAACTCTTCACCTTCTAAAATCTCTTTGTGTTTCGGCCCCGAGTAATTTTCTCTTCTCTTTTTATTCACCGGGATTGGTCTGGCGTGGTAGCTGAAGAATTACCCTGACCCATAAATATCCATCTTCTTTTACTCCCTTTTCTTCACTCCTTTTGTTTACTATTCCTCCTTTGAACTTATTGTCGTCGGCTCCCAGTAGTTATTCACGATCATCATCGTCCTGCATTCCAGCTATTGTAAGATGGCAAGTATTCGTGCGATTCCTGAGGTAAACTCCCAACATCTTATCAGTTTTGTTTCTTCGACTTTTTCTTGGGTTGCTTTTCCTTATGGAGTATTTTCTTCCTTTTTTAGAATCTGCAAGATCATATCCTCATCCCTATAGTCACTCACCCTTTCAGTTTCTTTTTGGGTCCTCTGGGCAACCCAGATCCCACTGATTTTATAAACATTGAGACTCGTAGGATTCTTTTTAAGTGTTCCCCCATGTGATCCTTCGATTGAGGCTGTGGTTTTGAATATTCTCCTTCCCCCATCCCCGGCTAGCGTGACTAGTACCTTAGGGTATCGACCGTCTATTATCCCCTTTGGGATGATATTGACATCGACCAGTGCATCGGTCTCTGCCTTGCTGAGCCGTATATAAACGAGCCAATGCTGGCTGCATCCTTCTACTTTTGGTCGGACGACCTGAACACTTTCATTTTTTGCAATGGGCCATTGAGCCCTTCCCTGCTTGACGTCTATTTCTTGACTTGTTTGAATATCGACTCATTGGCCAACCCTTCTCCTTTTGTGTCCAACCTTCTTCTCTCCTTGGCATCACACCAGCCGACACCTCGGACTGCTATATCGCGAGGAAAAACAAGAAAGTTGGCCCCATGGATATTGTTGAACATATTGCTTTCTTGAACCTCTTGTTGGAAGAATTTGTCTTCTGCATACCAGCTTTGCCCCCAACCTTCCAATTTCACTTCTTGGCCAAGCAACTCGCGACTCATGTGCGGGTCCCGCTCAACCGCTATCTCATGGGATCAATCTATCGTCTCCTTCATCTTGTATTGGCCGACCTATCAGTCAGTAATGTCGTCGACCGACTGAGAGGCCCTTGGTGGTTTCTTCAACTTTGGCTTAATGTATATACCGCCGATGCTATTGGAAGAACCCCTTTTAGCCAATCTCTTTTCCCTACCGATTTCTCTGAATCGATTGTCCCTACTCACCATTTTTGTTCTTCTTTAGGTGAGGCGGCCACTTCTCCTCCTCCTACCCCTTTTTCTTCTGTGACTTTAGCTGCTTTCTTTAAGAGCTTCTATCTTGGGTTCTCGAACTGGATCATCTGGTTCCCCTTCGGCTTTTACTCGGAGTACACACTCCCCAACCGCCCGGTTTTCCCAAATGTATCCAAAAATGATGTGTCCTTCAATATATTCCTGGCCTCCACTTCTCCTTGTTTTCTCCTCGTCGATTTCACCGATTAAAGACCTCATCAGACTTCCTATGAATTCTACCACCCATCGATTTTCTCCCGCCAACTAGGCTTCGGTCAACTCCCGCCCCATCTTTTCTTTGTCGGCCTAATTCAGGCTTGCAGGTGAGTCACAAGGCCTTGGGAATGGCGTCGTCTTTCACGGATGACCAATGGGATCCGTACTGGGGTCCTTGCGTCTTGGACGACATGCCGGGCGACCTCCGTGGCCTTCTACCAATGGTGGAGTGAGGTGAAGCAGCACATATTCAACTGCTCCTCACTGATCTACCGGATACGGCTCCATCAGGACGTCATTGACGTGGACCCCGAGGTAGTGCATTTTGACTTCCCTCTTCTGCTTATTCCATGTTGTCGTTCTCTGATTAAACTCATTTTTTGTAGGACGACGATCGTGATGCCCCCTGGTGAGCTTCAGCGGCCGACCGATACAGTATGGGCTGGTATCGGCCGTACCGAATTTGCGCGCTGGTGCCCACACTCCAACGGCGTGGGTGAATGGAAGGCAGATCTAGACTGACGTCCGTGTTGACGAGCTCTGATCGGCCGCTGGCGAGAAGGGTTGTCTTGGAGGTGGAGTTGACAGAAGCTTGTGAGTCAGGTGTTTATCATGTTTTTTGCTATGTAATATGAAAAACCCAATGTATATACATGTCGTTAAGTTTCACATGGTGTGGTCTTGGATTGTGTTTCCTTCCTGGTGTACGATGCTCCATCATCGGTCATCTGGAGACGATACAAATAGTATCAGTTATTTTGTGCGAATGTGTTTATGCATTTATCCATATCCTCGGGAAGTATTTCTTTAGGTATTTTCCATTCATCTCCTTCCTAAACACCTCTCCATCTAGTCATTCGAGCAAATAAGCATTGCCAGGCACCACTCAATGTACCCAAAATGGCCCTTTCCAATTGGGGGACCACTTATCGAACCGATTATCTTTAGATCCGATCGGTAGGATAAGTTTCCATACAAGCTCTCCTTGTTCGAATGATTTTGGCATCACCTTCTTATTGTAAAACCTGGCGACCCTTGCTTTATTTTCTTCAATCTTCTCGAGATCTTTTAATCGGACTTGCGCTAAGTCATCCTGACCGTTTGTCATCAGTTTATAATAGTCATCAGCTGTAAGCTGATCTTGTAACACAATCCTTCTTGACCCGATATTATTCTCCCAAGTTAGTATGGCCTCATGGCCATACACTAGCTGATACGGTGGCACTTGAGTGGATCCATGTTGTGCCATCTGATAAGCCCAAAGCGCCTCTAAGAGGGACTGATGCCAGCGCCTCGGCTGCTCACTAATCTTGCGCTTTATCAACTTGATAAAACTTTTATTGGATGCCTCTGCTTGCCCGTTATCCTGCGCGTAATACGGTGATGAATTTAAAAGTGTAATCCCCATACCGGTTGCAAACTGCTGAAACTCTTTTGATACAAAAATTGTCCCTTGATCCGTGGTGATGGTCTGTGGGATCCCAAACTGGTATATTATGTGTTCCTTGATAAACTCGATAGCATCGGCGTACATAACTTTCTTGAGTGGAATGACTTATCCCATTTTGTGAAATAGTCTGTGGCTGCTATTATGAATTTGTGTCCTATGCTTGACACTGAGTAGATTTGACCGATCATATCAATGCCCCACCCCTTGAAGGGTCAAGGTTTGATTATTGGGTTCATCGCCGATACAGGTGTTGTCTGGACGGCCCCAAATTTTTGGCAGTCCTAACACCCCTTGTAATATGTTATGAAGTCCTCCACCATAGTCGGCCAAAAGTAACCTGCCCTTCGTAATAGCCATTTCATTTTATGGGCCGACTAGTGTGTCCCGCATATGTCATCATGAACTTTGCATATCACCACTTTGGCTTCTTCGATGCCTATGCATCTGAGGAGGACTCCATCGGCCATCCAGTGATATAAATCCTCACTGAGCATGACATATCTTATTGCCTGATACCTGAGCTTTCTTGGCGCCGATATCAAAGGGTCCTTCAGATAACTAATAATGTGATACCTCCAATCATTGGCCTCTATCTCCGCAACCTCAACCTCAATCGACCTAGCCATCGGCTTGTATCCTGACGCTGTCTGGGCCAAATCATTAGCTTCTGAGTTTTGCTCTCTTGGGATATGGGTAAAAACCACACTACGAAAGCTTGTTATCATAGCTCGGCACCGATCATAAAATTCTCTTACTACATCATCCTTGCACTCATATTCTTCTGACAGCTATTTCATGACTAGCAAAGAGTCACCGAGAATTTCAACTGTATCAGCATAGACTTCTTTTAACAGTTGCAATCCTTTTAGCACGGCTTCGTATTCGTCCTGATTGTTGGTGGAGAAAGGTTTGATGGTGTATGCGAACTCAAACGGTGCCCCCAAGGGGAGATGATCACCAGGCCGATACCGCATCCGTGTCGGCATACCGATCCATCGAAGAACAATGTCCACGGTACCGGCTTCACATGGGTTACCATCTTGTCCCTATGTTGAACTATGAAATCGGTCACTGCTTGCCCTTTTATTGCTTTAGCCGATTCATACCTAAGATCAAATTCGATCAGAGCGAGGACCCATTTTCCGATATGTCCCTTCAATACTGGGGCCAATAACATATATTTAACGACATCGACCTTGAACACCACAATGCATTCTGTCGAAAGCACATAATGTCTCAACTTGGTGCATGCGAAGTACAAGCATAAACAAAGCTTCTCCACCGCCCGATACTGAGTATCGGTGTCTAGGAGCCTCCTGCTGAGATAGAAGATCACCCTTTCCTTCTTGTCGACCTCTAGAATTAGCACCACGCCGATGACCTCATCATCGGCCGATAGGTACAACTTGAACGAGTTTCCCTTTTGTGGCGGCATTAGCACTGGTGGAAAACTTAGGTATTCTTTGATTTCATCAAAAGCTTTCTATTGCTTGTCTCCCCATGCGAATTCCTGGCCAGGCTTTAACTTCAACAATGGGGTGAACGACTCTATCTTTTTTGAGAGGTCGGCTATAAATCTTCTGAGGAAATTTATCTTCCCGATCAGCGACTGTAATTCGGTTTTATTGGCACGGGGCTGAGTGTTCTTGATGGCTTCAACACTGCGCTGGCTGACCTCGATCCCCCTTTCATGTACAATAAAGCCTAGGAACTTCCCCGCCGATACACCAAAGGTACATTTCTCGGGATTCATCTTCAGTCCATAATTTTAGGCCCTCTCTAGGACTTGACGCAGATCGGCCACGTGATTTTGGACATCGCTTTATTTGACCATGACATCGTCGATGTATATCTCGACTAACAAGACGATCAAGTCATGAAAGATATAGTTCATGGCTCTCTAGTAGGTGGCTCTGGCGTTCTTTAGGCCGAAGGTCATCACCACCCATTAATACAATCCGATAGCACCCAGACATCGGAAAGCTGTCTTGTGGATGTCTTCATCGGCCATGAAAATCAGATTATAGCCTACATTCCCATCCATGAAGCTGATGATATTATGTACCGATGCAGCATCCACCAATAGATCCATGATCGGCATCGGGTATTCATCTTTTGGGGTTTCCTTGTTCAAGTCTCTAAAGTCAACACATATCCCGAGCTTTCCACTCTTCTTCCAGACTGGTACAATGTTTGATACCATTATGCATATCGGCACAGTCCTATGAATCCTGCGTCATACAATCTTTTTACCTCAGCCTTGATATTTGGCTATATTTCTGCCTTGAACCGTCGAGGTGACTTCTTGAACGGATGATACCCTTGTTTTATCGGCAACCGATGTTCTACAATCGATCGTCTTAAACCTTTCATCTCATGATATTCCCATGCGAAACAGTCCCGATATTCTCGTAGTAATGTGACTAACTCATTTTTTATTTCATCAGGGAGTTGAGCACTTACGAAGGTCGGCCTCAGTCAGTCACTTGGCCCGGTGTCAACTTCTTGAAGTTCATCCGCCGCAGGGAAACCCTGACCAAGCTTGCCCTCCGTCCTGTCAATGTGGTCTTCACATGATGAGTTTGGGCTCTCCACTGTGGGTTGGTCCAATTCTGCCATCTGTCACCTCAACATATTACCGTCTCGTGCCTTGTATGATGAGTAGGCAAAGTTTGTCGTCCCACCAGGCATGCCAAAAAGCATGATGGTGTGTTTTTTGTCACATTTTAAAATACGCATGGCCTGGGAGATCTGCTTCACTCTAGTGCATGTCCTACGTTCTTAGAAAAAAGGGTTCAAGGCGTGCCAATTAGTTTGACCCTGCAACTGATAAGGGAACAAAAAATATGGCATTAGTAGCATGGCCTATCGGCTATTGAGACGATGACCACGACGAGGATGGGATATTCTTGGAATATCATGCTGATCGGCCATAAGGCCGATGACCTGGGATGAAGCAATCAGGCAAGCGTGCCATCGACCAATAAGATGAACAATTAACCACGTAGCCCGATGAGCGCTTTCCGATAACTTATAAGATGTAGCGTGGAATCGAGGATAACCCGTCGGCTTGTACTCCGACAGAAATAAATAAAACGTGCCAGATAATATGTTTATATCATGAAAATCATCACAATAACTAGATCGGACCTAACCAAGATAGTAGCTAGTCACGATGATCTTAATAATATATCAAAAAATCGAGCATGCTTTATTTAGATGAACGGTATACAACATGACAGAGATACAATAGCAAGAGATGTCAGACTTAACCAATGAAGCCTCAAACTATCACACCTATATCACATCAATATAAGAGATCAAACTAAACTGATGCAGCCTTAGACCTAGCTAATACACCGAGAACAACCAGCGACCGTACTGTTTCAATGTTCAACTCAAGAGATCAATCTGATGCAGCCGTGAGGATATTGATCTAATCGGTACAGACATCAGGGGTGGCGGTACTCACCGCTTCGCCGGAGATTGAAACGATGCAGCCCAGCTGAGGAGCCAGGCTGAATAGCGTGGGCCTCATGGCTCCAGAAGTGATGAGTCATTGTCAATGATAGTCAAAGAGGACAGAAGAAGAGAGGAGATCTGCTGTTTCATGGGCCACGTGTGACTCAGGTACACGGGCAGCGAGTGACTGTCGGGCTGAGAGAGCTGCGAAGTCGGGCTGGCCCAATCCGGATACATGGGCTAGAAGCAGTAGAAGACCCACTGGGCTGTTGACCAGGGTTTACTCAGGTACACGGGCGGTGAGGGATTGCCGGGCTGAGAGAGCTGCGGAGTCAGGCCGGCCCAATCCGGGTACCTAGTGCAAAGTCGGTGGAGGCTTTGTCAGTTTCGGCGCAAAACTGACAACCATTGATTCTGTATCGGACTGTCCAGAAGAGAAGCCGTAGTCGCTATGAAAGCTTAGCTTCCGGATAAGTCATCTGTATCTCTAGGCCCACAGTCAGTCAGTCGTGTCTGTAGAAATACCTAAGGGCAGTTGAGTCATTTCCTTTATTTAGCATCTGTAAAAAAACCCTAAGGGGTTGGTGGAATATTCTAGGCCATTGGGCAGCCTATAAATAGGACCCCAATCCCTAGGGTTGGACTACCCTTTTGGCTGAAATCAATACTACTCCTTTGGGTCATTTTGTCTCTTGCATTTTCTCTCTCTCTCTCTCTCTCTCTCACTCTTGCTGTGCGCCGCCAGGCATTTATTTATTGCATTTTGCCTTGCATTTACTCCTTCTCAGTAAGATTCCATCTCCTGTTCGTGTTTGGATGCGTCTATTAATCTCTCGGAATCAGTAGCTTCGGTTTGATGTGTGCGGTTGGTTTTATTCCTGAGAAGGTGCTTCTGTTGCGTGTGTTCTTCACGCAAGTAGTACTAGTTCTTGCTGTTGCAAGTAGTACTACTACACTGTAGCAACAGTACACTAGTACCAGCTTTTGCTTTTACTGCACAACTTTTTGATCGAGTTGACAGGACTAAAGTCCCTTTTCTGGCTGTTCTCTAGCAAAGCCCCTTCTCCATTCAAAGCCCCTCAGCTCCGTGAGGCAGGCTTCGATCTGGAATCTTCGAAGGCTTCGCTTGAACCTCGGCTTCAAGTTTGTGCTGTGTTGCTAGCTTCGAAGTAATTTTTGAACTGTCCGTGTTTCATATTTCGAACGTCTGTGCGAAGGTACTCCGACTTGAGAAGTCCATACTTCGACAAGTTTCGAAGTTGGCTTCGAAGCTTGTCTTTCTGTTAGACTTCGCTCAGTGTTTGCATCCATCCTCTTCGAAGGTGCTTGTTGTGTTTTGTTCGAAGGTAGAGTGTAGGCTTCGTTTTGTTTTCTCTGTCGCGTGTCAGCCTTCGCTTTTCCTTTCGAAGGTTGTTTGCTCTGTGTGCGTGTTCGAAGTTGTGTTCGAAGCCTTGCCTTCAAAGTACACACTTCGAAGCAGGCTCCGACTCTGTCATACTTCGCTCTCATTCACACTCGACCTAGGATAGACAACACACCTTCGACAAACTTCTTCGTCATTCGAAGCAGACTTCGACAAGGGATTCCGAAGCAGGCTTCGACATGTGAAGCAGGCTTCGACACTGCGAAGCAGGCTTCGACCAGCGAAGCAGGCTTCGCCAAGCTTCGAACAGGAGACAGATTTCGAACAGTAACTTCTCATTTCACTCCTTGTGCATTTATACTGAGAAGTTTATCTTGCCTTGTCTTTCTTATACTGTTTATCTGTCTATTAGCACTGCATTGACATTTCTCTGTTTATCAACAGTGGCTTCTAGGCTAGATACCTTTAGACTTAGGCGATCTGTTCTTTCTGTGCTGTTTAGTTTTTAGAGGTGCGTTGGGTATTGGGAGCAGGCCATTGATTCGAAAGAATTTATAGGCGCCCATTCACCCCCCTCTGGTCACTACTTTCGGTCCTACAAGTGGTATCAGAGCAAGGTTAGGGTTTTTCCATACCTTAACCGGTTCTAAACCCCAGTAGTGACCATGACATCTCTTGACAAGGTCCCGTCCTTGGAAGCCTATGGCTATAACTATTGGAAGACTCGCATGCGAGCCTATCTTATGAGCCAGGGTTCGGACATATGGGACATTTGCGTTCACACCACGTTCGTTATACTGCCAGTCGCTGAGCATGGTACTGCAGGTATCATTGCCCAGCATCTGAGTAATAGTAAGGCTGTGAACATTTTGTTTTCTGGTTTAGGTCCCACTGAGTTTGAGCGTGTGAGCCATCTCTCCACTACGAGAGAGATCTGGGCTACCCTCAAGGCACACCATGAGGGAATAGCCCAGGTAAAGGCTCGGCTCTATCAGACCTACCGGCGTGAATATGAGAATTTCACACAAAAGCCGAGTGAATCTGTTGAAGCTTTGTTTGGTCGTTTTCAATCGATCATTAACAAGCTTCGGGACAACAAGTCTGAGGGTGCTCAGTTAGTCTCAGATCACGAGCAGGCGCTCAAGGTTCTCCATACCTTGGACCCAAAGATCTGGGAGATCAAGGTATCTTCTATCATTGAGAGTACTTCTTATGATACCTTGACCATTTTTGAGTTGTTTAGCAAGCTGAAGGCTACTGAGGTTGATCTCCAGCTGAGATCAAATCTCACTGGTTCTGGATCAAAATCTCTGGCCCTTGCTACACCTTCTGTTGATCCCTCTTCTGTGAGCTGTGCTGGGTTCTCTTTGATGTCTATCACTGAGGACCAGCTTGAGTTGTTGGGAGATGATGATTTGTGTCTTTTTAACAACCGGGTGCGTCGTGTCTATGACAAGAGAATGTTCAAAAGACACTTCATCGCCGACTGCCCCAAGCGCAATGGTCACAAGAAGGGCACCGGTGGTGGCTTCCATGACTCCGGCAAGCACGAGAGCTCATCCTTCAAAAAGGGCAAGCCGAAGACCAGATTCTTCAAGAAGGCCCTGAAGGATTACCGGCGAGAGAACAAGAAGCGCGACAAGGCCTTCTTCGCCGAGATGGAGAAGAGCTACTCCAAGCGGTCCACGTCTTCTTCCTCTTCATCGAGCTCAAGCGATGAGGAGATCGCCATCAGGAAGGGGAAGGACATGGACGATCCGGCGGGTCTCTGTTTCATGGCTTTCGGGGACAGACCGAAGAGCCATTCACACCAGCGCCGAAGATCCCGCAAGAGCTTCTGCTCAATGGCTCTTGGGGATAAGGGAGATAAGAGCTCCTCCGATGACTCCAACGACGACGATAATGAAAAGATATCATCTTATGAACGCGAAATCGTTGATTTACTTGAGAGTAATCGTCAAGAGTTAAAATATCGGGAAAAACTACTTAGGGGTGCTAAGAAAAGGATAGACGAATTAGAGACTGAGCTTGCCGTGGCCAATGGTAGAATTGAGAGTCTATCTTCTTCCCCCTGCTTGGGTGATAGCAGTAAGTGCTCAAAGTGTGAGGTGCTTCTGTGTGACTTGTCGACTCTGAAGTCCAAGTACACAGAAAGGGTTGATGAGAGGGACGCTTTGGCCACTGAGCTTGAAAGCGCTCAGCTGGAGCTAAAAGATGCTCAAGCCACTGTCGTCGCACCCTGTGTTGATTGCCCATCTCATCTAGCTACCTTAGCTGAGCTGAAATCCAAGGGCGATGAGCATTTGGGTGATTTGGAGAGGTTGAGAGCTGAGCTTGCGCAGACTAGGCTAGAGCTTGAGACACTGTCAGTTCCACCCACTGTCTGTGAGAACTGTCTGTCTCTTAGAATGGAATTAATCAAGCTGAAAGCTGAAAAGTCTGTCCAAGTAGAGAGTGAGTGTGAGACCTGCTTGTCTCAGGTGGAGGTTCTATCTTCCTTGAGAGAGGAGCTAGCTGATTCTCAGAATGAGAACTTTTACCTCCGTTCTATCCTGAGTTGGATCAGTGCCAGAGAACCACAGCTCGGCATGATGATCCAGCAGTTCAAGAGGCAGGATGGGTTTGGGGTAGGTTACACCTACACCAAGGCTGATTTTGAGAGTGCCATTAGCCGGGCAGTGGAGTGGAGTAAAATGACTCCTGAGCAGAGATACCCTAAGACTCACTCCACTGAGTCCTCCCAGGCTTGTCAGCCCAAGGATGGAGTGATCCATGAGCCACCCAAAGCTCCACCCAAGAAGCCTATCTGGGTTCCAAAGCCCAAACACCTCCACACTTCTCTTGACTCTCTTCCTGGACCCTCTCAACCCAAGAAGACAACACCAATCACCACTAAGCCCAAAAATCCCGAGCCTCAACCACAACCCAAGAAGCCCACCTATCACTGTGAGTACTGTCAGAGAGACGGGCATCTTGCGGAGTTTTGCTTCAGGAGGAAGCGGGTTGAGAGAGCAGAGAGAGCTCGTGGTGGTCAGGAGCAGTTCTACCAGCAGTGTGGTAGACTGCGTGTTCCTCGACGAGGGGAGAGACTGGAGGCCAGGCCGCGTCGTGTAGGTGGTGGTAGGGGAGACGACTTTCATGCTCGTTCTCCAGATGGTGGTGTTCGTTCCGGCAGAGCTCCAGGTCGTGTTGGCAACGGTCCTGGACCTCGTGGCC
Source organism: Zizania palustris (assembly GCA_019279435.1). Taxonomy (NCBI): domain Eukaryota; kingdom Viridiplantae; phylum Streptophyta; class Magnoliopsida; order Poales; family Poaceae; genus Zizania; species Zizania palustris. Next base: position 63,246,112 of record JAAALK010000082.1, read on the forward strand.
GAGGATTTAGGCAGAACCGAGGACCGCGCTTTGAGCCGCATTTTGGTCCAAACTCTCATGATGATTTCTGCTTTCCGTCTTTTGAGCAGTTGGCTCGACACTAGTTTAGCTCTTTTGCTAAACCTGGTGCCGGACCATTTGCTCCCACTTACAGCCACTGATTGTGCAGGATCGGGGACTGGAGGACGTTTGGATCATGGACTCAAGATGTTCTCACCACATGACGGGACATCGCAGATGGTTCTCTAGTCTCACTCCCCCGAGCTCCAAAGAATACATCACCTTCGGGAACAGTGGTCAAGGGAAAGTAAGTGGCATTGGCTCAATTCGCATTTCAGATCATTTCTCTTTGAAGAATGTTGCTTTGTTTAAAAATTTGAACTTCAATTTGATTTCTGTTTCGCAACTTCTTGAGGATGGTTTGGAAGTGCGTTTTAAGAAGGGCAATTCTTCTGTGATTGATTCTAGAGGGTCTTTGATTTGCCAGATTTTACCATTCGGTAAAGTTTTTCGAATTGACTTCTCTAGTTCTTTTGGCCCTTCTCGCTGTTTGATTGCTGGATCTTCTTCTGAGCTCTGGAAGTGGCATAGGAGGTTAGGTCACTTGAGTTTTGATCTGCTAGTCAGGTTAAGCTCTATGGACCTCATCCGAGGATTGCCCAAGCTTAAGATGGAGAAGGATCTAGTTTCTCATCCCTGTCATCATGGGAAAATGGTTGCCGCTTCTCACTCACCTGTGACTCAGGTGATGACTTCGTATCCGGGCGAGCTTTTACACTTGGACACTGTTGGTCCAGCTCGGGTACGTTCAGTCGGTGGGAAGTGGTACGCACTTGTGATTGTTGACGACTTCTCTCGATTCTCGTGGGTTTTCTTTTTGGAGTCTAAGGATGAAACGTTTCAGTTTGTTCATGACCTGATTTTGAAGCTGAAGAATGAGAACAATGGTCGGATGCGAGCAATTCGCTCCGACAACGGCTCTGAGTTCAAGAACTCTCAGTTCGTTAGCTTCTGTAGTGATCAGGGTCTGGACCATCAGTTTTCTTCTCCTTACACTCCCCCACAGAACGGCGTTGTGGAACGAAAGAACCGCATGCTAGTCGAGATGGCCAGGACGATGCTCGATGAGCACATGACTCCTAGGCGTTTTTGGGCTGAAGCCATGAACACAGCTTGCTATCTGGCCAACCACATCTTTCTTAGAGCTTACCTTGGTAAGACATCATATGAACTACGGTTTGGCAGACAGCCCAAGGTGAGCCACTTGCGAGCGTTTGGCTGCAAGTGCTTTGTGCTCAAGAAGGGAGGGCATTTGGACAAGTTTGAGTCTCGTTGCTGGGATGATATTTTTCTTGGTTATGCATTACTTTCTCGAGGTTTCCATGTTTGGAACCTCGAATCCCAGCTGCTTGTCGAGACGTGTGAAGTTTCATTTGATGAGTCCTTGCCTTCTTTAACTCCTTCTTTTGAGCTTTCTGGTGATGATGAGCTCGGAGAGTCCATCTTCGAGGAAGACGAGGATACTCCAGCTGCTGATGAGGGTGGGCCTTCTGCACCCCCAGCAGAGCCCACACCTTCTGAGACTTCGACGGAGGATGAAGGTGGACCTCTGATCACTTCTTCCACTACGATCGAGCCCCCTCAGTCGAGTCCAGAGGTGCCAGCTGCTGACTCCAGTGAGGTGACTTCTGATCACCAGGGAACCCGAGCAGTTCAGCGTGATCACCCCTCAGAGCTCATCATTGGTGATTTGACTGAGAGAACTTTGCGTTCTTCTGACTCTCTTGCTGTGTTTGCTGAATCTGCGTTTGTTGCATTTTTTGAGCCCAGAGACGTTTCTCATGCTCTTTCTGATTCTAATTGGATTAATGCTATGCAAGAAGAGCTTGAGAACTTTGTCCGCAATCGGGTTTGGACACTAGTTGAGCCGCCACCAGAATGCAACCCCATAGGCACCAAGTGGATATTCAAGAACAAACAAGGTGAAGATGGGGTTGTGGTGCGCAACAAAGCTCGACTAGTTGCCTAGGGTTATTGCCAGAAGGAAGGTATTGACTTTGAAGAAACCTTCGCTCCTGTTGCCCGTCTTGAGTCCATTCATATTCTTCTAGCTTTTGCCGTTTCGAAGGGTTTTAAGCTTTTTCAAATGGATGTTAAGAGTGCTTTTCTGAACGGGTTTATAGAGGAGGAAGTTTATGTTAGGCAGCCCCCCCGGTTTTGAGAACACTAAGTGAGAAACCAAGGGTTGGTTTCGGTGTTTTGTGATGAGTGATTGACAGGCTTTTTACCCTCTGTTCGAAGGGTACCTCCAAAGGGTGTTTCGGAGGTGGTTTCACCGAAGGGTGTTCGGTGTTTGCTTGCTGCAGCTGTGCAGTGGAGTATGCGTGTCGGAGGGGTCCGACAGTACGCGATGACTGGGTTCGTACCGAAGGCTTCGGTATTTTGGGCGGTACACCGGAGAGTGTGCCGGAGGTTGCTAACCCGGAGAGGTCTCCGGAGTACTAGATACACTTGTCTGTTTGTCTGTGGTGCGTAGGGACTTCGGAGGCGACGGACAAGGTTCGCAACAGGTGAACCTCGGTCAAGCGGGAGGCTTGATGCCAGGGGAGCGGGGAGCTCCGTCACGATGGCTGCGAAGGTGGTCCGGGTCGGTCCTCGGGTCGAGGCGCGCCAGGTGAAGGCAGAGAGTACGGAGCGTGGCTCCGGCTGAAGGTACTCCGAGACAAAGTCCTCGGAGGTGAGGCACTTCGAAGGTACTCCGAATGGAGTGACTTCGGAGTTGGTGGATCAAGTCCTCTGCGGAGGCAAGGAGTTCGAAGTGTGCTCCGGAGGGAGACATTCGAAGGTACCCGACGAAGGTCTCAGAAGTCGAGGTGCATCGAAGGCATGGTCCGAGTGAGGCTCGTCGAGGAGTGTGCTCGGGGAGAGACACTGCGACGAAGTGCTCATGGAATGCTTCATGCGGAGGCCTTGGACGAAGGAGGGACTTCGAAGGGTGGTACTCCGAAGGTGGGGCTTCGGAGTGAGGATGACTTGTGGTACTTCGGCCTGCATGGCTTCGGTACACGGACGAACGGAGTTCGAGCTGGGAGTAGCTGCGAAGCCGTGGTGGTCCACTCCGGAGGTGTTGGTGCGAAGGCCCAAGGAGCTTTGACGGCTTCGGCTCAAAACCGTCACTGTATCGAAGGTCATCTTCGGCGAAGCGAAGGCCACCAGGCTCAAGGCTTCTCGCCGAAGCTACCGCACCCCTCGCGTGCGAAGGGAGGTTCCAGAAAGTCAAAGACTGTAAAAGGCTGACACTGTCTGTTCTGTAAAAGGCTGACACTGTCCCCTCTGCAGTTGACAGAGAAGCCTCCAGAATAAAGGTGGACTACCTTTTGTACCCCTTAGTTCTGTAGAGTCAAAACTTTTGTAAACCCTAGGGGTAAAGTAGTCATTTCCTTTGGGTGAACTGTGAGCTATAAATATGGGAGCTCGGTAGGTAACATTTAACACTTTGAGCATTTACTGTTGAGCTCCTGTAGCCACACACTTCGATTTTAATACATCCAGAGAGTTCATTTTCTGTGTTCCTTGTTCAAGCGGCGAAGCCCTGTTTTCTTTGTGCTTTTTGCTTGAGCTCGCGTTACATACCTCGCCTGTTGTTGTGCACCGAAGCCTGTTGAGGCGAAGGCTGTTTTTGTGCGAGGTGTGTGTTTTGTCAGCGTGCGTTCGCTCTGTGTAACAGGAGGCAAGACCTCGCTGCTTACTAGCGTAGCCCTGACCGAGGCCTGTTTTGCTTCTTGTGTCGAAGCCCTTAGCGTAGTCCTTTTGTGTGCGTGTAGACCTTCGTGTACGAAGCCCAGCACTAGTTGCTGCCGCCAAGTACTTGGTCGAAGTCCTCAGAGGGCTGTCCACTCTTGCGAAGGGTGAAGTGCGAAGCCTGCTCGAAGCACCCTGTGTGCGGAGCCTGCACTGACCAAGCAGAGTAGATTTCCGAGGGTTGTAAGTGGAGCGAAGTCTTCTTAGCTTCGAACTTTTTCTCCTCCGAAGCCTGTGTTCGAAGGTGTCGAAGTACCTCCGAACCAGACCTTCGAAGGCAGTGTTCGAAGCCTGTTCCGCAGAAGACAAAACTGAAACCGAAGGCTAGTTTTTAGCCCGAAATTTTAAAAGCTCCCATTCACCCCCCCTCTGGTCGCCGTTTCCGGTCCAACAATTGGTATCAGAGCAGGTTAAGATCACCAGTTGACCTTAACCGGTTTTGTGATCTGTTGGCGACATGGATAGAGGCAGTAAAATTCCTCTGTTCGATGGGACAGACTTCGCATACTGGAAGGTGCGCATGGAGGCTTACCTGTTAAGCCAAGGAAATGCAATTTGGGAGATTGTGGAATCACAATACTCCATCCCTGAGACTCGCACCTCTCAAACAGAAAAGGATCAGTATAATGCCAATTCCAAGAAAAGAAATATACTGTTCATCGGTTTGAGCCGGAGTGAGTTCGATAGGGTGCAGCACCTTAGGACTGCTAGGGAGATTTGGACAACGCTCACTATTTTTCATGAGGGCTCTACACAGATTAAGGCCAGGCGCCAAAGCACCTACAACCAACAGTATCAGCTGTTTGTGCAGGCACCTGGTGAATCTATAGATGCCATGTTTTCGCGCTTTGATGCTATAGTGAGTAACTTGCGGTCCAACGGGACACTTGCTTACAGTGATCACGATAGGGCTATCAAGCTTCTCTATGCTCTTGACCATAGCATATGGGAAGTGAAGATATCCAGCATTGAGGAGTCCACAGGCTATGACACTCTAACCTGTGATGAACTCTTTAGCAAGCTAAAGTCCACAGAGATTGCCAAGGCATCTCTTGTTGTGCACAGAAGCTCTTTGCCACAGCCATTGGCATTGGTTTCTAGCACTAGCCGTGGCACCACTGCAGAACCAAGCACATCAGGCACTTGTGTTCTTGCAGATGGTTTTGCTTTGTCCTCCCTGGTCTCCGTCACAAAGGAGCAGGTGGACACTCTAGCTGATGATGAGCTTGCTCTCATTGCACGGAGGTTCACCCGCTTTCATCATGAGAGACGGGATCAGAGGAGAAGTGGTTTTAGTGGTTGCTATGAATGTGGCGACACCTCTCATATTAAGGCCAATTGCCCCAAAATCAAGAAGAGAGATGAGAGTGACCGCCCCAAATACCACAAAAAGGAGAGGAAGCCCTTTGTGAAGGGCAAGCGCAGCAAGATGGCTAAGAAAGTAGCCAAGGCCGCTTCCAGAGCCTTTGTTGCTGCTCTCAGCGACATCGACACGTCCTCAACTGAGGAGTCGAGCTCTGAGGAGGAGGAGTCCCCAAGGAAGGAGGACAAGAAGGACAAGAAGGGACGTGACTTCACCGGCCTTTGCTTCATGGCCGACAGCGATCACAGCGGCGATGAGCTTGACTCATCTGAGGTAAACCTATCATCTGACCAGCTACTAATTAAATTAGATGAGCAGAATGAAGTAGTGCTTGGTCAGGATAGATTACTTGTGCAAGCCGCTAGAGAAAGAAAAGACCTTAGACTTAGGCTAGAAAATATTTCTACTGAGTATGCCATGCTTAAGTCTAAATATGATGATGCTGAATGTGAGTCTTGTTCTGTTGTCATGAGTGAGCTTGCTCAGTTGCGTTCTGTTCATGCTCAAACTCTTTCTGAGCTTGAAACTGCACAGAAGCAGCTTTTGGAGGTGGATTCTAGGCCTCATGATGTTATTGATTGCATGAACTGCTCTTTATTACGCGATAGCATTAATTTACGTGATAAGCATGTTCATGATTTGGAGGCTAGATTGGAGAGGGCCGGTAGTTCTAAGGATGTGCAGCCTGTGTGTGACACATGCATTACCCTTAAGGACCAGCTAGGCACTGTTAGAGAGCGAGCTGAAAACCTCATGTCCGAAAATGAATACCTTCTTTCCGTGGTTAATAAATGCACTGAGGGAAAGGGTAGGATGGATTTGCTCTTGGCCAAGACCAAGTTGTGTGCTGACAGAGCAGGGGTAGCTCTAGGTTTGGGTTTTGAGAGGATACCTTCAGACAGTAAGACCAAAACTGTTTTTACCTCTCCCACCACCCTAGAGAAAGAGAGAGCTCTGTTGGACACCCCATCAGCCAAAAAGCCTACCCATCCTCCAAAGAAAACCACTCCTCCTGCCAAGAAAAATCCTCCCAAGAAAACCACACAGAAGAAACCCAAGGAGCCTGTGAGAGTTGCTCCTATGACCCATGAGAGTGCCTCTAGGAGAGTGTTCCATTGTTCTTATTGTCAGCGGGCGGGTCATTTGGTTGGATTTTGTTTTCGTCGCATCAAGGATGAGCGACGCTCTCAGGCGATGAGTTACCAGGACATGCATTACCCATCTTTAGGTATGCATGAGTCTGAGTTTTACTATCGTCCTGCTTTTGAGGCTCCTCGTGCTTCTCGGAGAGGTTTTGCTCCTCGAGGTCTTCACCATGTTCCATATGGTGGTAGACCTCGGGCTAGCAGATTTGTACCTCGTCAGAGTAGGAGACCTCGACATGCTTTTCGTTCTTTGCATGTAGGTAGACCTCACACTTTGCATCATTCTGATTTTTATGTGCGTAGACCGTCTACTTTTACTGTGCCTACTGCTCGTGTCACTCAGTGCTGGATGCCTCGTCATTATTTTACTCACCCCAGCACTGAGCGATCGAGACGTTTTCATCATGTGTAGGCGACAGATCGAGGCTTGGAGGGCACGTGGATCATGGACTCCGGTTGTTCGCGCCACATGACCGGAGATGCAAATTGGTTCTCCAGCCTCACCACAACCAAGCAAAGGGAACATATCACCTTCGGAAACAATCGAAGGAGTAGAGTGAAAGGTAAAGGTGTGGTAAGAATTAACTCGAACTTCACTCTCAAAGATGTTGCTTTGGTTGAGAACCTGGGATACAATTTGCTGTCTGTATCTCAGTTGCTTGATGAGGGCTTCGAAGTGCGATTTCATCGCGATACTTCGCAAGTGCTCAATTCTGATGGCGTTGTGGTGTGTAAGATCTTTAGGGTTGGGAGAGTTTTTGGAGCTGATTTTTCAGAGTCGTCTAGTTCTTCTCATTGTCTTGTTGCACATTCGACTTCTGAGCTTTGGAAGTGGCATAGGAGACTAGGGCATATGAGCTTTGAATTGCTCGCTCGTCTGAGCGCCCTAGGCCTGATCCGAGGATTGCCCAAGCTCAAGTTTGAGAAGAATTTAGTTTGTGCTCCTTGTCGACATGGTAAAATGATTGCCGCTTCGCATTCGCCAGTCACCACAGTGATGACTGAACAGCCCGGAGAACTTCTCCATATGGACACTGTAGGTCCTTCTCGGGTTAGTTCTTTAGGCGGGAAGTGGTATGTTCTAGTAATTGTCGACGATTTCTCTCGCTACTCTTGGGTCTTCTTTCTTGCCAGCAAGGATGAAGTGTTTTCACACTTTCGGAGCTTGGCTTTGAGACTTTTTACTGAACTCCCTGGTGCATTAAAATTCATTCGAAGCGATAATGGCACCGAGTTCAAAAATAGTCTCTTTGTTGACTTTTGCATGGAGCATGGCATAGAACATCAATTCTCTGCTCCGCGGGTTCCTCAACAGAATGGTGTTGTTGAGAGGAAAAACCGCACTTTGGTTGAGATGGCTAGGACGATGCTTGATGAGCATAGGACTCCTAGAAAATTCTGGGCTGAGGCCATGAACACTGCTTGCTACATCTCAAACCGAATTTTCTTGCGCTCAATTTTAAATTTGACATCTTATGAGCTGCGTTTTGGGAGGCAGCCCAAGGTTACTCATCTTCGAGTTTTTGGCTGTCGGTGCTTTATCCTAAAACGTGGTAACTTGGATAAATTTGAGTCGCGCTCTTCTGACGGGATCTTTTTGGGTTATACAACTCATGGTCATTCTTATCGTGTTTATAACTTGGAAACTAACACTGTCATCGAGTCATGTGATGTGACTTTTGATGAATCAACCCCCTCTGTTAGTTCTGCTTTTGAACAGGCAAATGAACACGACATGGAACAGACCATATTCGAAGAAGAAGATCCCGGAGAATTCGAGGATGATCCCCTATTACCCTCGACGTCAACCCCCGAAGCTGACCCCGCTTCTACTACTTCGGCACGAGGTCCCGAAGCGACTACCTCAACATCGGTCATCTTGGACCACTCCAACGCACAAGTTGAGGGGGAGACTGCATCCCGCCGAGAGGCTCCACATCATGTTCAAAGGATGCACCCTCCCGAGCAGATCATTGGTGAGCTTGATCAAAGGGTAACTCGTTCTCATGCCCATTTCACTAATGCTGCTTTTGTTGCTTCTTTCGAGCCTTTAGATGTTAGTCATGCACTTTCTGATTCTAGTTGGATCAATGCCATGCATGAGGAACTTGAAAATTTTGAGAGAAACCAAGTCTGGACTTTAGTTGATCCTCCACCTAATGTTCATTTCATTGGAACAAAATGGATTTTCAAAAATAAACAAGGGGAGGATGGGACTATAGTTAGGAACAAGGCTAGACTTGTAGCTCAGGGCTTTTCTCAACTAGAAGGGATTGATTTTACTGAAACTTTTGCACCTGTTGCTCGCCTTGAGGCCATTAGGATTTTGCTTGCCTTTGCGACATCACGGGGATTCAAACTCTATCAAATGGATGTCAAAAGTGCTTTTCTTAATGGCTTCATAGGTGAAGATGTTTATGTAAAACAACCCCCTGGTTTTGAAAACCCCAAGTACCCACATAAAGTCCTTAAACTTCATAAGGCTCTTTATGGACTCAAGCAGGCCCCTCAGCGTGGTATGATAGACTTAAGTCTTTTCTACTTGAGCGAGGGTATTTGATGGGCTCTGTTGATAAAACTTTGTTTACTCTCAAGCATGGCAAAGATTTCCTCCTAGTGCAGATTTATGTGGATGATATCATCTTTGGTGGTTCTTCTCATGCTTTGGTTGCCGAGTTTGCAGATACCATGAGCAGGGAATTTGAAATGTCAATGATGGGTGAACTCACCTTCTTCCTTGGTTTGCAAATCAAGCAAAGCAAACAAGGTACTTTTGTCCACCAGACAAAGTACACCAAGGACCTGCTCAAGAAGTTCGACATGTCCGATGCGAAGCCCCTCGCCACTCCAATGGCTACATCTGTAGCATTGGACCCTGACGAAGATGGAGAAGCCGTAGATCAGAAGGAGTTCCGGAGCATGATCGGCTCCCTCCTCTACTTGACTGCCACGAGGCCGGACATACACTTCGCTGTGTGTCTGTGCGCTCGTTTTCAGGCTTCACCACGAGCTTCGCACCGCCAAGCGGTTAAGCGCATTCTAAGGTATCTCAAACACACCCTTGAATTTGGCATATGGTATTCAGCATCTTCATCTTTATGTCTTCGAGGTTATTCTGATGCGGACTTTGCTGGCTGTAGAATTGATAGGAAGAGTACCTCTGGTACTTGTCATTTTCTGGGTACTTCTCTAGTTTGCTGGTCTTCCCGCAAACAGTCTAGTGTTGCACAATCAACGGCTGAGGCCGAATATGTTGCTGCAGCTAGCTGTTGCTCTCAGATTTTGTGGATGGTTTCCACTTTGCGGGATTTCGGGTTAGATTATAAGAGTGTTCCACTTTTCTGTGATAACACTAGTGCTATTTGTATTGCAAACAACCCGGTTCAGCACTCCAGAACCAAACACATTGATGTACGGTATCATTTTCTCAGAGACCACAATGAGAAGGGTGATATTGAACTTCAATATGTTGATACCCAACACCAGCTTGCCGATATTTTTACAAAACCCCTCGATGCTTCTCGATTTGCTTACTTGCGTGGGGAACTTGGTATTTGTCATCCCTACGGCATTCTGTGAGGGGGAGCTGATTTCAATTGTCCTGCATATGCTCATTATGTGTGAAATTGCATTTACATCTTTTGCTATTATATGCCTGCTTTTAAATTCAAAGAAATCATGTCAGCTCAGCTCTATGAAATATGTCTGGAACATTGGTTGTGCATGATGTTTTATTTTCTAACATCAAAACTTGCTCTCCGCACAATCGTGTATCTAGCTTGTTTAGGCAGGACTGCTTTTAGCTATCTTTTATCTACTTGACAGCAAGACACTGTTCCTTGGATGCTAAAATTTGCAACTTGAAAAATGTGTTCTTTACTCATGGATATTCATCAAAATATTTAATTCACCTGAATCAAAATCAAAATCCATGATATGTCTGGTTTAAATGAAAAGATCCAGGAGGGTTTGTTTGTCGCACTACTCTATTCTAGACTGCTTACCATTGCACTTTGGTCTGAACTGGGATAGTGTAGTGTATGCCAAAATCACCGCCTTAAGCTTCAGATGGATTTCATGCCTAGGCTTGGCCTGATTGGAAAGTATAAGGTGGACAAACAAATAACCCCTGGCATTAAGAACAGAACAACAAAATTATTTAATCATCAAGTTTGCTTTCAAAGCTCCCTTTTGAAACAAGACTTGTCTGTCTAGGGTAGAAATTGTTAGCTTTGCGCAGTCCTTGCCTTCACATGTCTGGCTGCTATGATTAAGTGGTGATGCTTTTATCTCAAAATGACAAAATCACATGCCATCATCTTGTTTCACAGAATGTTAAATTGAGCTGAGCACATGAACTTCGGTATTACTGTTGGCATATTTTTGCATTATATGTCTTTGCAATTCTATTCATTTCGAAGCTTTGCATTTTTGACTGCTCCTTGATGCTTGCATTGCCAAAGGGGGAGAGATTTGCTATGTTCTCTGCCGCAAGAAGGCATAATTTCGAAAAGAGAGATTTTTGACATAAAGGGGGAGAAAAATTTGCTTAACTCAGGGGGAGTTCTTATCAAGGGGAGATTTGCCAAAGGGGCTTTTACTCTTTTGAGAAAGGGGGAGGAAAATTCTTTTATCAAGTGACATGCTTTGGCTCTTTTCTGAGTTTTTATGGTCACTTGTGTGCTGAAAATTTTCAAATTTTCTTGAACTTGAATTTGGTTGTCAATGCACTCATCAAGGGGGAGATTGAGAAACCAAGGGTTGGTTTCGGTGTTTTGTGATGAGTGATTGACAGGCTTTTTACCCTCTGTTCGAAGGGTACCTCCAAAGGGTGTTTCGGAGGTGGTTTCACCGAAGGGTGTTTGGTGTTTGCTTGCTGCAGCTGTGCAGCGGAGTATGCGTGTCGGAGGGGTCCGACAGTACGCGATGACTGGGTTCGTACCGAAGGCTTCGGTATTTTGGGCGGTACACCGGAGAGTGTGCCGGAGGTTGCTAACCCGGAGAGGTCTCCGGAGTACTAGATACACTTGTCTGTTTGTCTGTGGTGCGTAGGGACTTCGGAGGCGACGGACAAGGTTCGCAGTAGGTGAACCTGGGTCAAGCGGGAGGCTTGATGCCAGGGGAGCGGGGAGCTCCGTCACGATGGCTGCGAAGGTGGTCCGGGTCGGTCCTCGGGTCGAGGCGCGCCAGGTGAAGGCAGAGAGTACGGAGCGTGGCTCCGGCTGAAGGTACTCCGAGACAAAGTCCTCGGAGGTGAGGCACTTCGAAGGTACTCCGAATGGAGTGACTTCGGAGTTGGTGGATCAAGTCCTCTGCGGAGGCAAGGAGTTCGAAGTGTGCTCCGGAGGGAGACATTCGAAGGTACCCGACGAAGGTCTCAGAAGTCGAGGTGCATCGAAGGCATGGTCCGAGTGAGGCTCGTCGAGGAGTGTGCTCGGGGAGAGACACTGCGACGAAGTGCTCATGGAATGCTTCATGCGGAGGCCTTGGACGAAGGAGGGACTTCGAAGGGTGGTACTCCGAAGGTGGGGCTTCGGAGTGAGGATGACTTGTGGTACTTCGGCCTGCATGGCTTCGGTACACGGACGAACGGAGTTCGAGCTGGGAGTAGCTGAGAAGCCGTGGTGGTCCACTCCGGAGGTGTTGGTGCGAAGGCCCAAGGAGCTTTGACGGCTTCGGCTCAAAACCGTCACTGTATCGAAGGTCATCTTCGGCGAAGCGAAGGCCACCAGGCTCAAGGCTTCTCGCCGAAGCTACCGCACCCCTCGCGTGCGAAGGGAGGTTCCAGAAAGTCAAAGACTGTAAAAGGCTGACACTGTCTGTTCTGTAAAAGGCTGACACTGTCCCCTCTGCAGTTGACAGAGAAGCCTCCAGAATAAAGGTGGACTACCTTTTGTACCCCTTAGTTCTGTAGAGTCAAAACTTTTGTAAACCCTAGGGGTAAAGTAGTCATTTCCTTTGGGTGAACTGTGAGCTATAAATATGGGAGCTCGGTAGGTAACATTTAACACTTTGAGCATTTACTGTTGAGCTCCTGTAGCCACACACTTCGATTTTAATACATCCAGAGAGTTCATTTTCTGTGTTCCTTGTTCAAGCGGCGAAGCCCTGTTTTCTTTGTGCTTTTTGCTTGAGCTCGCGTTACATACCTCGCCTGTTGTTGTGCACCGAATCCTGTTGAGGCGAAGGCTGTTTTTGTGCGAGGTGTGTGTTTTGTCAGCGTGCGTTCGCTCTGTGTAACAGGAGGCAAGACCTCGCTGCTTACTAGCGTAGCCCTGACCGAGGCCTGTTTTGCTTCTTGTGTCGAAGCCCTTAGCGTAGTCCTTTTGTGTGCGTGTAGACCTTCGTGTACGAAGCCCAGCACCAGTTGCTGCCGCCAAGTACTTGGTCGAAGTCCTCAGAGGGCTGTCCACTCTTGCGAAGGGTGAAGTGCGAAGCCTGCTCGAAGCACCCTGTGTGCGGAGCCTGCACTGACCAAGCAGAGTAGATTTCCGAGGGTTGTAAGTGCAGCGAAGTCTTCTTAGCTTCGAACTTTTTCTCCTCCGAAGCCTGTGTTCGAAGGTGTCGAAGTACCTCCGAACCAGACCTTCGAAGGCAGTGTTCGAAGCCTGTTCCGCAGAAGACAGAACTGAAACCGAAGGCTAGTTTTTAGCCCGAAATTTTAAAAGCTCCCATTCACCCCCCCTCTGGTCGCCGTTTCCGGTCCAACACTAAGTTTCCTCGACATGTTTTTAAATTGCAAAAGGCTTTATACGGGTTGAAACAAGCCCCTAGGGCTTGGTATGACCGGTTGAAGTAGTTTTTGTTGGGGAAGGGCTTTGTGATGGGTTCAGTGGACAAAACTCTCTTCTTGCTCAGAGTTGCTTCAGATTTTGTAGTCGCTCAGATTTACGTGGACGATATTATCTTTGGCGGTACTACTAATGATCTTGTGTCCAAGTTTTCTGAGCAGATGCACAGTGAGTTTGAGATGAGCCTCATGGGTGAGCTCAAGTACTTCTTAGGGCTCCAGATCAAGCAGACCAAGGACGACACCTTCATCCACCAAGGTAAGTACACTCGTGATATGTTAAAGAAATTTGACTTTGGTGGTGAATTGAAGCTGCAGATGACCCCGATGGGCACTTCTGGGGGTCTGGACAAGGATGAGAGTGGCGTCAAGGTCAATGAAAGGGAGTTTCGAGGGATGATCGGTTCGCTGCTGTACTTGACGGTGACAAGACCAGACATTCAGTTCGCCGTGGGACTGTGCGCGCGCTTCCAGTCTTCACCTCGCGCGTCTCATCGGCAGGCTGTCAAGCGCATATTCAGGTATCTTACTTATGCGCCCGATCTTGGTCTTTACTATTCAGCATCATCATCTCTTGATTTATCTGGATTTTCGGATGCCGACTTTGGTGGGTGCCGGTTGGATCGCAAGTCGACTTCTGGTACTTGCCAGTTTCTTGGTTCTTCTCTTGTCTCTTGGTCTTCTCGAAAGCAATCTGGCGTTTCTCTTTCGACCACATAGGCTGAGTACGTAGCTGCTGCTAGCTGCTGCTCACAGTTGGTTTGGATGATTTCCACTCTGTGAGATTTTGGGTTGTTCTTTCCTACCAGGGTTCCATTGTTTTGCGACAGCACCAGTCCTATTAGTGTAGGGAAAAACCCGTGTCTCCATTCAAAAACCAAACACATTGATGTGCGCTTTCATTTTCTGCGGGATCAATATGAGAAAGGTGTCATTGACCTTGTTCATGTTGATACCCATCATCAGTTGGCTGACATTTTCACCAAACCCCTAGATCAGTCTACATTTGAGCATTTACGAGGGGATTTGGGTGTTGTGTATCCTTTCTAGGATATTTTGCGCCAGTTTTCTTTCTTCTTTACTCTTTTCTTGAGTCTTTTTGTGTGTGTTCATACCTTGCATATTCACATATCACACTTTAGAGCTGCTTCTGTTATATGATTGAACCGGTTTACTTATTCTAGCTGGTACATGCTTTTGAATACTTGTCATTGATCATGCTTTGGTTCAGTTCACTTGATATGTCTGATATCTGTCATATGCATGGCTTTTACGCTTTAAACTTGAAAAATGATCACCATTGCTTCTGGTAACTAGCATGTGTAGGCTAAGTGCTCTTGCTATCTGTTACGTGCCTTGTAGCTAGTTCCTGACTTAGATGCAAACATGCAACTTGGACATCCTTCTGCTTTCAAACATGGATATGTGCTATAAAAATGATGAAAAATCTAGAAAAATGAAATTTCCATATCTTTTTATGCAAAAACTTGAAAAGATCCAGGTGGGTTTGTTTTGTCGCATTGCATTGTTCTGGACTGCGTATCATAGCACTTTGGTACGAACTAGGACAATGTAGTGTATGCCAAGACCAATGTCTTAAGCTTCTGATGGCCCAGTTCTGGCCTAGGCTTGACTTGGTCGGTCAGCATAAGGTTTGACACGCAAATAACCCCTGGCATAAATGAAAAAGTGAAAAGAAAAAGCTTGAAAATTGAAATGATAACAAGTTTGCTGAAGCACTTTGTTTTGAACAATGCTTATCTTGGTAGATATCAGTTAGCTTTTGCATCTCATGCTTTACCTTGCTTGTCAACTAGAAAATGTGGTGATGCTTTTGTTTGCAAAAAACTGAAAAATGCGTGCTAATGACCTTCTTTAAATATCATCTGTTGCACTGATCATGCCATGCGTCTTAGACAGTATCTCTTTTGCTCTACTTGTTAGATGTTGTAATTGCAGTCAAATCATATCTGAGAAGCATGCTTTATACACTCCACCTGCACCCCAATTATGTTCACTGCATATTTTGAGGGGGAGTTGCGTGTCAGGGGGAGTCCGTGTCCTTTTTGAGTGCTTGATGAGTTCACTTGTCAAAAAGGGGGAGAAAATTTGGGATTAGAGTTTAAGGGGGAGTTCTTACTCTGTTGATATCCTTGTTGTTCTGAAATCGCACTCATTTTGAGCTTTTATGTTTTGGTTAACCATAATGACCGCTTCTTGCCTTTGTTCGGCTTTTGGTCATTAGGGTTAAACTTTTTACCTTATTTTTCTTCTTCTTTGTTTTCTTGTGTTTTTGTTTTCGTGTTTCCACATTTGCCCGCAGGTGCTGAAGAGCTGAAAAAGAGGAGTGTTGACAATGCACTCATCAAGGGGGAGATTGAGGAGCCAGGCTGAATAGCGTGGGCCTCATGGCTCCAGAAGTGATGAGTCATTGTCAACGATAGTCAAAGAGGACATAAGAAGAGAGGAGATCTGCTGTTTCATGGGCCGCGTGTGACTCAGGTACACGGGCAGCGAGCGACTGTCGGGCTGAGAGAGCTGCGAAGTCGGGCTGGCCCAATCCGGGTACATGGGCCAGAAGCAGTAGAAGACCCACTGGGCTGTTGACCAGGGTTGACTCAGGTACACGGGCGGTGAGGGATTGCCGGGCTGAGAGAGCCGCGGAGTCGGGCCGGCCCAATCCGGGTACCTGGTGCAAAGTTGGTAGAGGCTTTGTCAGTTTCGGCGCAAAACTGACAACCGTTGATTATGTATCGGACTGTCCAGAAGAGAAGCCATAGTCGCTACGAAAGCTTAGCTTCCGGATAAGTCATCTGTATCTCTAGGCCCATAGTCAGTCAGTCGTGTCTGTAAAAATACCTAAGGGCAGTTGAGTCATTTCCTTTATTTAGCGTCTGTAAAAAACCCTAAGGGGTTGGTGGAATATTCTAGGCCATTGGGCAGCCTATAAATAGGACCCCAATCCCTAGGGTTGGACTACCCTTTTGGCTGAAATCAATACTACTCCTTTGGGTCATTTTGTCTCTTGCATTTTCTCTCTCTCTCTCTCACTCTTGCTGTGCGCCGCCAGGCATTTATTCATTGCATTTTGCCTTGCATTTACTCCTTCTCAGTAAGATTCCATCTCCTGTTCGTGTTTGGATGCGTGTATTAATCTCTCAAAATCAGTAGCTTCGGTTTGATGTGTGCGGTTAGTTTTTTCCTGAGAAGGTGCTTCTGTTGCGTGTGTTCTTCACGCAAGTAGTACTAGTTCTTGCTGTTGCAAGTAGTATTACTACACTATAGCAACAGTACACTAGTACCAGCTTTTGCTTTTACTGCACAACTTTTTGATCGAGTTGACAGGACTAAAGTCCCTTTTCTGGCTGTTCTCTGGCGAAGCCCCTTCTCCGTTCAAAGCCCCTCAGATCTGTGAGGCAGGCTTCGATCTGGAATCTTCGAAGGCTTCGCTTGAACCTCGGCTTCAAGTTTGTGCTGTGTTGCTAGCTTCGAAGTAATTTTTGAAATGTCTGTGTTTCATATTTCGAACGTCTGTGCGAAGGTACTCCGACTTGAGAAGTCCATACTTTGACAAGTTTCGAAGTTGGCTTCGAAGCTTGTCTTTCTGTTAGACTTCGCTCAGTGTTTGCATCCGTCCTCTTTGAAGGTGCTTGTTGTGTTTTGTTCGAAGGTAGAGTGTAGGCTTCGTTTTGTTTTCTCTGTCGCGTGTCAGCCTTCGCTTTTCCTTTCGAAGGTTGTTTGCTCTGTGTGCGTGTTCGAAGCTATGTTCGAAGCCTTGCCTTCGAAGTACACACTTCGAAGCAGGCTCCGACTCTGTCATACTTCGCTCTCATTCACACTCGACCTAGGATAGACAACACACCTTCGACAGACTTCTTCGTCATTCGAAGCAGACTTCGACAAGGGACTCCGAAGCAGGCTTCGACCAGCGAAGCAGGTTTCGCCAAGCTTCGAACAGGAGACGGATTTCGAACAGTAACTTCTCATTTCACTCCTTGTGCATTTATACTGAGAAGTTTATCTTGCCTTGTCTTTCTTATACTGTTTATCTGTCTATTAGCACTGCATTGACATTTCTCTGTTTATCAACAGTGGCTTCTAGGCTAGATACCTTTAGACTTAGGCGATCTGTTCTTTCTGTGATGTTTAGTTTTTAGAGGTGCGTTGGGTATTGGGAGCAGGCCATTGATTCTAAAGAATTTTTAGGCGCCCATTCACCCCCCCTCTGGTCGCTACTTTCGGTCCTACACCAGCTCCGAGTGCTGAACCCCACCGGAATAAACCTTGGAATCCAAGGGTGGCGATGCACCAAGTAGTTGATTGACAGAGATATGTTTTCTAAGTTAACTAGGGATACATATTTATAGTCTAGAGACTTTCCGTCCAAGCACTCTATCTTAACTGATTCCAGATAATCTTCATCTTCCTTTTCTATGCCGTATATCCATCATCTTCTTCTGTGTCCGATCATCTTGTAACAGCATGGACGAGCTTCCTTGATATTCTTTGACCGTACCTCTTTGACTTATGTTAATTATGCGACATTTTTAGTGGGTCTCGGCTTTACCAAATCTTGGCGTAAACATGATGCAACCAAGGTGGTGGCTAGTAGGGTGACCACGCGCACCGATGGTACGGGTGCCACGACCGATGGTGTGGGGGCCATGACCTATGTTGCATGTGACATGACCAATGGTGTGGAGGCCAGGAGCAATTATAGAGTGATGAGGAGCACAATGAAGACGATGACGGTGGGAGTTAGGGTTAGGGTTGCACGAAATAAAAGTGTGACGATTCACTTCGGTGTCCCGCTAATTTATAAGTCGGAGTCATTAGTGACGGTGGTAGTTACCACCCGTCACTGATGATGTAGGGCACTTTAGTGACAGGTATAAATAAAACTCATAACTATAGGATCCTTTAGTGATGATGCGGCCATAACTCAACTTCCATCGTCGCCGTCTTATAAGAGTGCCTTTAGTGATGGGTAACAATATTCACCCATCACTAAATGATCCTTTAGTGATAGTTTATTATTATAACCCGTCAGTAATGTTATTGTAATTTTGAAAAATAGTTTTTAGGTTGATCCTAAATCAAAGCCATGATTTGACAACCAAAATATCTAACATATTCCAAAACACATCACAAATAATTTATCATGGAACAAGATTTATAACCTAATATTACATCATATCTCAGGTTTACAGAATAAACATTACAACCTCAATCACATCATTATTGATGTTGAAATGGAATGCACACACTATGCCAACTTCTAACGAGTTATCGCGAAGAAATTGGCCAAAACTGTAGCTAGATAGCACCGTCCATCCGTCGCTTTATGCACCGTAATTGGGACTGCCTCAGACCCTGCTGCTGCCACCTGAATCTTAGTGGTCTGGTGGTGTAGGTGAGGTGTGATATACTTTTCACAATACTGCCTTGAAAAGTACTATAAATTAAAATTTAAACAAATCTATTAGATAAGGATATTTGTATAGATGATCTAGTTAACCAATTACATGTGCAAATAACTTACCACTAACTTCTTGTTGATGATCGCGTTATTTATTGTGCAGACATATAACCGACGTTCGGAGGATAAACCTACCGAGATATCTTGCAGGAGAGCCTTCCTTCCTTGAGTACATCTGTTGGATTGTTAAAATAACCGATGTGCTTCAATTAGTCCATTTAGTCGGTGTCGACCTCCCTGGCTATCCGCTTCCACTTCCTTGCTACAACATTGCTAGGACCCTCCCTAGACATTATAAGAAACCATGATAAGAACATAAACAAAATATGCATGTGTAGTAAGTAATGTCAGTTCTCTATGTATACCACTATCGTCGTTGTCCTCCACTTTGATGGCCATTGAGGTCTTCTCATCACCAAAGTTAGTGTAAAATTTGGCCATAACTGTCAATGGGGCATGTCTCATTGTTATTACTAAATATTCCTCTTATGCTAGGCCACCTCTTTTACTAAATTCATGCCACCCTTTATGAAGGCATATCCTATCGCTGCCTCCATAGCTCACAACCTCAACCTCAGTGGTGCACCCATCTCTTGTCAATATTTGGAGGGTATCGCCCACACGAATGTTATTGATATCACTAATTTTTTTTGATAAATACTACAATAATAAGGTAATGTTGCTTCAATTTGTTAACACATTAAATAATACATGCAATGTATAATTTATAAACCTGGTGACGTCCACCATTAACTAGATGATTGATCTTTATTAAGCAACTATCAGGAACATAGGTTGATACATGTAGATTGCTTGGAATGCTTTAACCTAATTAACAATTAGGAGATAATGCAAAAACTCACCCGCATCCAATCTGAAGAAAAGCACCGTGGAAAAAAAACAACTGCCTAGAGTGCCTCTGTTACACGCCGGCCGGCCTTGGGGCTGCCACCGGAGTCTTGCTTCCGTGCTGCTGCTAGTACAAGGGCTGCAGCCGCGTTCTTCCACGGTGGGGCCCACCGCCGTAGCCTGCTTCTGCCGCCCAAAAAAAACAGCCGCCGAACGCCGTGTGTGCCGCCAGCCTCAGACAGCTTGTGCGGGACGCTGTGACAAAAGCTGCCAAAAGTCTGCTCGTGGGGCCCACCGAGGAATAGAAAAGAAGCAGGCAGCCGTGAGCATGCCTCGGTCACCATGGCGGAGAGAAGACGCCGGCCAGAAGAATGCGTCGAGAGGGAAAACGGCGATGCAGAAAAATAGTAGATGAAAACTACCCCGTGGACTGAAAAATAATTTCGGGAAAAATAACAGTCATTTATCCCCGGGGGGATAGGGGCCTATTTATAGGCGACTCCTAATACATGAAAAGACTAATTTACCGCTAAGGTAAAATAACACCGACTCTAAAATAAATTCCTAAAATTACTAAAATATTCTTAGAAAAATCTCCCAACTCAAATAAAAATATTCTAAACTTAAAAACTAAAAATTAATATCCTAAAAACAAAATAATCATAGGTTGTCAGTTTTGCGCCGAAACTGACAAAGCGTCCACCGTCTTCGCACCGGGTACCCGGATTGGACCGACCCGACCCCGCAGCTTCC
The DNA here is from genome assembly GCA_019279435.1 of Zizania palustris. Lineage (NCBI taxonomy): Eukaryota > Viridiplantae > Streptophyta > Magnoliopsida > Poales > Poaceae > Zizania > Zizania palustris. The sequence continues at coordinate 63,266,292 of JAAALK010000082.1, forward strand.
TCAGCCCAGCAATCGCTCGCCGCCCGTTTACCTGAGTCAAACCCAGTCAACAGCTAGTGGATCATCTGCCGCTCCTAGCCATGTACCTGGATTGGGCCAGCCTGACTCCGCGGCTCCTCTGCCCGGCTGTCGCTCGCTGCCCGTGTACCTGAGTCACACGCGCCCTAGATATGGCAGGTCTTCATATCTCCCTTCCTTTGACTTCCGTTGACAATCACTCATCACATCTGGAATATCAAAACTATATTCTTCAACATGGTTTCTCAATCTTCCCCTTGATGAGTGCATTGTCTACACCCTTTTCAGCTCATCTTCAGAACCTGCAAAACATGTGGAAACAGAAAAACAAAGACAAAAGAAAATAGAAGAAATAAAATAAAAGTTTAACCCTAATGACCAAAAGCCAAACAGAAGCAAGAAAAATGGTCATTATGGTTAACCAAAAAATAAAGACTCAAAAACAAGTGCAAATCTCAGAATTACCAACAAGGAACTCCCCCTGAAATAAATCCCAGAGAAAGCTAAAAAAATGTTCTATAAGCTCCAAAATTTCTCCCCCTTGTTGACAATTGGACTCATCAAATGAGACTAAATGCACTCTAAAGAGACATAGACACAAACTCCCCCTGAAATGCAGCTCCCCCTAAAAATATGCCATGAATGCAGATGGGGTGTAGGTGGAGTGTGAAAAGCATGCTTCTTAGATATGATTAACTGCAATTACAACATCTAACAAGTATAGCAAAAGATATACTAAGATACATGACATAATCAGTGTAACAGATGATATCTAGAGAGAGTCATTAGCACACATTTTTTGTTTTTTTGCAAACAAAAGCATCACCACATTTTCTAGTTGACAAGCAAAGTAAAGCATGAGATGCAAAAGCTAACTAATATCTACCAAGATAAGCATTGTCCATAGCAAATTGCTTCAGCAAACTTGTCATCTTTTTAAAATTTTCAGACTTTTTATTTTTCATTTCTGCCAGGGGTTATTTGCATGTCAAACCTTATGCTAACCGACCAAGTGAAGCCTAGGCTATAACTGGACCATCAGAAGCTTAAGACATTGGTCTTGGCATACATTACACCATCCTAGTTCATACCAAAGTGCTATGGTAAGCAGTCCAGAATAATGCAATGCGACAAAGCAAACCCACCTGGATCTTTTCTCATAATCATAAAAATGCATAAATTTTTCATTTTTCTGAATTTTTTTATAATTTTTATAACACATTTTTCATATTTAAAGCATATAGATATCCAAGTTGCATATCTACATCTAAGTAAGGATCTAGCTACCAGGCATGTAAAAGATAGCGAAAGCATTCAGCCTACACATGCTAGTTACCAGAAGCAATGGTGATCATTTTTCAATTTTAAAACATAAAAGCCATGCATATGACAAATATCAGATATCATGTGAATTGAAACAGAACATGATCATCGACAAGTAATCAAAAGCATATACTAGCTAGAGAAAGTAATGCAGATTAATCATATAACAGAAGCAAGCTCAAAATGTGATTTATGATTATGCATAATATGAATGCACACAAAAAGACTCAATAAAAAAATAAAGAAGAAAGTAAAAAACTGACTCAAAGTATCCCAAAAAGGATACACAACTCCCAAATCAAGATCAATAATCATGAGCGGGAACAAACGGTCCAACGCCAGGTTTGGCAAAGGTGTTAAACCAGTGTCGAGCCATCTGCCTGTATGTAGGAAAGCAGAAGGAATCATATGAGTCTGGACCAAAACGCAGATCAAAGCGCGGTCCTCTGTTCTTCCTAAAATCACGGCCACGAGGTCCAAAGTCGTATCCATAACGATCTGGAAATCTGCCGGAATGAAAACCACCCTCCGGAGCACGATCATAAAACCGTCTCCTCTACCACCACCTACACGACGTGGCCTTGCCTCTATCCTCTCTTTACGTCGAGGAACTCTCTGTCTACCACCCTGCTGGTAGAACTGCTCCTGCCCACTTCGAGCTCTCTCTGCTCGCTCAACCCGCTTCCTCCTGAAGCAAAACTCCTCAAGATGCCCGTCTCTCTGACAAAACTCATAGTGATAGGTAGGCTTCTTGGAATGTTGTTGTGGCTTAGGATTATTAGGCTTGGTGGTGTTGGGGGTAGCATCTTTGGTGTGAGAGGGTCCAGGTAAAGAATCAAGAGAAGTGTGGAGAATTTTAGGCTTTGGAACCCAGATCTGCTTCTTAGGTGGAGCTTTAGGTTGTTCTTGGATCACTTCATCCTTGGGCTGACTATCCTTAAAGGACTCAATGGAGTGAGTCTTGGGATATCTCTGTTCGGGAGTCATCTTACTCCACTCCACTGCACGACTAATGGCGCTCTCAAAATCAGCCTTGGTATAGGTGTAACCTACCCCAAACCCATCCTGTCTCTTGAACTACTGGATCATCATGCCGAGCTGTGGCTCTCTGGTACTAATCCAACTCAGAATATGACGGAGGTAAAAGTTCTCGTTCTGAACATCAGCTAGCTCCTCTCTCAAGGAAGCTAACACCTCCACCTGAGACAAGCAGATCTCACACTCTTTATCAACTTTGACAGACTTCTTAGCTTTTAGCTTGATCAACTCCATACTAATGGACAAGCAGTTCTCACAAACAGTGGGTGGAAATGACAAGGTCTCAAGCTTTAGCTTAGTTTGCTCCAACTCAGCTCTCACTCCAGCTAACTCGTTCAACTGCTCATCACTCTTGGCTCTCAGCTCAGCTATACTAGCTAAATGAGATGGGCAGTCTACACAAGGTACGAAGACAGTGGCATGAGCATCTTTCAGCTCCTGCTGAGCGCTCTCAAGCTCAGTGGCCAATGCGTCTCTCTCATCTACTCTCTCTGTGTACCTGGACTTAAGAGTCGTCAGGTCACACAACAACACCTCACAGTTAGGGCACTCACCATTATCACCCAAGAAAGGGAAGAAGACAAACTATCAATCTTTCCATTTGCCGTGGCAAGCTCACTCTCAAGCTCATCTATCCTCTTCTTAGCCCCTCTAAGTAGTTTCTCCTGATACTTCAACTCCTGACGGTTCTGTTCTAATAAATTAACAACTTCTTGTTCATAGGATGATACCTTCTCATCGTCCTCATCATTGGAGTCGTCAAAGGAGTCGTTCTCTTTCTTCTCCCCAAGAGCCATTGAGCAGAAGCTCTTGTGGGGTCTTCGGCTATGACGTGAGCGACTCTTCGGCTTGTCCCCGAAGCCCATGAAACAGAGGCCGGCCGTATTGTCCCTGTCCTTCCCCTTTCTGATCATGATCTCTTCATCACTTGAACTTGAAGATGAGGAGGAAGACGAGGATCTCTTGGAGTATCTTTTCTCCATCTCGACGAAGAAGGTCTTGTATCGCTTCTTGTTCTCACGCCTGTAATCCTTCAGAGCCTTTCGAAAGAATCTGGTCTTGGGCTTGCCCTTTGTGGAAGTGGAGTTTTCGTACTTGCCAGAGTTGTAGGAGTTGCCGCCGGTTCCCTTCTTGTAATTCTTCTGCTTGGGGCAGTCGGCGATGAAATGACCTGGGTCACCACACTCAAAGCATCCGGATTTTGTGCCGTGTCTCTTAAACATTCTCTTATCATAGACACGTCGCACCCGGTTGTTAAACAAGCACAGATCATCATCCCCTAGAGTATCAAGTTGTTCCTCGGAGATAGACATCAAGGAAAAAGCAGTACAACTCATGGCATTAGGATCAGCTGACGGTGTCGCGAGCGCCAGAGTCTTTGAGCCAGAACCAGTGAGATTTGATCGCAACTGGATATCGACCTCTATGGCCTTGAGCTTACTAAAAAGCTCTACGACAGTCAAGGTATCATAGGAAGTGCTCTCAACAATAGAAGAGACCTTGATCTCCCAGATCTTAGGATCCAAGGTATGGAGAACCTTGAGCGCCTGTTCATTATCTGAGACCAGCTGATCACCCTCAGCCTTGTTGACCCGAAGCTTGTTAATGATCGATTGAAAACGACCAAACAAGGCCTCAACAGTCTCACCCGGCTTCTGTGAGAAATTTTCATACTCACGTCGGTAGGTCTGATATAGTCTAGCCTTGACCTGAGCTGTCCCCTATTGGTGTGCCTGGAGGGTAGCCCAGATCTCTCGCGCAGTGGTGAGATGGCTAACACGCTCAAACTCACTAGGACCTAGACCAAAAAATAAAATATTCACCGCTTTACTATTATTTTGATGCTGTGTAATTACATCTGCAGCAGTATCCGCAGCAATAGTCATGATGGTGAAAGTAGGATGAACACAAATCTCCCATATGTCCGAGCTCTGGCTCATAAGGTATGCTCGCATGCGAGTCTTCCAATAAGTGTACCCAAAATCTTCTAGGGACGAGATTTTACCAGAAGATGTCATGGTCACTACCTAGGTTTAGAATCGGTTAAGATATTAGAAAACCCTAACCTTGCTCTGATACCACTTGTAGGACCGAAAGTAGCGACCAGAGGGGGGGTGAATGGACGCCTAAAAATTTCTTGCTAAACTATAATTTAAACCCAACACCCAAAAGAACTTAACTAGACAAATAATATTTGCCAAGCAAATCTCAGGAATTAAAGTAGTCTAGCTTAAAAATGACAAGTGTCTTAATTAACATGATATTAAAGATGAACTAAATAAAAATACCGTCGTAAATACAAGCACCTAGATAAATCACGAAATTTTTATATTTCAGTCTAGAAATAAATTACTAATCAAATAAATAAGACATGGATCATTAAAAACTAATTCAGTAATAAATCGAAAGTATTGCACCTAAGAACTAGAATAAAAATATTACTGCAACTAATAAATTTTTCGGTTTATTTTTATATGAGCAGATTAAACGGATAAAAACTAATACGAGATAAACATTTAACGGATTAAGAATCAACTACGAGATTAATATTTTATACTAATAAAAAACCAACAGATAAAATAACTAACTAATTTAACCTAATTAACAATTAGGAGATAATGCAAAAACTCACCCGCATCCAATCTGAAGAAAAGCACCGTGGAAAAAAATCGCCTGGAGTGCCTCTGTTACACGCCGGCCGGCCTTGGGGCTGCCACCGGAGGCTTGCTTCCGTTCTACTGCTGGTACAGGGGCTGCAGCCGCGTTCTTCCACGGTGGGGCCCGCCGCCGTAGCCTGCTGCTGCCGCCCAAAAAAAACAGCCGCCGAACGCCGTGTGTGCCGCCAGCCTCAAACAGCTTGTGCGGGACGCTGTGACAAAAGCTGCCAAAAGTCTGCTCGTGGGGCCCGCCGAGGAATAGAAAAGAAGCAGGCAGCCGTGTGCATGCCTCGGTCACCACGGCGGAGAGAAGACGCCGACCGGAAGAATGCGTCGAGAGGGAAAACGGCGATGCAGAAAAATAGTAGATGAAAACTACCCCGTGGACTGAAAAATAATTTCGGGAAAAATAACAGTCATCTATCCCCAAGGGGATAGGGGCCTATTTATAGGCGACTCCTAATACATGAAAAGACTAATTTACCGCTAAGGTAAAATAACACCGACTCTAAAATAAATTCCTAAAATTACTAAAATATTCTTAGAAAAATCTCCTGACTCAAATAAAAATATTCTAAACTTAAAAACTAAAAATTAATATCCTAAAAAAAAATAATCATAGGTTGTCAGTTTTGCGCCGAAACTGACAAAGCGTCCACTGTCTTCGCACCGGGTACCCGGATTGGACCGACCCGACCCCGCAGCTTCCTCTGCCCAGCAATCGCTCGCCGCCCGTTTACCTGAGTCAAACCCAGTCAACAGCCAGTGGATCATCTGCCGCTCCTAGCCGTGTACTCGGATTGGGCCAGCCTGACTCCGCGGCTCCTCTACCCGGCTGTCGCTCGCTGCCCGTGTACCTGAGTCACACGCGCCCTAGATACGACAGGTCTTCATATCTCCCTTCCTTTGACTTCCGTTGACAATCACTCATCACATCTGGAATATCAAAACCATATTCTTCAACATGGTTTCTCAGAAGAGACGCCTACAAAGGCTGGGGCACAGGAGATGGGCGAAAAGAAAGCTAAGTCCAAGCACGATGCTATCTTCGAGGAAATCCGCCCTCGGCCAGCTACAAAACAGGTATGGAGGGAGAAGCTGGTTGAGATAACCAACCCGGCTCCTAGTCCAAGCGACGACGATGACGACATGCTCGACGATGATTACTCGCTCGTCTCTAAGGGACCCACACCCCAGGTGATGGACATCAACATTGTCACGCTGCCTGCCGAGTTCGCCCATCCACGGGACGAGGCCAAGGTCGCTCAATTGAACCTCGGTCCACGCAACGCCATCTTCAAGAAGCCCGAGGACTCAGCTCGACATCTAAAGCCCCTCTATGTCAGGGGTCACATCGATGGGAAGCCGATTTCTCGGATCCTCGTCGACGGCGGCGCCACTGTTAACCTAATGCCTTATTCATTGTTGAAGAAACTTGGTAGGGACGAAGAAGACCTGAAGAAGACTAACTTGATGCTCAACGACTTCAACGGCGAGAGCTCCGAGGCCAAGGGAGTACTCTCTATGGAGTTGACGGTGGGCAACAAGACGTTGCCAACTGCGTTTTTTGTCATCGACGTAGAAGGTAACTATAGTGTGTTACTCGGGCACGACTGGATTCACGCAAACTGTTGCATCCCTTCTACTCTACACCAGTGCCTGATACAGTGGGACGGCGATGAGGTAGAAGTCATCCCCGCAGATACTTCGGCCCAAGTAGCTTTGGCCGATGTGTCGGTCGACGCCATCCACAACAAAGTAGAGTGTCTGTCAGGTAGAGATCTTTCGGACTACGATTTTGTTAGCGTATCCGGAGGGCGGTTTGTACCAGTGTCTGTAAAGCCGGCTGAAGTAGCACAACTATTTTTGTATTAATAGACATGTCTAGCAAGAACAATCTAGATTGGCTAAAGTCCCATGTAGAGCAATATCGGTCTAGTAAAGACGGTACTGCCGAGGCCATCGGGGACTTTAGTGAAGTGGATAAATTAGGACAAGGTTTTGCGTCGGCCGATCCCTTGGAGGAAATCGATGTAGGTGATGGTAGCATCCCAAGGCCGACATGAAAAATGTGTGGCAAGCATCATGAAAAGTGTCGAAAAACCGATATGGATGGTATCGTCTTCAGCTCGTTGTGCTTTTAGTTCACTAGTTCACTAAAAGGTAAGGGGGCATGTGTTGATAGCAAAAAATGGCATTAATGGCTAGATCATCAAAATATCAATTTTGGTGATTTAGGCCGAAAATGACATGTCTAGGGTCTGTCCAAAGCCCTACAGGGTTGAAGTCCATTGAGCTATGGGCTCCGAAAGCCTCTAGCCAACCCATGGGCTTCGGCCAGGAAGCCTTCGGAGGCCCACGCTGCCGAAGCTTTGGAAGCCTTCGGAGTGCCGAAGCTTCGGAAGCCTTCGGAGTGCCGAAGCTTCGGCCCGAGAAGTAAGCCTCGACGGGCCTGGCCGAAGCCCACGCTGCCGAAGCTTCGGCCCGAGGAGCAAGCCTCGACGGGCCTGGCCGAAGCCCACGCTGCCAAAGCTTCGGCCCGAGAAGCAGGCCTCGACGGGCCTGGCCGAAGCCTACCTCGGCAGAGATATAGTTTTTTGCGTCACCAGCTCAATCTCTATCTCTATCTGGCTGGATTAATAGCAGATTAGATTAGGAGTTAGCCCCTATAAATAGAGAGGCATGGTCGGCGTGGAGACCCCCCAACTCAAACCAAACCAAAGCCAATGCTTTGATCATATTTACCTTACCTTTATTTTCCTGTACCTCTTCGTGGGTTTGCCTGGAAGCCCTCCGTCGGCCACTACGGAACAGTGGTAATCCTTGTTACTTCGCCTGTGAAGTATCCGCTAATCTGCGTAATAGATTGCTACCTTCGCTACTAGTGCAACACTTAGCAAAATTCGGTCCTCAGGCCGAATTGGTACTTCGCACTCTTCTGTTGCAGGTTCGCACGTTCGGAGCCACTTCGTCAGAGGTGTCCGGAGCTGAGAGATCAGTTTCGGAGGTCCCCAGGACACCCTTCGGCGGGACTACAGGCTTCGACAACAGGCTTCGCTAGCATACTTCATCGTGACAGGCTTCACCACGACCATACTCCGCACCGGACGAAGTTGCACTCGCGCGTGGCCCTCGCGTCACTATTATGTAGTTTGCTGCATCGGAGATCCCACGCCGAACCCCGCTGTTCGAAGGTGGTCACCGCGTCCAGATCCATTCGAAGTCCGTCTTCGGTCGGATCAGTCCGAACGCCGAAGCACCCTTCGGCAGAGCACTTCGCACCGGACACCGAAGGTACACTTCGGTGACCCCTTCGCACCAGACTTCGAACCAGACGGGCTCCGACTGGTTTGCTGATTTTATTCTGTTTAATCTATCTTTTTTGGCTAATTGGATTATTTTGTGTAATCTGGTTGCATCACGACTCCACCCCCTTTATCACTATTAAGGGTAGTCGGAACGCGACGTCGGTGCCACGTCATGCTTAGGCATGTCCCTAAGTATCCGTGCACTTTTGGATCGTCGAACTGACCCAAGTGCGGGGACACGTTTTCGTGTCAACAGCTACAACTTATAAGCCACACATCTCTCTAACCCTGGCACCATGTCTTCGACTACAACCAACACATCTAGGGGTTCATCAAACACATGAATGATTGTCTAAACACAGCTGATGGCTAACGCACTCACGGTGTTGTCACACCATCTAGTGCACATTGTGCAGTCACCGTCAACCTGCTGCCACCCCAAATAGTGAATCATGGGATCATGGGATGGAAGTTATCTGGATTATTCGAATCCGAATCCAAATCAAATATGTCGAATACCAGTGATATCATATCAGTTTCCATATCCGAAAAATATTTGAATCTGAATCAAGAAATATAGATCTGAATTCATTTTTTCGGATACGATCAGAATCAATCCAAATCACTTTTACCCCCTACATATCTATGTTATGATTCAACTTTTTATAAGTTAAACTTTCCTTATTTTGATTAATATTTGTAGAAAATATAGTATATCACTATTCTATTATTTAAAAATGTGTAACACACAAGATCACATCATTGTCGCACTATTCTATTATTTAAAAATATGTCTCACAAGACCATAGCCAAGATCATATCATAGTCACACTGTTCTATTATTTAAAAATGTATGACTCACAAGACCAACGCTATATACATTTTGTCCATTTGTGTAAATAATCTCCTAACATGATCTGCATATATATGTTCCATAACTATTTAAAGCACACAGATGCAATATCCAAAGTAAATATTGATGCACATAATCAAACCTTTAGCTAGGCTCACCTGGTATCCAAATGGAATTATCATTTCTGACCACAAAAAAAAAATTAAAAGAAACTCTCGCCATTTCCAAGAAGCCAACTCGCATCTGTTGATCTCTGTTGGCAATGGAAACGACAACAGCTTACAATTACAATTTACTAGCCACACACAACATAGTAAGGTAAAAACCAATGTGGCAATTTCCATTGAACTTTCAGTGACAACATTTCCTTCATGTCGCTGTTCCAACATGTTCTCAGTTTCATCTGACCAGGAGCGAGGTACTCATTTCCCCACAATGGCATTGAGGTACCATGAACCAATAAAATAACTAGAGCATTGAGTTGGCTTTGGGCCTTGCAGCATGCAAAAAGGATTGGGTCACACACCCTTCGACTGTGCAACCCTTCTCTTCTTCAATTGCACCCCAAGTAAAAGAGCTGGTGTTGGAGGATCTTCATTATACTTTGACTATGTGACCCTTCTCTTCTTTGATGGTACCCCAAGTAATAGACCTGGTGTAGGGGGATCTTCATCATACGGGACCCCAATTGGAGGCACCTAGGATAGGGGTAGCTGGTAGGAGGCAAAGTAGGAATTAAATAATTCCTTTTGCTTGATTTATTCCTAATAACAATCTAATCTACTATCTTTATTTCTATCTTATCGCTAACTAAATAATCCTAACTAATCTTATTTTAATCTAACTAATTCTATCTTATCCCTAACTAATATATACATATAACAGTAGCACTAAAAAATACAGAACAAGGCATCGGATAAATAAAAAGTGATGTTAAAATACTTGTCGTCTGTAACACCGAAAACAAAGAGGAAACGAAGTAAGAATGGCATGAACCATCACATTCAAGCAAGAAGACATGCCAAGAAATACATAAAGCCAATGCATGTTTGCAAGGGTCACATTATAGATTTATACTAGTGGGGTGGTATCATTTCCTCTTTATCCAATCGAGAGGGCTGTGCAGCAGTTGAGCTATGTATAAAGAACGTAAGGCAATATGCAAAGACCTTTGTCTAGCGCTACTAATTTCTGCCTTTTGGCATCAATAATAATAATAAAGACTCGGTCCAACAACTAGTAAAAGTGTATACGCCATGTACACATACCTTTTGGTTGAAGAGGATGATCACCCTCGCTTGGACTTGATGGAGGACGATGTCGTATTATATAGTCCTGTTGTACAAGTGTAGGTGTTGCGAATGAAAACCGAGATATATCTACACCCTACTGAGCATATACTGGGTTATCTGAAAGGTACCTATCAAAGTAATACAATTAAAGAATTAGAATAATAATTATAAATTATGAAGCTTGGGCTGCATAGGAGGGATGCAGAACCCTTAAATTGAAAATCACAAGGTTTACGCATGCATGTTGTTTTATTTTAAATATTCAGTTTCAGTGTATATTGTGTTATTTCCAATATTCAGTTGTGAGAATAAGTGCTAGTTGTGTCATTCCCACAATTGAGCTAGTGAAACAACAATAATATAATTGACAATTCTAGGAACAATTGTAACTCAGTGGATGCTCATTAATTATAGCTAAACTAAAAGCTAGATGGATTTAAATGGGACATGATTGTTAACATGGTTAAGAAAGGGAAGGGATTGAAGTTGGCTAAAAGAAAGTTTGCATACTTTTTGACTTGAACCCTGGATCTAAATTTAAGGTCATTGGGAGAGATATAGTACCTGAAAGCAATTATAGAAACATTATTAGGCACTCTACTATATGCATATGAGATGTCAAATATGTTGTATATATATAGGTAAAAGAACATAGAAATGTCAAATGACTGAATAAGTATCACATAATCACACAAAAATAAATGGGTCCACACAAGTTTTTGAATTTCCGGTATATCATTATTTAAGAAAAATCCTCTACAAAAAGGTGTTAGGGGAGAAAAAATATATACAAAATAAGACTGCTGAAATAACAAGAGCATGCCAATAATATGGAGCTATGTGAAGATGAAGATTTAATTATAGCAAACATATCTTGCTGTCGGCCATGTGTTTTGAGAGAAATTTTGTGTTTATTTTGTACTAAATTATAATATATATTTACTCATGTAAACTTTAACGTAAATTTATCGGTTAGTCATCAGGACAAGGGATAAAACACAATAGCTAGCACAAAAAATACGCATCTGAGTTCTTATGAACCTGGGTATAGAAAAACAACTGCAAAATGATTCAATCACAAGTAAGTAGGTAAAAATGGATAGTTGTAACACCCCAAATTTTCAAAGAAATAAAAATATCATTTAATATATTTTTCTAGGATTATTTAATTTGGAAATACCTTTAATGTCCTTCTTAGCCTATTTGAACTAGAACCTAGTTGAAATGACCAAACCAGAGGCTAGAAAATTTTGTATGAGTTCCCAAGACCAAAATATATTTTTGAGAATTTTTACAAATTTTTATCACCCTTGGAAGTAGCCCAAATATTTTAAAGCAATTTCTGTAATTATTTTTATTCGGAAAAGAATTGAAACAGTAACGGGCCCCTTCCCCCTCTTCTCTATCTCCCGGCCGGCCCAACCCACTCCTCCCCGCGCCCCGACTGACCAATGGACCCTACCCATCAGTGACCCCTCTCTCTTCGCGCGCGCGCCCGACAACCCGACCCCACCTGTCGGCGCCAACCGAACCCCTCGCGCCCGACCGCCCGACCCCACCCGTTAGTCGCCACCCCCGTTCGCTCGCGCCCGCTTGCATGTGGCCCCCGTCTGTCAGATCCTTCGTCTCCACGAGATCCGCCCCAAACCCCCCCCCTCGCCGGCCGACACCTTAATGCGCCTCGGATCCGTTGCTCCCGACCCCCTCTCCCCAAATTGAGCCTGGCATTCAAACCCCCGTGCTCCGTGACCATTCCCCCCATTAAAATCAGCCTAATCGCGTCCTGGTTCGATGAACCTGCATGCAACCCGAGCTCGCCGGCGTTTAAACGCGTTTACTCTCAGCCACCGTCAATTGCGCCCCCTCTTCCCCCGCCGGTGACCCTATTTAAACCCCCTGGCCGTCCGCATTTGACCCCCACGCTCATACGCTGCAAGAACGAACAGAACACCCTCGCTCCGGTTTTTAACATTCCTCCGCCGCCCGCACTCCAGTCACCGCTCGCCGTCACCGGAGTCCCCCTCCGTCCTTGATGACCGCACCACTGTGACCGCAAGCGCCACCCCGACCTCGGCCACTACTTCATCGCCAACGAACCCCACCGGAACGCCACCGCCGACGAGGACCCGAACGCCTCCTTCATCTACGCTCGTCGCCGGCCACGCTCCGATGACCTCTCACCACTGCAATGGTACCCTCATGATCCCCGTAGTGTCCTCTTTTCATTTTAGCCCTTAGGACCTCTCGTCGTCGCTCTCCGTGGCCCCTGGACCGCTCGCCGTCACCAGAGAAGACGACCGGCATGGGTCGAGTACCCGTGCCGTGTTGGATTCGATCGTGACCGTGCGATCGCGATCGGACGATTCAGATTATATCACATGTTCAGTTTAATCTGGACCGTCGGATCATAGCGAAGGGGTATGTTTTAATCTCATGCGTTCGTTAATATTTAAAACCCGCATTCAATCTGGGTCGTCTATCGCGTACCGGTTCAACCTTTTAATGTCAGCCGTCCACGTTAACTTAACACCCCCGCCTCGCCCTCGCGCGTTGGATCTAGATCCAACGGTCCAGGATGGGCCAGACCACGTGCACAGTGCGAGGGTTCACCATGAGCCCGGTTCACCGTGGACCCGAGGCTGTTTTTGGATTTAAATTTAATTCCAGAAACTGTTTTAAACTTGTAAAATTCATATCTGGCGCATTTTAACTCCAAAAATTATCATTTCAATTCCAGAAAATTTATAATTTTATCCTATACATGTTAATACAATAAAAACAGTATGTTTACTTTGAATATTTCATGCTTATTTAATAAAGTATTCAAATGCTCTTTAGGGTAAATTACAAATTGATTAATTTCAATTTCAGCAAAATTTATCTTTCATCCTTTTCCTGTTAATACAATGAAACCACTAAGTTTATTCTGAACCCCTTTTTAAATTAGTTAGAAAACTTAAAATAAAATTGTTCACATTATTATCTCTTCTATAAAGGACAATAGTTTATTATAGTTCATTTTAAAATATTCATAAAATGAATTTCAGAAACTTTACAACTTTATTTCCCTTAAATTAACCCAATCAAAACTTATATGCTTGTTGTGTGATTTTGGATTGTTTAATTGAATGTTATATTTATTTTATTTATATTGAGAAGACTACGACGCCGCTGAGGAGCCGGAATATTTTCCCGAAGTTCCTCCCTCCCCTTTCGCTGAACAAGGCAAGTCACCAAACAACACTTTTGAGCATATTGAACCCATGTTTTATTAAACTATCGTAAAACACATAGGATATACATGCATTAGTCAAATGGAACCCTTACAATATATTTATTTAGGATCCCCCGACCTTGATGTGCAACCCAAGCCATGCTATCTAGCCTAAACTCCTTGTCACCATATGATTAGTACTATTAGCTAGTGTCCAATGTATCGACACGATTGCAATAGGATTAAAAATGAGTCGCAGTAACTTGGTTCTACTATATGATCCCCCATTATCCTTATCTTTGGAATTTTGTTGGTGATAGAGTTTTGGTTGAGAGTGTATGCATGGTGGGTTCCGGGTGCAAGCTAGGGCATTGATCAGTAGCACCCGGGGCACTATAAGGACCGGCCTATGGGATCCGTTGCAATACACTTCCGTACTAACCACAAATCTAATGGGTAAGTCCTAACTAAGGTATGGAGTGTTCCAAACCGAGGCCACCACTTGGAGATGGGTCAAGCAGCACCTGTGGGTGGCTTGTACCGACGTGGCACAAAAGGGGGTGCGACGTTAGCTGGGATGCAGCCCGGCGCGCCGGCGAAACCTAGAGCGGGTGGTTATCGCTTGGAGCATTTCATGCTGAGGTTTTTGCACGAGTTCTCGTGGTATGGGTCATCTCGTTACACTTTGGTGTTTGGGATGAGTGTGTGCCTTGTGGGTACAATAGTACATCTCTGATCAGAGTCATAAATCTTTTCGAAAAGCTGAGCCCACGGTCAAGGACGGGTTGCGTGACATCCCACAGTTAGTTTACTTTTGGAATGGGTATGCATGATGGTTTGACATGTAAGGACTATTGTGTGAGGAGGGAAACGTACTCCTCGAGTTAGATGGTATTATTGATGTTCATGTTTATTATTCCGCATGATAAAATTTGACTACACTAAATGCAATAACCGAAAGTGTACTTTTCCGCACTTTTAGCCATTATCCTTCATTTGTTATTATCTTGCATTACTACTTGCATTTGCGGTGGCTGGTTGAGTACTATTTGTACTCATACCCGTTGGACACACAATTCAGAGGATGCTTACTACGAGGATGGTCTGGAGTAGCGACCCAGTCAAGAAGAAAGATCATGAAGAAGGCGTTCGTCATGCAGTTTATTTTTATTATTTTAATTTCACTCTTATGTAATAATATGGTCTGCGTACCATGAATGCTTGTCGTATGTACGTTGTCGCATGATGAACCTCTTGTACTATTGTTTTTCTTTGGAAATTCAATAATGTTTCGATTTGTTAAATCGGGGCGTCATAAGATGGTATCAGAGCCGACTTGACTGTAGGAAGCCAAACGGACCAGCCTAGCCATTAGCTGTAAGAAACTATTTCATGAAAACCTACTTTATAAACTTTGTTCCTCCCCTCACTTTTCTTCAACTTGTTGTTTTTGTAGATGCCGGTCTACCAAGTGCATAGCTTCTACCGCCACTTTGAGGGCTTCGTCAGGGAGCTCCGCATGATGGTCACCTTCCTTGGGTTCCTCTTTGAGCCCGAGTTCCATGGGGTGTACATGGAAGAGTTCGCGGGGCCATGTGACGTCTCCCTCACCATCCATGGTTTCGGCGAGCACCTGCCATTCTTCACGGCAGCACTTGGGGGCCCAACATTCGACGTCGCGTGCCAACGCGTCGCCCTCTAAGCCCTCATGGAGCTGAGGATGATCTATGATGATCGTCTTCAGAACTCATCCTTCTAGCTTGTGCCGAAGCGCACTCCCGGCGACCATCGTAGTATCTACATCGGAGTTCACTTCGATCGTGATCCGGTCATGACTCGACAGACGTGTCTTCTTTAGGCCATGGATGATCTCCATACCGAGGCCGTGCTTGACGCCGAAGAGCACCATGAGACGGTTGAGTTCCTTCGTTAGGAGAAGAAGAGCTTAATCCAACAAAATGGCGAGTTGCAGCGCAAGATTATGCAGCTACAGAAGGACATAGCGGAGATGGCCCCCCTCGTCCCGAGGAGGAAGAAGCCCATCCACGAGCCCACCCCTCGCCCCAAGAGGATCCCACCACACCCCTCGACTGTCGGACCGTCCAGCTCCAGCGCTCTTGCACCGCGCCCTGCCCTCGTCTCCGACCCCATTATCGAGAATTTTCTCGAGCCCACCGTCCCTCAGAACCCTCGCGGTTCCGAGAGCACGGAGACCGCCTCCGATGGCGAGTAGGCGATAGCTACCGTTGGATGAATTTTTAATAATGTTGTGGTACCACCTGCAACGAGTTGTGTTGTAGGTGGATTAAAATAAGAGCATGGATGTAATGAACTTTTTATACCACTTTGAGATATATATGTGAGCCTCGATGGAATATTTTGGCTAGATGTTTGTTTCACAACCTTTTACCTAATGGCTTAAGCTTTTATATGTTCAGAAGATGGCCGACAACCAGAACACCGGGTCCAACAATGGATAAGGGGCCAGCAACGGTTTGCCCAGAAGCGTTGTACCCAACTGGGGTGCAACGGGTCAGCGACAAACTGGGCCACCAACCGCCAAGCACCCTACCTTGGCGGAAATGATGGCTAACCAGAACCAGCTGATCACCGCCCTCCTCACTCAGATGCAGCACCAATAGGCTTAGTTGGACCGGCTGCAGAATGTGGAGCCCGCCCCTCGTGTACCAGCACCCGCACCCGCGCCTCAACTCTCGGAGTTCTTGCGCGTGCGTCCCCCGATCTTCTCAAGCACCACCAACCCCATGGAGGCCGGAGATTGGCTCCGCACCATCGGGAAGAAGTTGGACCTCCTCCCCTGCACCGACCAGGAGAGAGTGGCGTTCACCACTCATCAGCTCCAGGGTCCCGCTACGGAGTGGTGGGACAACTACCGTGAGTCCCAACCAGAGGACCACGTGGTGACTTGGGCGGAGTTCTCCATCGCCTTTCGCGCCACCCACGTCCCCGTCGGAGTCATCGCGGTCAAGCAGCAGGAGTTCCGCAACCTGCAACAGGGCAGCTGGACTGTCATGGAGTACCTCCATGAGTTCAACCGTCTGGCACGCTACGTGCCAGAGGAGGTGCGAACCGACGCCCTCCGCCAGGACAAGTTCCTCCGGGGACTCAAGGATGAGCTGTCCATCCAGCTCGTCGCCACCGACTACGCCGACTTCCAACAGCTGGTGAACAAGGCGCTCATCCAAGAGACTGAGCAGAACAAGTTATACCTCAAGAAGAGGAAGATGATCGCCTTCAAGCATCAACAGGCGAATTCTCAAAGGCCCCGCTTCGTCCCTCCGCCACCAGCGCCCGCCTACCATCCTCGGCCCGCCTACAGGCCACCTCACGCCGCCGGTGGATCCAACGCCAGGCATCCCCGCCTCGCTCCACCAGCTCCATCCGCTCAGCCGACGCCCGCCGCCAAGGCCCCGATCTTGAGGGATCGCCAAGGGAAGCCGGTCGTCTGCTTCAACTGCCGGAAGGAAGGGCACTACTCGCACCAGTGTCCTCACCCCAAGCAACCCCAAGGCGCGGCACCCAACCAGGCGGTTCGTGCCCGCGTCTACCACATCAGCGTGGAGGAAGCTCAGGAAGCTCCTAAAGTCGTGCTCAGTACGTTTACCGCCAATTCCATACCAGCTATATTACTATTTGACTATGGGGCAACACACTCTTTCATCTCGGAGGATTTTGTGAAAACCAACAACTTGGAAGTACTCCCTCTACCAGCCCCTATGATGATTGCCACTCCAGGCAATAAAACCTTAGCCCACTTATATAGCCCTAAGGTAAAGATATAGATTCAAGGGATATTATTCCGGGCTGAGCCAGTCCTCATTAAGTGTACCGGACTCGACCTCATCTTAGGAATGGATTGGCTAATGAAACACAAGGGAGTGATCGATTGCGCCAGCAAGTCCGTAACGGTGACCAACCCCGAAGGCGAAGCTGTCACCTTTTGGATGACCAGCCGCAAACATCTGGAGGCATCTCTTTTCTCACTAGCCCTTGAAGAAGTGACCGTAATCAAGGAGTTCATGGACGTATTCCTAGAGGACCTTCCAGGAATGCCTCCCAAGCGGGACATCGAATTCATAATCGAGCTTGTCCCCGGGACCACTCCAATCTCCAAGCGCCCATACCGGATGGCCGCCAATGAACTAGCCGAAGTCAAGAGCAACATCGAAGACCTGGAACAGAAAGGGTATATCCGACCAAGTACCTCACCTTGGGGTGCACCGGTCATCTTCGCCATGAAGAAGGACAAGACTAAAAGGATGTGCGTGGACTATAGAGCCCTGAACGACGTAACCATCAAGAACAAGTACCCATTGCTTCGGATCGATGACCTGTTCGATCAGCTGAAAGGATCCTCGGTGTTTTCCAAGATTGACCTCAGGTCAGGTTACCACCAATTGAGGATTAGAGAAGAAGACATCCCCAAGACTGCCTTCACCTCCCGCTATGGACTCTATGAGTATATTGTGATGTCGTTCAGACTCATGAATGCCCCGGCCTTTTTCATGAACATGATGAACAATGTATTCATGGAGTTCTTGGATAAGTTCATCGTGGTATTCATTGACGATATCCTCGTCTACTCCAAGACCAAGGAAGAACACGAACCCACCTCCGTCTGACCCTCGGAAAGCTAAGGGAACAGCAACTGTACGCCAAATACAGCAAGTGCGAGTTTTGGTCGTTTGAGGTGAAGTTCCTTGGTCATGTCATATCTGCCGGAGGAATAGCTGTGGGCCCAACCACCGTGGAAACAGTGACAAACTAGCTGCAACCCACGAACATGACCGAGATCCGGAGTTTTCTTGGATTGGCCGGATACTACTGCCGGTTCATCAAGGACTTTTCAAAGATAGCCAAGCCTATGACCAGACTGCTACAGAAGGAAGTAAGTTTGAATGGACCCCAGATTGTGAAGAATGCTTCCAAACCATTAAGAAGAAGCTCGTGTCAGCCCCAATTCTGACCCTGCCAGACATCCGAAAAGACTTCCACGTCTACTGTGATGCCTCTCGTCAAGGATTGGGATGTGTCTTAATGCAAGATGGGAAGGTGATATCTTACGCCTCTCGATAGCTGAGACCACATGAGCTTAACTACCCGACCCACGACCTGGAATTAGCAACCGTGGTTCATTCCTTGAAGGTATGGAGACATTACCTTGTGGGAAATCGGTGTGAGGTCTTCACCGACCACAAGAGCCTCAAGTATATATTCACCCAACCGGACCTAAACCTCAGGTAGAGGAGATGGTTGGAACTGATCAAAGATTACGACTTGGGCATCCATTATCATCCAGGCAAGGCCAATGTGGTGGCAGACGCCCTTAGTCGAAAGGGGTACTGCAATGCCATCATGATATAGGACCAGGCCCTTTGCTATATAAGGAAATGGAAAGGCTGAATTTAGGGATCACCACCCGAGCGTACCTCACTGCTTTGGAGTCTAGACCTGTCTTGATAGACCAGATCCGAGAAAAGCAGAAGGAAGACCCGGACATCTTGGAGATCCAGCAAAACATGCGGAAGGGTAAAGCCCTCGGATTCTTCGAGGACGAGCATGGTACCATCTAGTTCGGAAACCGGATATGCATACCCGAAAAGCCTGAGTTGAAGACCCTCATCCTTCAAGAAGCCCACGAGACTCTATACTCCATACATCCCGGGAGTACAAAGATGTATCAAGACCTAAAGGAGAAGTATTGGTGGGTCAGCATGAAGAGGGAAATAGCTGAGTATGTGGACAAGTGTGACACATGCCGGCGAGTCAAGGCAGAGCACCGAAGACCTGCTGGATTGTTGCAACCTCTCAAGGTCCCCGAATGGAAGTGGGAAGAGATAGGAATGGACTTCATAACGGGACTGCTCAGGACCCAAGCTGGTCATGATTCTATCTGGGTGATCGTCGACTGACTCACCAAGGTGGCTCACTTCATCCTCGTCAAGACAACCTACACCATCACCAAGTTGGCCGAATTGTATATGACCCGGATTGTGTGCCTGCACGGAGTACCAAAGAAGACTGTATCTGACCGTGGGAGTCAGTTTACCTCTAAGTTTTGGAAGAACCTTCAAGAGGAACTCGGCACTCGGTTGAACTTTAGCACCGCCTATCATCCTCAGACCGATGGTCAAACCGAAAGGGTCAACCAGATATTGAAGGATATGCTTAGAGCTTGCGCTCTAGACTTTGGCGGAATGTGGGACAAGAACTTGCCCTATGCGGAGTTCTCCTACAACAACAGCTATCAAGTTAGCCTGCAGATGTCTCCGTTTGAAGCAATTTATGGACGTAAGTGCAGGACGCCATTACTCTAGGATCAGACCGAAGAGTCACACCTGTTTGGGACAGATATACTAAGAGAAGTCGAAGATAAGGTCAAGATCATCAGGGACAGATTGAAGATAGCCCAGTCCCGACAGAAGAGCTACGCCGATAACCGACGAAGAGACCTAACCTTTTTGAGGAGGGTGATTATGTCTATCTCCGCGTCACTCCCCTCCATGGCACTCAAAGGTTCAACATGAGAGGAAAGCTAGCATCCTGCTATGTCAGACCTTTTTAGATCCTCCGACGGCAAGGAGAAGTGGCATATCAATTAGAACTGCCTCCATCTCTGGCAGGAGTCCATGATGTGTTCCACGTCTCTCAGCTGAAGAAGTGTCTTCGTGTGCCCGCCGAGCAAGCCGACCTCCAACAACTCAACATCCAAGAGGATTTGACCTACATCGAGAAGCCCGTCAAGATCCTGGAGATTAAGGAAAGAGTAACCAGTAGTCGTGTGGTTCGCTTCTGCAAGGTTCAGTGGGACAACCACCCCGTTGAAGAAGCCACATGGGAAAAAGAATACGAGTTGAAAGCCCAATACCCCGAGTTATTCGAGTAGCATTTCAATCTCGAGGATGAGATTCTTTGTAAGGGGGATAGGTTTGTAACACCCCAAATTTTCAAAGAAATAAAAATATCATTTAATATATTTTTCTGGGATTATTTAATTTGGAAATACCTTTAATGCCCTTATTAGCCTATTTGAATTAGAACCTAGTTGAAATGACCAAACCAGAGGCTAGAAAATTTTGTATGAGTTCCCAAGACCAAAATATATTTTTGAGAATTTTTACAAATTTTTATCACCCTTGGAAGTAGCCCAAATATTTTAAAGCAATTTCTATAATTATTTTTATTCGGAAAAGAATTGAAACAGTAACGGGCCCCTTCCCCCTCTTCTCTCTCTCTCCCGGCTGGCCTAGCCCACTCCTCCCCGCGGCCCGACTGACTAATGGACCCCACCCGTCAGTGACCCTGTTGACACGGAAACGTGCCACCGCACTTAAGGACGGGCCTAAGCGTGACGTAGCACCGATGCCGCGTTCCGACTACCCTTAATAGTGATAAGGGGGGTGGAGTCACCAGGAAACCAGATTACAAGAAATAATCCAATTAGCCAAAAGAAATAGATTAAACAGAGCAAAATCAACAAACAAGTCTGAGCCCGTCTGGTTCGAAGTCTGATGCGAAGGGTGCGCCGAAGGGTACCTTCGGCGTTGGTGAGAAGTGTCCCACTAAAGGGTGCTTCGGCATTCGGACTGATCCGACCGAAGATAGACTCCGAACGGATCTCGTGCGAAAACTCCGCCGAAGGGTACTTCGGCGTTCGGAGTTATTTGACCGAAGTAACAGGCGGACAGATCTGGACGTGACGATCACCTCCGAACGGCGGGGTTCGGGGTGAAGCCTCTAGTACAGCGAAGTAGGAAACAATGACTCAAGGCCGCGCGCTAGCGTGACTTCATCTGATGCGGAGTATGGTCATGGCGAAGCCTGTTGACGAAGTATGCTGGCAAAGCCTGTTGTCGGAGCCTGTTGTCTTTATCGAAGGGTGTCCTTGGGACCTCCAGAACCTATCTCTCAGCTCCGAACACCTCCGGCGAAGGGGCTCCGAATGCGCGAACCTACAACAGAGACGATGCGAAGTACCAATTCGGCCTGAGGACCAAATTTTGCTAAGTGTTGCACGGGTAGCGAAGGTAACAATCTGTTACGTAGATTAGCGGATACTTCACAGGCGATGTTACAAGGCGATAGCAATCTGTTACGTAGATTAACGGGGACTTCACCGTCGAAGTATCAAGGCTTACCACTGTTCCGTAGCGGCGGACGGAGGGCTTCCAGGCAAACCCATGAAGAGGTACAGAAAAGTAAAGGTAAAAGTAAAGGTACGATCAAAGCATAGGTTTTGGTTTGGTTTGAGTTGGGGGGGGGTCTCCACGCCGGCTAGGCCCCTCTATTTATAGAGGGTTAACTCTAATCTAATCTACTCGGCCCTGTAGAGCATCGGACAGACCCTGGACAAGTGTATTTTTGGCCCAAATCACCAAAAATAGATATTTTGATAATCTAGTCATTAATGCCATTTTTTGCTATCAACACATGCCCCCTGCCTTTTAGTGAACTAGTGAACTAAAAGCACAATGAGCTTGAGACGATACTATTCATATCGACTTTTTGACACTTTTAGGATGTTTGCCACACACTTGGGAAATACTTCTTCAAGTACCTACCATTCAAAGCTCTTCGAAACCGCTCTCCCTATAGGGATTCCAACACATATGCGTTGCTCGGAGCGATTTCGGCTACCTTAAAAGGACCTTCCCAACTAGGTGACCATTAACAAATTTGGGACTCTTCGTGCCTAAGGGCAAAGTCGTTTTCCACACCAAGTCTCCTATTTGAAACGATTTCGGTTTAACCTTCTTGTTGTAGGCTTTAGCTACTCTCTTCTTGTCTACTTCTATGGCTTCCAAAGCCCTTAATCTCTTATCGGTCACCTCCTCTAGATTATCTTTTAGAAGAGCCTCATACTCGTCGACTGATAAGCCGTCTTGCTTTAACACTCTTAAGGAGCCAAGATCTACCTCCACAGGCAGAACGACCTCTTGTCCATATACCAACTCATATGGACTGACCTGGGTGGCACCGTGCATTGCAATCCTACAAGCCCATAATGCCCCGGAAAGCACTTCATGCCACCTTTTAGGAAACTCTTCAATTTTCTTCTTAATAAGCTTAATCACGGTTTTATTACTAGACTCGGCCTGACCATTGGCCTGAGCATAGTAAGGCGAAGAGTTTATCAACTTAATGCCATAGTATTCAGCGAAGTCCCTCACTTCTTTAGAAACAAATGAACTACCTTGATCCGTAGTGAGGGTTTGAGGGATGCCGAACCTGTGTATGATATGCTTCAAAATGAAACCACGTACCTCATTGTGAGTCATGTTCTTGAGAGGTACGGCTTCGGTCCATTTGGTGAAGTAATCTGTCGCCATCAACACGAACCGATGCCCCTTTGAGGAAGGAGGGTAGATTTGGCTGATGAAGTTTAGACCCCATCCTCGAAATGGCCACGGCTTGACAATAGGATTGAGTAATGAGGCAGGAGCTAACTGGATGTTGCCAAACTTCTGACATGCCTCACACCCTCTGTAGTACTTGAAACAATCTTCGGTCATAGTCTGCCAATAGAAAACCGCTCTTTTGAGCATCCAACTCATCTTTTGGGCCGATTGGTGAGTGCCGCAAAGCCCCTCATGGACTTCTCCTGTAGCCACCTGGGACTGCTCATGATCTAAACATTTCAATAGCACTCCGTCGATGGTTCGGCGATATAATGTGTCGTCTATCAACACAAATTTGAACGCTTGCCATCGAACCTTCCGATCAACCCTTCGGCTAGGGTATTTTAAATACTAGACGATTTGGACTCTCCAATCGCCCTCACAGATTTCAGAGGGCTTCGTTGGTCCACCTTCTGAAAAACTTCTAAAATCCTGACCTGGGAGTGCCCCCCGAGCCATTCCAGCTCCTGCCGAAGCCCGACCGAAGTGGCCGCCCGGAGTGTGCTAGGCCGAAGCCCTTCGGGGGGTTCGAACTCTGGGGAGCCTTCCCCATCCGAGAGACTTCGGACTATAGGCTTCGGCATGCCGGACCCCTCAGTGGGCGGAGCACTCCAATCCAGGAGCTCCGGCATGCGGTGGCCTTCGGCGACCTGAGGGCTTCGACCCAAAGGGTGCGCCTGTCCAGCATCACTGGCTTCGGTAATGAGATCAAACATCAGCTTTTTCAACACAAAAAATTTCCCTCTCCTGACTTGGTAGCCAGATGCTTACTGAGCCAAATCATTAGCGGTTGAATTGGCTTCTCTTGACACGTGAGATATTTCGAAATCATCAAAAGTAGCAACTATGTCTAGGCATTTGTCCAAGTAGCTATTCAGTAGGCCATTAAAACATTGAGCATTCTTGGCTACTTGTTGTACTACTAATAATGAATCACCGTACGCATGAACATGCTTAGCGCCTATAGACTCTAATAGTTCAAGACCTAGCAACAAAGCTTCATATTCGGCTTGGTTATTAGTGGAAGAAAACTCTAGTCGGGCCGAGGTTTCAAAGCACATACCATTAGGTGATATGAGAACCACTCCAATTCCCTAGCCATTCTTGCAAGACGAACCATCAAAATAGACTTTCCATGGCGCTACTTCAACCAAAGCAATAGTATTACTCCAGCTAGCATCTATGTGATGATCAACTATAAAGTTTGCTACGACTTGGCCTTTCATCGCTCTTAGGGGCTCGTAGGCCAAATCGTACTCAATTAACGCGTAAGCCCATTTTCCGATTCTTCCACTTAGAATCGGCTTCTGTAACATGTGCTTTATAACATCGGTTTGGCAAACGACAACACATGTGGTGGGAAGAAGATAATGGCATAACTTGGTGCACGCGTAATAAAGTGATAAACACAATCGCTCCACAAACGCGTACCTGGTTTCGGCGTCCAGCAGGCGGCGGCTCAAGAATGTGATGATGTACTCCTTCCCCTCCACCTCATGGGTTAGCATGGCCCCAATCATGCTATCTTCAGCGGCGATGTATAGCCGAAACGGAATCCCGGCCTTGGGCGCTCTCACCACGGGCGGTGATGACAAGCATTCCTTGATCTTTTCAAAAGCATTTTGCTGGTCTGCCCCCCAAGTGAACTCGGCTTCATTTTTTAGCCGGAGTATGGGGACAAAGGCATCAATCTTGCCGGACAAGTTGGATCTAAAGCGACGCAGATAGTTCAACTTGCCTAGCAACTTTTGCACATCTTTCTTGCATGTCGGCGCTGCAATGTTTCTAATCTTCTCAAGTCTCTTAGGATCAATTTCTATACCCCTCTCATGAATCATGAAACCTAAGAACTTACCCGCCGACACACCAAAAGCACACTTAAGCGGGTCATTTTCAATCCATACTATCGCATCCTATCGAAAGCAACTTTCAAATTGGCTAAATGGTTTCCCATAGCGTCCGATTTGACCACAACATCATCAATGTAAACCTCTAACATGACTCCTAACAAGTCATGAAATATCAACTTCATAGCGCGTTGATACGTGGCGCTGGCATTTTTCAAACCAAAAGTCATGACGACCCATTCGAACAAACCGACAAAACCAGGGCATCGAAAGGCAGTCTTATAGATGTCCTCTTCGGCCATAAAGATTTGATTATAACCAGCATTGCCATCAAGAAAACTTAGTACCTTATGTCCCGAGGCATCGTTGATCAGCATGTCGGCTATTGGCATTGGATACTCCTCTTTTGGAGTGGCTCTGTTCAGATCCCTGAAATCAATGCATACTCGTATCTTGCCGCTCCCTTTCTTCTCTACGAGCACAATGTTAGCAACCCATTCCGCGTACCTGCATGGCCTAATAAATTCAGCTTTAAGTAGCCGTTCCACTTCCTCCTTAACTCGGTCATAGATGTCCGAATTAAAGCGGTGGGGAGGCTATTTATAAGGCCTAAACCCGGACTTGATGGGCAGCCGATGCTCCACGAGCTTGTGGCTTAGTCCTGGCATCTCGCTATATTCCCATGTGAAACAATCGACATACGACCGAAGTAACTTTATTACTTCAGCCTTTTCATCGGGCTGTAAATGTTGGTTTACAAAAGTTGGCTTTGGAATGCTACCATTGCCTATATAAACTTCCTCCGAGGGATCAGCCGACGTAAAACCTTGTCCTAATTTTTCTACTTCGCTAAAGTCCTCGATGGCTTCGGCAATACCGTCTTTATTAGACCGATACTGCTCCACTCGAGACTTCAGCCAATCTAGGTTATTCTTGCTAGACATGACTACTAGTACAAAAATAGCCGAGCTACTCCAGCCGGCTTTAGAGACACTGGTACAAACCGTCCTTCGGATACGCTAACAAAGTCATAATCCGAAAGATCCCTACTTGATAGACACTCTACTTTGTTATGAACGGCGTCGACTGATACATCGGCCAATGCTACTTGGGAGGAAGTATTCGCGGGGATGACTTCTATCTCATCGTCGTCCCACTGTATCAGGCATTGGTGTAGAGTAGAAGGGATGCAACAGTTCGCGTGAATCCAGTCACGTCCGAGTAACACACTATAGTTACCTTGTACATCGACGACGAAGAATGCTGTTGGCAATGTCTTGTTGCCCACCATCAACTCCATAGAGAGTACTCCCTTGGCTTCGGAGCTCTCGCCATTGAAGCCGTTGAGCATCAAGTTGGTCTTCTTCAGGTCATCTTCGTCCCTGCCAAGTTTCTTCAACAATGAATAAGGCATTAGATTAACTGTGGTGCCGCCGTCGACGAGCATCCGGGAAATCGGCTTCCCATCGATGTGACCCCTAACATAGAGAGGCTTTAGATGGCGAGCTGAGTCCTCGGGCTTCTCGAAGACGGCGCTGCGTGGACCGAGGTTTAATTGAGTGACCTCGGCCTCGTCCCGTGGTGGTGCAAACTCGGTGGGTAATGTGACGATGTTGATGTCCATCGCCTGAGTTGCGGGCCCCTCAGAGACGGGCGAGTAATCATCGTCAAGTAAGTCGTCCTCGTCGTCGCTTAGACTGGGAGCCAGGTTGGTTATCTCAACCGGCTTCTCTCTCCATACCTGCTTTGTAGATGGCCAAGGGCGGATCTCTTCGAAGATAGCGTCGCGCTCGGCCTCAGATACCTTCTCACGCATTTCCTGTGCCCGCAACCTTTGTAGGTATCTCTTCTGTGATTTACACATGCCCAGAGGAGCCCAAGATGGCTTCGTCCTGGTGCCTGGAGCTACTATTTGATCCCTGTTAATTCTGGCCGAAGTGTGCCCTTCGGCCTCGGCGCCCTATGTTCGAAGGGGGCTTCGTTGCGAACCCCATCGAATGGATTGGCCTCGTTCGGCCGATCGAACCCAGCTTCGGCGCGGAGCCCGGCCGAAGCATGCGGCTTACCTCCGTTGGCCTTCAGCGACAAAGCCTTCGAGATTGGGACTTCCTGAGACCCAACTCTGATAATTATGGCTTCAGACTCCCTGACTTCGGCCTCCACCTATTCGCACCCTTCGGCTTCGCTCTATAGGGTCCGATTCGGAGGTACCACAGACAGTCTGTGGACGATGCCCTCCTCCGCTGCGTCCGTTTGCCCCTGCCATCCAAAAAACTCTGAAGGAAAACAAGGCATAGGGTTAGTCTGCGGAGGGTACCTTGACCTAGATAAGTGCGGAGCCCACATGGTTCCCGCCCAGTCATACGGCGGAGGCATCGGAGGCTCTAGCGGCCTCGCCCACTGCGAGCCGAACCCGTTGCCTGGAAGGTGGTTCGTCCAAGTTGAAGGCATCTCGGACCACACCAACGAAGGGTCCTGCCAAGCCGGAGGTATGTTCGGCCAGTGCGGGCCGAAGCCTCCCATCGGAGAAGTCCACCATGGTACGGGTTTCGGCCATTGGGGGTCGAAGTTGTTGCATGGGGGCCCCGACCACTAGGGTTTGTTGTGCGGAGAACCCGACCATTGGGGTTCAAAGTTGTTGTCCAGGGGATTTGGCCATTGTGGCTCAGAACCACCGTGCAGAGAACCAGGATACCTCGGCCCAAAGCCTTCGTGCGGAGGGTTCGCAACCTTCGGTCCGAAGGCACCCTTCGAAGGTCTTGGCCCCTTCGGCTGCTGAGCGCGTGGGCCTGCTTCTTTGGCCCTCTTCTGATGTTTGTTCAACAACATGTTATATGTTACCTTCGGCCTCTTGCGAGCCTTAGCCGAAGGGGTATTGACGTTTCGTTTCCACACTCCCACCTCGGGGTTCTTTGGCATGAGTGTGCGAGTACGCGGTTCTCCAACAATCACATCTTTTCCTTTAGCAGACTCGGCCTGTTCTGGCCGAATCAACACCTTCTTCTCGCCGAGGTCGACGGTGTTGACTGGAAAATGATCTTTATCCGACTTCATTTTCGGGTCATGGTCTATCTTCAATCATCCTTCTTCTATGGCCGATTGTATCTGCCGTAGAAAAACATTGCAATCATTAGTATTATGAGAATGTGAATCATGCCACCTACAGTATGGATGCTTCTTTAATTCGTCAGCAGGTGGGATAACTTGACCTTTGGGTAACCTAAGAAGCCGACTTTTTAAGAGGAAATCAAATATTTTATCACATTTAGTCACATCGAACGAGTACTTGACCTCATTAAGTCTATTCTTCGTGGGGGACGGTCGTAGTTCGGAGCAAGTGACAGGTTTGTTTTTAGCGTTTGTAACCCATTCGGCCGTGTACATGTCGGCCGAATCCTCCTCCTCTGACTCCTCTTCATCAGAGCATTCCATGATGTGGATTTTGGCCCTAGGTTTGCTAAACATCTTAATAAATTTCTTATCTTTGGCTCAGCCTTCTTGGACCAGAGCCTGCTGTAGGACTTGGCTAACCTCTAAAAAGTTCTGGTTATCTAACCTTTCTTTAAGTTCGGAATGCAACCCGTTAAAAGCTAATTCCACCAAGTCTCTTCCTGAAATATTAAGACTAAAGCACCGGTTTCTAGTATCCCTGAAACGTTTGATATATTCAGAGGCGCTCTCACTAGATTTTTGCTTAACCGATGTCAAATGCGAAAGCCTAAGTTCTGTTTCACCCGTGTAGAAATAATCATGGAATTTCCGCTCTAAATCGTCCCACGTGTGGATGGAGTTCGGTGGGAGCACCGAAAACCAAGTGAAAGCTGTGCCGGATAGCGAGAGAGAAAATAGTCTAACCTTTAGGGCATCTATCCCGCTAACTTCTCCACACTGCGCCAAAAATTGACTAACATGCTCTAGTGTGGTCCCGCTACCCTCGCCATCGAATTTAGTGAACTCAGGGATCCTATAGCCACGGGGGTAGGGTACTGTATCAAGATGATCGGGGTATGGTTTGCGATAAACCCTAACCCGTCCCTTGGGCACGAAGCCGACACACTCCCTAAATAGTGCGCGGATCCGCTCATCTAGATCATCTTGGAAGCTTGTTTGCATGCGCCTCTCATGCGGGGGCATGACACGCGGTGGGATATCGGCGTGTCGGCCATGTGCTTCTTCCCTACGTGCTATTTGCATAACGTGCTCGTGTCCGGGCGCCTGCGTGTGTGGTGCGGGTAGCGCGGGTATTGGCGCAGGTGTTGTGTGAAATGCAGTGTTAGTTTGTCCATAGGTATAATGATTGGTATCAGCCATAATTGGTGAGGCCGGAGACATGTTCATCGGAGGTGCACTAGCTATAGGAACCGGGGGTGTGGCCTCAGTGAAGCCGAACCTCCTAAGAGTTGCCTCTACTTAGGAGCTAACTGCCGAATCTAAACGGTTGGCTAGCGAAGCGCTAACGGCCTGATCTACTAAAGCGCCTATTTTTTGCTCAATTTATAAAGAAGATAAATGAGGTGATACCGGTGTTACCTGGACCTGAGCGGGGTCAGGGGTGACAATGTCGTGCTTGACGAAGCCTGCGCATGTCTTGATGTAGCCTCCAAGCATCATGTCTTGGAGTGCCTTTAGCCTTGCCTCGATCTCTGCTCGGTCTCCTGTGGGGATATCTTCAAGAGTAGGTGACATTACGTTGCGTTTATCGATATCCATGCCTCCTATTGTGTCCATCGGTGGTGTAGGCGTAGTAGTCGAAGTAGATGTACCGGTGGCTGATGTAGACGTACTCATCGTGTTGGCGTAGCTCTTCCCCAGCGGAGTCACCAAAAAGTGTGTTGACACGGAAACATGCCCCCGCACTTGGGTCAGTCCGGCGATCCAAAAGTGCACGGATACTTAGGGACGGGCCTAAGCGTGGCGTAGCACCGACGCCGCGTTCCGACTACCCTTAATAGTGATAAGGGGGTGGAGTCGCTAGGCAACCAGATTACAAGAAATAATCCAATTAGCCGAAAGAAATAGATTAAACAGAGCAAAATCAACAAACCAGTCGGAGCCCGTCTGGTTCGAAGTCTGATGTGAAGGGTGTGCCGAAGGGTACCTTCGGCGTTGGTGCGAAGTATCCCACCGAAGGGTGCTTCGGCATTCGGACTGATCTGGCCAAAGATAGACTCCGAACGGATCTGGTGTGAAAACTCCGCCGAAGGGTACTTCGGCATTCGGAGTAATGTGACCGAAGTAACAGGCGGACAAATCTGGACGTGACGATCACCTCCGAACGGTGGGGTTCGGGGCGAAGCCTCTAGTACAGAGAAGTACGAAACAATGACTCAGGGCCACGCGCTAGCGTGACTTCGTCTGATGCGGAGTATGGTCGTGGCGAAGCCTGTTGACAAAGTATGCTGGCGAGGCCTGTTGTCGGAGCCTGTGGTCTTTATCGAAGGGTGTCCTTGGGACCTCCGGAACCGATCTCTCAGCTTTGGACACCTCCGGCGAAGGGGCTCCGAACATGCGAACCTGCAACAGAGACGATGCGAAGTACCAATTCAGCCTGAGGACTGAATTTTCCTAAGTGTTGCACGGGTAGCGAAGGTAGCAATCTATTACGTAGATTAGCAGATACTTCACAGGCAAAGTAACAAGGTGATAGCAATCTGTTACGTAGATTAATGAGGACTTCAACAGCGAAGTACCAAGGCTTACCACTGTTCTGTAGCGGCGGACGGAGGGCTTCCAGGCAAACCCACGAAGAGGTATAGAAAAGTAAAGGTAAAAGTAAAGGTACGATCAAAGCATAGGCTTTGGTTTGATTTGAGTTTGGGGGGTCTCCACGCTGGCCAGGCCCCTCTATTTATAGAGGGTTAACTCTAATCTAATCTACTATTAATCCGGCAGGATAGAGATAAGGATTGAGCTAGAAACGCGTCCAACTCTATCTCTGCCGAGGTGGGCTTCGGCCAGGCCCGCCGAGGCCTGCTCTTCGGGCCGATGCTTCGGTAGCGTGGGCCTCCGAAGGTTCCTGAAGCTTCGGCAGCGTGGGCCTCGGCCAGGCCCATTGGGCTTGCTCCTCGGGCCGAAGCTTCGGTAGCGTGGGCTTCGGCCAGGCCCGTCGAGGCTAGCTCTTGGGCCGAAACTTCGACAGCGTGGGCTTTCGAAGCTTTGGCAGCGTGGGCCTCCAGAGGCTTCCTGGCCATAGCCCATGGGCTGGTTGGAGGCTTTCGGAGCCCATAGCCTGACGGGCTTCGGCCCTGTAGAGCTTCGGACAAACCCTGGACATGTGTATTTTTGGCCCAAATCACCAAAAATAGATATTTTTATAATCTAGTCATTAATGCCATTTTTTGCTATCAACAGACCCCTCTCTCTTCGCGCGCGCGTCCGACAACCCGACCCCACCTATCGGTGCCAACCGAACCCCTCGCGCCTGACCGCCCAACCCCACCCGTCAGTCGCCACCCCGTTCGCTCGCGCCCACTGGCATGTGGCCCCCGTCTGTCAGATCCTTCGACTCTGCGACATCCGCCCCCAACCCCCCCTAGCCGTCCGACGCCTTAATGCGCCTCGGATCCATTGCTCCCAACCTCCTCTCCCCAAATTGAGCCCGACATTCAAACCCCCGCGCTCCGGCGACTGTTTCCCCCATTAAAATCAGCCCGATCACGTCCCGGTTCGATGAACCTGCATGCAACCCGAGCTCGCCGGCGTTTAAACGTGTTTACTCTTGGCCACCGTTAATTGCGCCCCCTCTGCCCCCGCCGGTGACCCTATTTAAACCCCCTGGCCGTCCGCGTTTGACCCCCACGCTCATACGCTGCAAGAACGAACAGAACGCCCTCACTCCAGTTTTTAACATTCCTCCGCCGCCCGCACTCCAGTCACCGCTCGCCGTCGCCGAAGTCCCCCTCCATCCTCGAAGACTGCACCACTGTGACCACAAGCACCACCCCGACCTCGGCCACCACTTCATCGCCAATGAACCCCGCTGGAACGCCACCGCCGACGAGGACCCGAACGCCTCCTTCGTCTACGCTCGTCACCGACCACGCTCCGACGACATCTCACCACTGCAACGGTACCCTCGTGATCCCCGTAGTGTCCTCTTTTCATTTTAGCCCTTAGGACCCCTCGTCGTCGCTCGCCGTGGCCCCTGGCCTGCTCGCCGTTGCCAGAGAAGACGACCCGCACGGGTCGAGTACCCGTGCCGTGTTGAATTCGAACGCGACCGTCAGATCATAGCGAAAGGGTATGTTTTAATCTCGTGCGTTCGTTAGTATTTAAAACCCGCATTCAATCTGGGCCGTCTATCGCGTACCGGTTCAGCCTTTTAATCTCAGCTGTCCACGTTAACTTAACACCCTCGCCTCGCCCTCGCGCGTTGGATCTGGATCCAACGGTCCAGGATGGGCCGGACCACGTGCACAGTGCGCGGGTTCCCCGTGAGCCCGGTTCACCGTGGACCGAGGCTGTTTTTGGATTTAAATTTAATTCCAGAAAATGTTTTAAACTTGTAAAATTCATATCTAGCGCATTTTAACTCAAAAAATTATCATTTCAATTCCAGAAAATTTATAATTTTATCCTCTACATGTTAATACAATAAAAACAGTATGTTTACTTTGAATATTTCAAGCTTATTTAATAAAGTATTCAAATGATCTTTTGGGTAAATTACAAATTGATTAATTTCAATTTCAGCAAAATTTATCTTTCATCCTTTTCCTGTTAATACAATGAAACCACTAAGTTTATTCTGAACCCCCTTTTTTAAATTAGTTAGAAAACTTAAAATATAATTGTTCACATTATTATCTCTTCTATAAAGGACAATATTTTATTATAGTTCATTTTAAAATATTCATAAAATAAATTTCAGAAACTTAACAACTTTATTTCCCTTAAATTAAGCCAATCAAAACTTATATGCTTGTTGTGTGATTTTGGATTGTTTATGAGAAACCAAGGGTTGGTTTCAGTGTTTGTGATGAGTGATTGATAGGCTTTTAACCTCTGTTCGAAGGGGTACCTCCGAAGGGTGTTCGGAGGTGGTTTCACCGAAGGGTGTTCGGTGGTCTGGTTGCTGCAGCTGTTACAGCGGAGTGTACGTGTCGGAGGGGTCCGACAGTACACGATGACTGGGTTTGTACCGAAGGCTTCGGTACTTTGGGCGGTACACCGGAGTGTGTGCCGGAGGTTGCTAACCCGGAGAGGTCTCTGGAGTACTGGATACACTTGTCTGTTTGTCGGTGGTGCGCATGGACTTCGGAGGCGACGGACAAGGTTAGTAGCAGGTGAACCTGGGTCAAGCGGGAGGCTTGATGCCAGGGGAGCGGGGAGCTCCGTCACGGTGGCTGCGAAGGAGGTCCGGGTCGGTCCTCGGGTCGAGGCGGCCAGGTGAAGGCAGTAAGTGCGGAGCGTGGCTCCGGCTAAAGGTACTCCGAGACAAAGTCCTCGGAGGTGAGGCACTTCGAAGATACTCCGGATGGAGTGACTTCGGAGTTGGTGGATCAAGTCCTCTGCGGAGGCAAGGAGTTCGAAGTGTGCTCCGGAGGGAGACATTCGAAGGTGCCCGACGAAGGTCTCAGAAGTCGAGGCGCATCGAAGGCATGGTCCGGGTGAGGCTCGTCGAGGAGTGTGCTCGGGGAGAGGCACTACGACGAAGGGCTCATGGAATGCTTCGTGCGGAGGCCTTGGACGAAGGAGGGACTTCGAAGGGTGGTACTCCGAAGGTGGGGCTTCGGAGTGTGGAAGGCTTCGGAGCGAGGCTAGCTCCGGAGTGTGATTGACTTGTGGTGCTTCGGCCTTCATGGCTTCGGTACACGGACTGACGGAGTTCGAGCTGGGAGGAAGCTGCGAAGCCGTGGTGGTCCACTCCGAAGGTGTTGGTGCGAAGGCCCAAGGGCTTTGACGGCTTCGGCTCAAAACCGTCACTGTATCGGAGACTGACTTCGGTGGAGCGAAGGCCATCTAGCTCAAGGCTTCTCACCGAAGCTACCGCACCCCTCGCGTGCGAAGGGGGGCTTCGGAAAGGTCAAAGGCTGCAAGTCTGACAGTGTCTGCTCTGCAAAAAGCTGGCGCTGTCCCCTCTGCGAAGGCTGACAGAGAAGCCTCCAATAAAGTTAGACTACCTTTTGTACCCCTCTGTTCTGTAGAGACAAAACTGGTGTAAACCCTAGGGGTAAAGTAGTCATTTCCTTTGGGTGAACTGTGGGCTATAAATATGGGGGCTCGGTAGGTAACATTTAACACTTTGAGCATTTACTGTTGAGCTCCTGTAGCCACATACCTCGCTGTATTCATCCAGAGTTCAATTTTATTGTGTTCCTTGTTCAAGCGGCGAAGCCCTGCTTCTTGTGCTTTTTGCTTGAGCTCGCATTACATACCTCGCTAGTTTTAGTGCACCGAAGCCTATCTAGGCGAAGGGTGTTGTTGTGCGAAGTGTGTTTTTCAGTGTGCTGTCACTCTGTGTAACAGGAGGCGTGACCTCGCTGCTTACTAGCGAAGCCCTGATCGAAGCCCGTTTTGCTTCTTGTGTCGAAGCCCCTAGCGAAGTCTATTAGTGTGCGTGTAGACCTTCGTGTATGAAGCCCAGCACCAGTTGCTGCCGCCAAGTACTAGGTTGAAGTCCTCAGAGGGTCGTCCACTCTTGCGAAGGGTGAAGTGCGAAGCCTGCTCGAAGCACCCTGTGTGCGGAGCCTGCACTGACTTAGCAGAGTAGATTTTCGAGGGTTGTAAGTGGAGCGAAGTCTTCTTGGCTTCGAACTTTTGGACCTGCGAAGCCTGTGTTCGGAGTTGTCAAAGGACCTCCGAACCAGACCTCCGAAGGTAGTGTTCGAAGCCTGTTCCGCAGAAGACAGAACTTAAACCGAAGGCTAATTTTTAGCCCGAAATTTTAATAGCTCCCATTCACCCCCCCCCTCTGGTCGCCGTTTCCGGTCCAACAATTGGTATCAGAGCGGGTTAAGATCACCAGTTGACCTTAACCGGTTTTGTGATCTGTTGGCGACATGGATAGAGGCAGTAAAATTCCTCTGTTCGATGGGACAGATTTTGCATTCTGGAAGGTGCGCATGGAGGCTTACTTGTTAAGCCAAGGAAATGCAATTTGGGAGATTGTGGACTCACAATACTCCATCCCTGAGACTCGCACCTCTCAAACAGAGAAGGATCAGTATAATGCCAACTCCAAGGCAAGAAATATACTGTTCATTGGTTTGAGCCGGAGTGAGTTTGATAGGGGGAAGCACCTTAGGACTGCTAGAGAGATTTGGACAACGCTCACTATTTTTCATGAGGGCTCTACTCAGATTAAGGCCAGGCGCCAAAGCACATACAACCAACAGTATCAGTTGTTTGTGCAGGCACCTGGTGAATCTATAGATGCCATGTTTTCTCGCTTTGATGCAATAGTGAGTAACTTGTGATCCAACGGGACGCTTGCTTACAATGATCATGATAGGGCTATCAAGCTTCTCTATGCTCTTGACCGTAGCATATGGGAAGTGAAGATATCCAGCATTGAGGAGTCTGCAGGTTATGACACATTGACCTGTGATGAGCTCTTCAGCAAGCTGAAGTCCACAGAGATTGCCAAGGCATCTCTTGCTGTGCACATAAGCTCTTTGCCACAGCCATTGGCATTGGTTTCTAGCACTAGCCGTGGCACCACTGCAGAACCAAGCACATCTGGCACTTGTGTTCTTGCAGATGGTTTTGCTTTGTCCTCCCTGGTCTCCGTCACAAAGGAGCAGGTGGATACTCTGGATGATGATGAGCTTGCTCTCATTGCCAGAAGGTTCACCCGTTTTCACCATGAGAGACGGGATCAGAGGAGAAGTGGTTTTAGTGGTTGCTTTGAATGTGGCGACACTTCTCATATCAAGGCGAATTGCCCAAAGCTCAAAAAGAGAGATGAGAGTGAGCGCCCCAAATACCACAAAAAGGAGAGGAAACCCTTTGTGAAGGGCAAGCGCGACAAGATGGCTAAGAAAATAGCCAAGGCCGCTTCCAGAGCTTTTGTTGCTGCTCTCAGCGACATCGACACTTTCTCAACTGAGGAGTCGAGCTCTGAGGAGGAGGAGTCCCCAAGGAAGGAGGACAAGAAGGACAAGAAGGGACGAGACTTCACCGGCCTTTGCTTCATGGCCGACAGCGATCACAACGGCGATAAGCTTGACTCATCTGAGGTACATCTATCATCTGACTAGCTATTAATGAAATTAGATGAGCTGAATGAAGTAGTTCTAGGTCAGGATAGATTGCTTGTGCAAGCCGCTAGAGAAAGAAAAGACCTTAGACTTAGGCTAGAATCTGTCTCTACTGATTATGCCATGCTTAAGTCTAAAGTAAATGATGCTGAATGTGATTCTTGTACCACTGTCATGGGTGAGCTTGCTCAGTTGCGTTCTGTTCATGCTCAAACTCTATCTGAGCTTGAGACTGCACAGAAGCAGCTTTTGGAGGTGGATTCTAGACCTCATGATGTTATTGAATGCATGAACTGTTCTTTATTGCGCGAAAGCATTAATTTATGTGATAAACATGTTCATGATTTAGAGGCTAGATTGGAGAGAGCTGGTAGTTCTAAGGATGTGCAGCTTGTTTGTGACACGTGCATTACCCTTAAGGACCAGCTAGGCACTATTAGAGAGCGAGCTGAGAACCTCATGACAGAAAATGAATACCTTCTTTCCGTGGTTAATAAATGCACTGAGGGAAAGGGTAGGATGGACTTGCTCTTGGCCAAAACCAAGTTGTGTGCTGACAGAGCAGGGGTAGCTCTAGGTTTGGGTTTTGAGAGGATACCTTCAGACAGTAAGACCAAAACTGTTTTTACCTCTCCCACTACCCTAGAGAAAGAGATAGCTCTGTTAGACACCCCATCAGCCAAAAAGCCTACCCGACCACCAAAGAAAGCCACACCTCCTGCCAAGAAAAATCCTCCCAAGAAAACCACTCAGCAGAAGCCCAAGGAGCCTATGAGAGTTGCTCCTGTGACCCATGAGAGTGCCCCGAGGAGAGTGTTTCATTGTTCCTATTGTCAGCGGGCGGGTCATTTGGTTGGGTTCTGTTTTCGTCGCATCAAGGATGAGCGACGCTCTCAGGCGATGAGTTACCAGGACATGCATTACCCATCTTTAGGTATGCATGAGTCTGAGTTTTACTATCGTCCTGCTTTTGAGGCTCCTCGTGCTTCTCGGAGAGGTTTTGCTCCTCGAGGTGTTCACCATGTTCCATATGGTGGTAGACCTCGTCAGAGTAGGAGACCTCGGCATGCTTTTCGATCTCTGCATGTAGGTAGACCTCGCACTTTGCATCATTCAGATTATCATGTGCGTAGACCATCTACTTTTACTGCGCCTACTACTCGTGTCACTCAGTGCTGGATGCCTCGTCATTATTTTACTCACCCCAGCACTGAGCGATCGAGATACTCTTATCATATGTAGGCGACAGATCGAGGCTTGGAGGGCACGTGGATCATGGACTCCGGTTGTTCGCGCCACATGACCGGAGATGCAGCATGGTTCTCCAGCCTCACCACAACCAAGCAAAGGGAACATATCACCTTCGGAAACAATCGAAGGAGTAGAGTGAAAGGTAAAGGTGTGGTAAGAATTAACTCGAATTTCACTCTCAAAGATGTTGCTTTGGTTGAGAACCTGGGATACAATTTGCTGTCTGTATCTCAGTTGCTTGATGAGGGCTTCGAAGTGCGATTCCATCGCGATACTTCGCAAGTGCTCAATTCTGATGGCGTTGTGGTGTGTAAGATCTTTAGAGTTGGGAGAGTTTTTGGAGCAGATTTTTTAGAGTCGTCTGGTTCTTCTCATTGTCTTGTTGCACATTCGACTTTTGAGCTTTGGAAGTGGCATAGGAGACTGGGGCATATGAGCTTTGAGTTGATCGCTCGTCTGAGCGCCCTAGGTCTGATCCGAGGATTGCCCAAGCTCAAGTTTGAGAAGAATTTAGTTTGCGCTCCTTGTCGACATGGAAAAATGATTGCTGCTTCGCATTCGCCAGTCACCACAGTGATGACTGAAAAACCCGGAGAACTTCTCCATATGGACAATGTAGGTCCTTCTCGGGTTAGTTCTTTAGGCGGCAAGTGGTATGTATTAGTTATTGTCGACGATTTCTCTCGCTACTCTTGGGTCTTCTTTCTTGCCAGCAAGGATGAAGTGTTTTCACACTTTCGGAGCTTGGCTTTGAGACTTTTTACTGAACTCCCTGGTGCACTAAAATTCATTCGAAGTGATAATGGCACTGAGTTCAAAAATAGTCTCTTTGTTGACTTTTGCATGGAGCATGGCATAGAACATCAATTCTCTGCTCCGCGGGTTCCTCAACAGAACGGTGTTGTTGAGAGGAAAAACCGCACTTTGGTTGAGATGGCTAGGACGATGCTTGATGAGCATAGGACTCCTAGAAAATTCTGGGCTGAGGCCATGAACACTGCATGTTACATCTCAAACCGTATATTCTTGCGCTCAATTTTAAATTTGACATCTTATGAGCTGCGTTTTGGGAGACAGCCCAAGGTTACTCATCTTAGAGTTTTTGGCTGTCGCTGCTTTATCCTAAAACGTGGTAACTTGGATAAATTTGAGTCGCGATCTTCTGACGGGATCTTTTTGGGTTACACTACACATGGTCATTCTTATCGTGTTTATAATTTAGAAACTAACACTGTCATCGAGTCATGTGATGTGACTTTTGATGAATCAACCCCCTTTGTTAGTTCTGTATTTGAACAGGCAAATGAACACGACATGGAACAGACCATCTTCGAAGAATAAGATCCCGGAGAATTCGAGGATGAACCCCTACTACCCTCGACATCGACCCCCGAAGCTGACCCCGCTACGACCACTTCGGCACGAGGTCCCGAAGCGACTACCTCAACATTGGTCATCTTGGACCACTCCAACGCACAAGTTGAGGGGGAGACTGCATCCCGCCGCGAGGCTCCACACCATGTTCAAAGGATGCATCCTCCAGAGCAGATCATTGGTGAGCTTGATCAAAGGGTAACACGTTCTCATGCTCATTTTATTGATTCAGCTTTTGTTGCTTCTTTCTAGCCCTTAGATGTTAGTCATGCACTTTCTGATTCTAGTTGGATCAATGCCATGCATGAGGAACTTGAAAATTTTGAGAGAAACCAAGTCTGGACTTTAGTTGATCCTCCACCAAATGTTCATTTCATTGGAACAAAATGGATTTTCAAAAACAAACAAGTGGAGGATGGAACTATAGTTAGAAACAAGGCTAGACTTGTAGCTCAGGGCTTTTCTCAACTAGAAGGGATTGATTTTACTGAAACTTTTGCACCTGTTGCTCGCCTTGAGGCCATTAGGATTTTGCTTGCCTTTGCGACATCCCGGGGATTCAAACTCTATCAAATGGATGTCAAAAGTGCTTTTCTTAATGGCTTCATAGGTGAAGATGTTTATGTAAAACAACCCCCTGGTTTTGAAAACCCCAAGTACCCACATAAAGTCCTTAAACTTCATAAGGCTCTTTATGGACTCAAGCAGGCCCCTCGGGCATGGTATGATAGACTTAAGTATTTTCTGCTTGAGCGAGGGTATTTGATGGGCTCTGTTGATAAAACTTTGTTTACTCTCAAGCATGGCAAAGATTTCCTCCTAGTTCAGATTTATGTGGATGATATCATCTTTGGTGGATCTTCTCATGCTTTGGTTGCCGAGTTTGCAGATACCATGAGCAGGGAATTTGAAATGTCAATGATGGGTGAACTCACCTTTTTCCTTGGTTTGCAAATCAAGCAAAGCAAACAAGGTACTTTCGTCCACCAGATGAAGTACACCAAGGACCTGCTCAAGAAGTTTGACATGTCCGATGCGAAGCCCCTCGCCAATCCAATGGCTACATCTGTAGCATTGGACCCTGACGAAGATGGAGAAGCCGTAGATCAGAAGGAGTTCCGAAGCATGATCGGCTCCCTCCTCTACTTGACTGCCACGAGGCCGGACATACACTTCGCTGTGTGTCTGTGCGCTCGTTTTCAGGCTTCACCACGAGCTTCGCACCGCCAAGCAGTAAAGCGCATCCTAAGGTATCTCAAACATACCCTTGAATTTGGCATATGGTATTCAGCGTCTTCATCTTTATGTCTTTGAGGTTATTCCGATGCGGACTTTGCTGGGTGTAGGATTGATAGGAAGAGTACCTCTGGTACTTGTCATTTTCTGGGTACATCCTTGGTTTGCTGGTCTTCCCGCAAACAGTCTAGTGTTGCACAATCGACGGCTGAGGCCGAATATGTTGCTGCAGCTAGCTGTTGCTCTCAGATTTTGTGGATGGTTTCCACTTTGCGGGATTTCGGGTTAGATTATAAGAGTGTTCCACTTTTCTGTGATAACACTAGCGCTATTTGTATTGCAAATAACCCGGTTCAGCACTCCAGAACCAAACACATTGATGTGCGATATCATTTTCTCAGAGATCACAATGAGAAGGGTGATATTGAACTTCAATATGTTGATACCCAACACCAGCTTGCCGACATTTTTACAAAACCCCTCGATGCTTCTCGTTTTGCCTACTTGCGTGGGGAACTTGGTATTTGTCACCCTTACGGCATTTTGTGAGGGGGAGCATTTTTAGATGGATGTGCATTTGCTAATTGTGTTGAAATTGCATTTACATCTTTTGCACTTATATGCCTGCTTATAATCCATGACATCATGACAGCTCAGCTCTTTTTAATTTATCTGAAACATTCTTATGCATGATGTTGTATTTTCAAAATCAAATCATGCTCACTGCTTAGTCTTGAATCTAGCATGTTTAGGCAGGACTGCTTTAGCTATCTTTTATCTGCTTGATAGCAAGACACTGTTCACTGGATGCTAAAAATTGCAACTTGAAAAATTGTTCTACATTTTCATGGATATTCATAAAGTGCCAAACAATTGGTTCACTTCGTTAAATTCAAAAATTCCATGATTTGCATGCTTCAAGTTAAAAAGATCCAGGTGGGTTTGTTTGTCGCACTACCCTATTCTAGACTGCTTACCATTGCACATTGGTCTGAACTGGAATAGTGTAGTGTATGCCAAAATCATTGCCTTAAGCTTCTTATGGTTTTCATGCCTAGGCTTGGCCTGATTGGAAAGTATAAGGTGGACAAACAAATAACCCCTGGCACTAAGAAAAGAACAACAAAATTCATTGATCATCAAGTTTGCTTTTCATGCTCCATTTGAACTAGACTTGTTTGTCTAGAGTAGAAATTGACTAGCTTTGCGAAGTCCCTGTTTTTACTTGTCTAGTTTCCTTGACTAAGTGGTGATGCTTTTATTTCAAAAATGATCAAATTCACATGCTTCATCATGTTTTTAGAGTGTTAATTTGAGCTGAGCACATGATAATTGGTATTAATGTTGGCATATTTTTGCTTCATATGTCTTTGCAATTCAGCTCATTTCGAAGCTTTGCATCTTTTACATGCTCCTTGATGCTTGCATTGCCAAAGGGGGAGAAATTCCTAAAGGGGAGAGACTTGCTACGTTCTCTGCCGCAAGGGGGTATAATTTCCAAAGGGGGAGAAAATTTGACATAAAGGCTCTTTGTTGCAGAAGGGGGAAAACTTAACTCAGGGGGAGTTTTTATTGCCGAAGGGGCTTTTACTCTTTTGAAAACGGGGGAGGAAAATTCTTCTGTCAAGTGACATGATTTGGCTCTTATCTGAGTCTTTATGGTCACTTGTGTGCTGAAAGTCTTTTAATTTTTCTTGGACTTAAAGTTGGTTGTCAATGCACTCATCAAGGGGGAGATTGAGAAACCAAGGGTTGGTTTCAGTGTTTGTGATGAGTGATTGACAGGCTTTTAACCTTTGTTCGAAGGGGTACCTCCGAAGGGTATTCGGAGGTTGGACCTCCGAAGGGTGTTCGGAGGTGGTTTCACCGAAGGGTGTTTGGTGGTCTGGTTGCTGCAGCTGTTGCAGCGGAGTGTACGTGTCGGAGGGGTCCGACAGTACACGATGATTGGGTCTGTACCGAAGGCTTCGGTACTTTGGGTGGTACACCGGAGTGTGTGCCGGAGGTTGCTAACCCGGAGAGGTCTCCGGAGTACTAGATACAGTTGTCTGTTTGTCGGTGGTGCGCAGGGACTTCGGAGGCGACAGACAAGGTTAGTAGCAGGTGAACCTGGGTCAAGCGGGAGGCTTGATGCCAGGGGAGCGGGGAGCTCCGTCACGGTGGCTGCGAAGGAGGTCCGGGTTGGTCCTCGGGTCGAGGCGGCCAGGTGAAGGCAGTAAGTGCGGAGCGTGGCTCCGGCTGAAGGTACTTCGAGACAAAGTCCTCGGAGGTGAGGCACTTCGAAGATACTCCGGATGGAGTGACTTCGGAGTTGGTGGATCAAGTCCTCTGCGGAGGCAAGGAGTTCGAAGTGTGCTCCGGAGGGAGACATTCGAAGGTGCCCGACGAAGGTCTCGGAAGTTGAGGCGCATCGAAGGCATGGTCCGGGTGAGGCTCGTCGAGGAGTGTGCTCGGGGGGAGGCACTACGACGAAGGGCTCATGGAATGCTTCGTGCGGAGGCCTTGGACGAAGGAGGGACTTCGAAGGGTGGTACTCCGAAGGTGGGGCTTCGGAGTGTGGAAGGCTTCGGAGCGAGGCTAGCTCCAGAGTGTGATTGACTTGTGGTGCTTCGGCCTACATGGCTTCGGTACATGGACTGACGGAGTTTGAGCTGGGAGGAAGCTGCGAAGCCGTGGTGGTCCACTCCGGAGGTGTTGGTGCGAAGGCCCAAGGGCTTTGACGGCTTCGGCTCAAAACCGTCACTGTATCAGAGACTGACTTCGGTGGAGCGAAGGCCATCTGGCTCAAGGCTTCTCACCGAAGCTACCGCACCCCTCGCGTGCGAAGGGGGGCTTCGGAAAGGTCAAAGGCTGCAAGTCTGACAGTGTCTGCTCTGCAAAAAGCTAGCGCTGTCCCCTCTGCGAAGGCTGACAGAGAAGCCTCCAATAAAGTTAGAC
Organism: Zizania palustris; assembly: GCA_019279435.1. NCBI lineage: Eukaryota > Viridiplantae > Streptophyta > Magnoliopsida > Poales > Poaceae > Zizania > Zizania palustris. The sequence continues at coordinate 63,309,260 of JAAALK010000082.1, forward strand.
TACCTTTTGTACCCCTCTGTTCTGTAGAGACAAAACTGGTGTAAACCCTAGGGGTAAAGTAGTCATTTCCTTTGGGTGAACTGTGGGCTATAAATATGGGGGCTCGGTAGGTAACATTTAACACTTTGAGCATTTACTGTTGAGCTCCTGTAGCCACATACCTCGCTGTATTCATCCAGAGTTCAATTTTATTGTGTTCCTTGTTCAAGCGGCGAAGCCCTGCTTCTTGTGCTTTTTGCTTGAGCTCGCATTACATACCTCGCTAGTTTTAGTGCACCGAAGCCTGTCTAGGCGAAGGGTGTTGTTGTGCGAAGTGTGTTTTTCAGTGTGCTGTCGCTCTGTGTAATAGGAGGCGAGACCTCGCTGCTTACTAGCGAAGCCCTGATCAAAGCCCGTTTTGCTTCTTGTGTCGAAGCCCCTAGCGAAGTCTATTAGTGTGCGTGTAGACCTTCGTGTACGAAGCCCAGCACCAGTTGCTGCCGCCAAGTACTAGGTTGAAGTCCTCAGAGGGTCGTCCACTCTTGCGAAGGGTGAAGTGCGAAGCCTGCTCGAAGCACCCTGTGTGCGGAGCCTGCACTGACTTAGCAGAGTAGATTTTCGAGGGTTGTAAGTGGAGCGAAGTCTTCTTGGCTTCGAACTTTTGGACCTGCGAAGCCTGTGTTCGGAGTTGTCAAAGGACCTCCGAACCAGACCTCCGAAGGTAGTGTTCGAAGCCTGTTCCGCAGAAGACAGAACTTAAACCGAAGGCTAGTTTTTAGCCCGAAATTTTAACAGCTCCCATTCACCCCCCCTTTGGTCGCCGTTTCCGGTCCAACAGTTTAATTGAATGTTATATTTATTTTATTTATATTGAGAAGACTACGACATAGGGATAAACAAGCCAAAATTGCGAGGACTAAGTGGTGGAAACTCAAAGGGGAGACATCCGAAGTTTTTAAGGAAAGAGTTTCTGTGGAGGGCGCTTGGTCCGAAGAAGAAGATGCAAACAACATGTGGGTGAAGATGGCAACTTGTATTAGGAAGGTGGTGTCAGAAGTGTTTGGAGTGACCAAAGGGAGCAGAGGTGAACCTAAAGATACTTGGTGGTGGACCGAGGATGTTCAAAAGGCAATAAAGGAGAAGAAAGAATGTTACATGAGCTTGTTCCATGACAGGAGCGCGGTCAACATAGAGAGGTATAAGGTAGCAAAGAAGACAGCTAAGCGAGCTGTGAGTGAGGCAAAGGGTCATGCCTATGATGATCTTTACCGAAGACTAAGTACAAAAGAAGGGGAGAAGGATGTCTATAAGATGGCTAGGATTTGGGAAAGGAAGACAAGGGACCTCAACCAAGTTAAATGCATTAAAGATGAGATGAATCAACTCTTGGTGAAAGGACAAGACATCAAACAGAGGTGGCGGAGGTATTTTGACAATCTTTTCAATGGTGAGAATGAGACTATGGATACCCAATTGGATGACTCCTTTGATGATTTAAATAGATGCTTTGTACGCAGGATCCAAGAGTTAGAGGTCAAAGAAGCTTTGAAGAGGATGAAAGGGGGCAAGGCGATGGGTCCGGATGGTATCCCAATAGAGGTGTGGAAGTGCCTTGGGGATATTGCTATCGTTTGGCTAACCAAGTTGTTCAACCATATTTTTCGATCAAACAAGATGCCCGATGAGTGGAGGAGGAGTACATTAGTACCAATCTTCAAGAACAAGGGAGATATTCAAAGTTGTACCAACTATCGAGGGATTAAGCTCATGAGCCACACTATGAAGCTTTGGGAGAGAGTTATTGAGCATCGCCTAAGAGGAATGACGCATATCACCATGAACCAATTTGGATTCATGCCTGGAAGGTCAACCATGGAAGCAATTTTTTTAATAAGACAGGTCATGGAGCGGTATAAAGAGCAGAAGAAGGACTTGCACATGGTTTTTATTGACTTGGAAAAGGCCTATGATAAAATACCTAGGAATCTCATATGGTGGGCATTGGATAAGCATAAAGTCCCAACAAAGTATGTTACGCTCATTAAGGACATGTATGACAAGGTTGTGACTAGTGTCCGAACAACTGATGGTGATACAAATGTTTTCCCGATTAACATAGGACTACATCAAGGTTCAGCTTTGAGCCCTTATCTATTTGCCTTAGTGATAGATGAGGTCACGAGGGATATACAAGGAGATATCCCTTGGTGTATGCTTTTCGCTGACGATGTAGTTCTAGTAGATGAAAGCCGGGAAGGAGTAAATAGAAAGCTAGAGTTATGGCGTTAGACCCTAGAGTCAAAAGGATTTAGAATTAGCAGGACCAAAACCGAGTATATGAGATGTGACTTTGGTACTACAATTAGTGAGGATGGAGATGTAAGCTTGGGAGGCCAAGTAGTACCAAAGAAGGATACCTTCCGTTATTTGGGATCGATGCTTCAGAGAGATGGTGATATTGATGAAGATGTTAGCCATAGGATCAAAGCGGGGTGGATGAAATGGCGTCAAGCATCGGGAGTCCTATGTGACAAGAGAGTGCCACATAAGTTGAAAGGCAAGTTCTACAGGACGGCGATTAGGCCTGCTATGTTATATGGGGCTGAGTGTTGGCCTACTAAGAGGCGGCATATCCAACAACTATGTGTCACAGAGATGCGTATGTTGCGTTGGATATGTGGGCACACAAGATTGGACCGAGTGAGAAACGATGACATACGCGATCGGCTAGGAGTAGCGCCAATTGAAGAAAAGCTTATGCAACACCGGTTGAGATGGTTTGGGCATGTCCAACGGAGACCCCAGAGGCACCGGTGCACAGAGGTATCATAAGACGGGTCAATAATGTGAAGAGAGGTAGAGGGCGACCAAACTTGACATGGGAGGAGGCAATCAAAAGGGACTTGAAGGAATGGAATATCCCAAAGGAGTTGTGTTTGGATAGAAGTGCTTGGAAAGAAGCTATCCACGTGCCCGAACCATGATTAGGCCTTTTCCCTTTTAGTGCTCTTAAAAGCTTTTCCCCTCTCCTTTATCTCTCTCTCTTTTTGGTGACTTCTTGTTGGGTTTCAACTCTAGCCTACCCCAACTTGCTTGGGACTAAAAGGCTTTGTTGATGTTGTTGATGTTGTTGAGAAGACTACGACGCCGCCGAGGAGCTGGAATATTTTCCCAAAGTTCCTCCCTCCCCTTTCACTGAACAAGGCAAGTCACCAAACAACACTTTTGAGCATATTGAACCCATGTTTTATTAAACTATCGCTAAAACACATAGGATATACATGCATTAGTCAAATGGAACCCTTACAATATATTTATTTAGGATCCCCCGACCTTGATGTGCAACCCAAGCCATGCTATCTAGCCTAAACTCCTTGTCACCATATGATTGATACTATTAGCTAGTGTCCAATGTATCGACACGATTGCTATAGGATTAAAAATGAGTCGTAGTAACTTTGTTCTACTATATGATCCCCTGTTATCCTTATCTTTGGAATTCTGTTGGTGATAGAGTTTTGGTTGAGAGTGTATGCATGGTGGGTTCCGGGTGCAAGCTAGGGCATTGGTCGGTAGCACCTGGGGCACTATAAGGACCGGCCTGCGGGATCCATTGCAATACACTTCCGTACTAACCACAAGTCTAATGGGTAAGTCCTAACTAAGGTATGGAGTGTTCCAAATCGAGGCCACCACTTGGAGATGGGTCAAGCAGCACATGCGGGTGTCTTGTACCGACGTGGCGCAAAAGGGGTGCGACGTTAGCCGGGATGCGGCCCGGTGCGCCGGCGAAACCTAGAGCGAGTGGTTATCGCTTGGAGCATTTCATGCTGAGGTTTTGGCACGAGTTCCCGTGGTATGGGTCATCTCGTTACACCTTCGTGTTTGGGATGAGTGCGTGCCTTGTGGGTACAGTAGTACATCTATGATCAGAGTCATAAATCTTTTTGAAAAGCCGAGCCCACAGTCAAGGGCGGGTTGCGTGACATCCCACAGTTAGTTTACTTTTGGAATGGATATGCATGATGGTTTGACATGTAAGGACTGTTGTGCGAGGAGGGAAAACGTACTCCTCGAGTTAGATGGTATTATTGATGTTCATGTTTATTATTCCGCATGATAAAATTTGACTACACTAAATGCAATAACCGAAAGTGTACTTTTCCGCACTTTTAGCCATTATCCTTCCTTTGTTATTATCTTGCATTACTACTTGCATTTGCGGTGGCTGGTTGAGTACTCTTTGTACTCATACCCATTGGACACACAATTTAGAGGATGCTTACTATGAGGATGGTCTGGAGTAGCGACCCAGTCAAGAAGAAAGATCCTGAAGAAGGTGTTCATCATGCAGTTTATTTTTATTTTTTTAATTTCACTCTTATGTAATAATATGGTCTGCGTACCATGAATGCTTATCGTATGTACGTTGTCGCATGATGAACCTCTTGTATTATTGTTTTTCTTTAGAAATTCAATAATGTTCCGATTTGTTAAATCGGGGCATCACAATAGTACATTAATTAATATATTGAAAGAAGTGTATTACTCACACATCAACAAATCGTGTAGTTCCTTCATTCCTTATCTTGATCAACCCTTTCCAATCTGGAGGGGGTTGTGCAATCCCATTTTTATCCAGCGCCCAGATGTCATCCTATGATGTATCAGTTGGATCATCACATGTCACATTACGCTTCCACACATAGGCCTGCTCGCATACAAAAGGTTCCTTTTAATACGCTCACTAATTTCTTCATACTTCTCTTGTGTTGGAGTGATTCTCAATTTGGTACAATTCCAGCATTGCACAACAAAAACTTGAAAAGTTAACCCTCCTTGTGATGGATTAGATGGACCTGGTAAAAGTTTGTGTGCTCCCTATTCATCTGGCCATCTATCACTCCCGTCATTCTTATGGAGTACGATTTCACGTGATGTGCTTTTAAAGGAATGTTGATCACCATTGCATTGGTCACCATCTATATCACATGCCATCTTCTGGTTATTCTTTGATGTTGTAGCAAAAATAGAATTCTCATTAGAACTGAGGACATGATTTGCTGGACCAGTAGACTTGAACGCTCTTAGGTACCTGTTGTACACAATTAAAAAAACACACTGTGAGGAAAAAATGAGGGCCTGATAGCAAAGTTGGGAATGTGTGGAAGCGAGAAAAGCCAGAAGGAAGGTGATAGGATGCATATGACAAGGCCATAAGCTAAAAATCCTCATTTACGATAGGAATAAGTCTAGTTTAGCTCACACTAGCAAGCGGAGAGGAGGTGGTACTGGTGGGATCTGATGTGCCAGCCATAGGTGAATATGATGTAGTGGATACTCGAGAATATTGTATGCTAAGCAAACTAAGAGAAAAATACGATATAGGTCTTATATATAGATATATATTTGTTCTCTAACTTAAGAAAGATTTACTTATTTGCCATTGAAAATTTTGTGTTGTTTGACTATTTTCCACTTGTGTGGATGACATATGGGACCATCTAAATCTGTGTGAGCCAAAGTAATGAGTAATCAAGATCACTTTTTAAGACTGGCAAATCATCAAATATTTTCTAAATTAAATAATACCATTTTACATTATTAATACTAATTTTATATTATAGGTGGGTAATGCTAAATGAGTAAATGATTTTTTTCATTTTGATAATGTCCGTAGCTTAGATATGTTGTATAGTGATGTATTTTTACTAAGAGAAAATTTTACGATATGCACATATAGTATTGTTCTGATGTAAAGATACTCTACACTGTTAATATTCTTAGGCCATAAGCCCATATGTTAGATGTTTTATAATATGATGAAACAAATGTAATGCATAAATATTTTATCAACTCTCTTCGTCTTTGTCTTAAATCCTTATCATGATGTTGTGCATTTTGAAGAGGATGATCACCCTCGCTTGGACTTGATGGAGGACGATGTCATGTTATATAGTCCTGTTGTACAGGTGCAGGTGTTACGAATGAAAACCGAGATATATCTACACCCTACTGAGCATATACTAGGTTATGTGAAAGGTACCTATCAAAGTAATACAATTAAAGAATTAGAATAATAATTATAAAATATGAAGCTTGGGCTGCATAGGAGGTATGCGTAACCCTTGAATTGAAAATCACAAGGTTTACGCATGCATGTTGTTTTATTTTAAATATTCAGTTTCAGTGTATATTGTGTTATTTCCAATATTCAGTTGTGAGAATAAGTGCTAGTTGTGTCATTCCCACAATTCAGCTAGTGAAACAACAATAATATAATTGACAATTATGGGAACAATTGTAACTCAGTGGATGCTCTTTAATTACAACTAAACTAAAAGCTAGATGGATTTAAATGGACATGATTGTTAACATGGTTAAGAAAGGGAAGGGATTGAAGTTGGCTAAAAGAAAGTTTGCATACTTTTTGACTTGAACCCCGGATCTAAATTTAAGGCCATTGGGAGAGATATAGTACCTGAAAGCAATTATAGAAACATTATTAGGCACTCTACTATATGCATATGAGATGTCAAATATGTTGTGTATATATATAGGTAAAAGAACATAGAAATGTCAAATGACTGAATAAGTATCACGTAATAACACAAAAAGAAATGGGTCCACACAAGTTTCTGAATTTCCAGTATATCATTCCGTAACAAAAATCCTCTACAAAAAGGTGATAGGGGAGAAAAAAATATATACAAAATAAGACTGCTGAAATAACAAGAGCATGCCAATAATATGGAGCTATGTGAAGATGAAGATTTAATTATAGCAAACATATCTTGCTCTCGGTCATGTGTTTTGAGAGAAATTTTGTGTTTATTTTGTACTAAATTATAACATATATTTACTCATGTAAACTTTAACTTAAATTTATCGGTTAGTCATCAGGACAAGGGATAAAACACAATAGCTAGCACAAAAAATACGCATCTGAGTTCTTATGACCCTGGGTATTGAAAACAATTGCAAAATGATTCAATCACAAGTAAGTAGGTAAAAATGGATAGTACATTAATTAGTATATTGAAAGAAGTGTATTACTCACACATCAGCAAATCTTGTAGTTCCTTCATTCCTTATCTTGATCAACCCTTTCCAATCTGGAGGGGGTCGTGCAATCCCATTTTTATGCAGCGCCCAGATGTCATCCTGTGATGTGTCAGTTGGATCATCACATGTCACATTACGCTTCCACACATAGGCATGCTCGCATACAAAAGGTTTGTTTTAATACGCTCACTAATTTCTTCATACTTCTCTTGTGTTGGAGTGATTCTCAATTTGATACAATTCCAGCATTGCACAACAAAAACTTGAAAAGTTTACCCTCCTTGTGATGGATTAGATGGACCTGGTAAAAGGTTGTATGCTCCCTATTCATCTGGCCATCTATCACTCCCGTCATTCTTATGGAGTACGATTTCACGTGATGTGCTTTTAAAGGAATGTTGATCACCATTGCATTGGTCACCATCTATATCACATGCCATCTTCTGGTTATTCTTTGATGTTGTAGCATAAATAGAATTCTCATTACAACTGAGGACATGATTTGCTGGACCAGTAGACTCGAACGCTCTTAGGTACCTATTGTACACAATTAAAAAAACACATTGTGAGGAGAAAATGAGGGCCTGATAGCAAAGTTGGGAATGTGTGGAAGCGAGAAAGGCCAGAATGAAGGTGATAGGATGCATATGACAAAGCCATAAGCTAAAAATCCTCATTTACGATAGGAATAAGTCTAGTTTAGCTCACACTCGCAAGCGGAGAGGAGGTGGTACTGGTGGGATCTGATGCGCCAGCCATAGGTGAAGATGCTGTAGTGGATACTCGAGAATATTGTATGCTAAGCAAACTAAGAGAAAAATACGATATAGGTCTTATATATAGATATATATTTGTTCTCTAACTTAAGAAAGATTTAATTATTTGCCATTGAAAATTTTAGGTTGTTTGACTATTTTCCACTTGTGTAGATGACATATGGGACCATCTAAATCTGTGTGAGCCAAAGTAATGAGTAATCAAGATCACTTTTTAAGACTCGCAAATCATCAAATATTTTCTAAATTAAATAATACTATTTTACACTATTAATACTAATTTTATATTATAGGAGGGTAATGCTAAACGAGTAAATGAATTTTTCATTTTAATAATGGCCGTAGCTTAGATATGTTGTATAGTGATGTATTTTTACTAAGAGACAATTTTACGGTATGCACATATAGTATTGTTCTGATGTAAAGATACTCTACATTGTTAATGTTCTTAGGCCATAAGCCCATATGTTAGATGTTTTATAATATGATGAAACAAATGTAATGCATAAATATTTTATCAACTCTCTTCGTCTTTGTCTTAAATCCTTATCGTGATGTTGTGCATTTTGAAGAGGATCATCACCCTTGCTTGGACTTGATGGAGGACGATGTCGTATTATATAGTCCTGTTGTACAAGTGCAGGTGTTGCGAATGAAAACCGAGATATATTGCACCCTGCTGAGCATATACTGGGTTATCTGAAAGGTACCTATCAAAGTAATACAATTAAAGAATTAGAATAATAATTATAAATTATGAAGCTTGGGCTGCATAGGAGGGATGCAAAACCCTTGAATTGAAAATCACAAGGTTTACGCATGCATGTTGTTTTATTTTAAATATTCAGTTTCAGTGTATATTGTGTTATTTCCAATATTCAGTTGTGAGAATAAGTGCTAGTTGTGTCATTCCCACAATTGAGCTAGTGAAACAACAATAATATAATTGACAATTATGGGAACAATTGTAACTCAGTGGATGCTCTTTAATTACAGCTAAACTAAAAGCTAGATGGATTTAAATGGGACATGATTGTTAACATGGTTAAGAAAGGGAAGGGATTGAAGTTGGCTAAAAGAAAGTTTGCATACTTTTTGACTTGAACCCCGGATCTAAATTTAAGGCCATTGGGAGAGATATAGTACCTGAAAGCAATTATAGAAACATTATTAGGCACTCTACTATATGCATATGAGATGTCAAATATGTTGTATATATATAGGTAAAAGAACATAGAAATGTCAAATGACTGAATAAGTATCACATAATAACACAAAAAGAAATGGGTCCACACAAGTTTCTGAATTTCCGGTATATCATTCTGTAACAAAAATCCTCTACAAAAAGGTGATAGGGGAGAAAAAAATATATACAAAATAAGACTGCTGAAATAACAAGAGCATGCCAATAATATGGAGCTATGTGAAGATGAAGATTTAATTATAGCAAACATATCTTGCTCTCGGTCATGTGTTTTGAGAGAAATTTTGTGTTTATTTTGTACTAAATTATAACATATATTTACTCATGTAAACTTTAACTTAAATTTATCGGTTAGTCATCAGGACAAGGGATAAAACACAATAGCTAGCACAAAAAATACGCATCTGGGTTCTTATGACCCTGGGTATTGAAAACAACTGCAAAATGATTCAATCACAAGTAAGTAGGTAAAAATGCATAGTACATTAATTAGTATATTGAAAGAAGTGTATTACTCACACATCAGCAAATCTTGTAGTTCCTTCATTCCTTATCTTGATCAACCCTTTCCAATCTGGAGGGGGTCGTGCAATCCCATTTTTATGCAGCGCCCAGATGTCATCCTGTGATGTGTCAGTTGGATCATCACATGTCACATTACGCTTCCACACATAGGCATGCTCGCATACAAAAGGTTTGTTTTAATACGCTCACTAATTTCTTCATACTTCTCTTGTGTTGGAGTGATTCTCAATTTGATACAATTCCAGCATTGCACAACAAAAACTTGAAAAGTTTACCCTCCTTGTGATGGATTAGATGGACCTGGTAAAAGGTTGTGTGCTCCCTATTCATCTGGCCATCTATCACTCCCGTCATTCTTATGGAGTACGATTTCACGTGATGTGCTTTTAAAGGAATGTTGATCACCATTGCATTGGTCACCATCTATATCACATGCCATCTTCTGGTTATTCTTTGATGTTGTAGCATAAATAGAATTCTCATTACAACTGAGGACATGATTTGCTTGACCAATAGACTCGAACGCTCTTAGGTACCTATTGTACACAATTAAAAAAACACACTGTGAGGAAAAAATGAGGGCCTGATAGCAAAGTTGGGAATGTGTGGAAGCGAGAAAGGTCAGAAGGAAGGTGATAGGATGAATATGACAAAGCCATAAGCTAAAAATGCTCATTTACGATAGGAATAAGTCTAGTTTAGCTCACACTCGCAAGCGGAGAGGAGGTGGTACTGGTGGGATCTGATGCGCCAGCCATATGTGAAGATGATGTAGGGGATACTCGAGAATATTGTATGCTAAGAAAACTAAGAAAAAATATGATATAGGTCTTATATATAGATATATATTTGTTCTCTAACTTAAGAAAGATTTAATTATTTGCCATTGAAAATTTTGTGTTGTTTGACTATTTTCCACTTGTGTAGATGACATATGGGACCATCTAAATCTGTGTGAGCCAAAGTAATGAGTAATCAAGATCACTTTTTAAGAGTGGCAAATCATCAAATATTTTCTAAATTAAATAATACTATTTTACACTATTAATACTAATTTTATATTATAGGAGGGTAATGCTAAACGAGTAAATGAATTTTTTATTTTGATAATGGTCGTAGCTTAGATATGTTGTATAGTGATGTATTTTTACTAAGAGACAATTTTACAGTATGCACATATAGTATTGTTCTGATGTAAAGATACTCTACACTGTTAATGTTTTTAGGCCATAAGCCCATATGTTAGATGTTTCATAATATGATGAAACAAATGTAATGCATAAATATTTTATCAACTCTCTTCGTCTTTGTCTTAAATCCTTATCGTGATGTTGTGCATTTTGAAGAGGATAATCACCCTCGCTTGGGCTTGATGGAGGACGATGTCGTATTATATAGTCCTGTTGTACAGGTGCAGGTGTTGTGAATGAAAACCGAGATATATCTACACCCTGCTGCTGGGTTATCTGAAAGGTACCTATCAAAGTAATACAATTAAAGAAATAGAATAATAATTATAAATTATGAAGCTTGGGCTGCATAGGAGGGATGCAGAACCCTTGAATTGAAAATCACAAGGTTTATGCATGCATGTTGTTTTATTTTAAATATTCAGTTTCAGTGTATATTGTGTTATTTCCAATATTCAGTTGTGAGAATAAGTGCTAGTTGTGTCATTCCCACAATTGAGCTAGTGAAACAACAATAATATAATTGACAATTATGGGAACAATTGTAACTCAGTGGATGCTCTTTAATTACAGCTAAACTAAAAGCTAGATGGATTTACATGGGACATGATTGTTAACATGGTTAAGAAAGAGAAGGGATTGAAGTTGGCTCAAAGAAAGTTTGCATACTTTTTGACTTGAACCCCGGATCTAAATTTAAGGCCATTGGGAGAGATATAGTACCTGACAACAATTATAGAAACATTATTAGGCACTCTACTATATGCATATGAGATGTCAAATATGTTGTATATATATAGGTAAAAGAACATAGAAATGTCAAATGACTGAATAAGTATCACATAATAACACAAAAAGAAATGGGTCCACACAAGTTTTTGAATTTCCGGTATATCATTCCGTAACAAAAATCCTCTACAAAAAGGTGATAGGGGATAAAAAATATATATAAAATAAGACTGCTGAAATAACAAGAGCATGCCAATAATATGGAGCTATGTGAAGATGAAGATTTAATTATAGCAAACATATCTTGCTCTCGGTCATGTGTTTTGAGAGAAATTTTGTGTTTATTTTGTACTAAATTATAACATATATTTACTCATGTAAACTTTAACTTAAATTTATCGGTTAGTCGTCAGGACAAGGGATAAAACACAATAGCTAGCACAAAAAATACGCATCTGAGTTCTTATGACCCTGGGTATTGAAAAACAACTGCAAAATGATTCAATGACAAGTAAGTAGGTAAAAATGGATAGTACATTAATTAGTATATTGAAAGAAGTGTATTACTCACACATCAACAAATCTCGTAGTTCCTTCATTCCTTATCTTGATCAACCCTTTCCAATCTGGAGGGGGTTGTGCAATCCCATTTTTATCCAGCGCCCAGATGTCATCCTATGATGTGTCAGTTGGATCATCACATTACGCTTCCACACATAGGCCTGCTCGCATACAAAAGGTTTGTTTTAATACGCTCACTAATATCTTCATACTTCTCTTGTGTTGGAGTGATTCTCAATTTGGTACAATTCCAGCATTGCACAACAAAAACTTGAAAAGTTTACCCTCCTTGTGATGGATTAGATGGACCTGGTAAAAGGTTGTGTGCTCCCTATTCATCTGGCCATCTATCACTCCCGTCATTCTTATGGAGTACGATTTCACGTGATGTGCTTTTAAAAGGAATGTTGATCACCATTTCATTGGTCACCATCTATATCACATGCCATCTTCTGGTTATTCTTTGATGTTGTAGCAGAAATAGAATTCTCATTAGAACTGAGAACATGATTTGCTGGACCAGTAGACTCGAACGCTCTTAGGTACCTATTGTACACAATTAAAAAAACACACTGTGAGGAAAAAATGAGGGCCTGATAGCAAAGTTGGGAATGTGTGGAAGCGAGAAAGGCTCGAAGGAAGGTGATAGGATGCATATGACAAAGCCATAAGCTAAAAATCCTCATTTACGATAGGAATAAGTCTAGTTTAGCTCACACTCGCAAGCGAAGAGGAGGTGGTACTGGTGGGATCTGATGCGCCAGCCATAGGTGAAGATGATGTAGTGGATACTCGAGAATATTGCATGCTAAGAAAACTAAGAGAAAAATACGATATAGGTCTTATATATAGATATATATTTGTTCTCTAACTTAAGAAAGATTTAATTATTTGCCATTGAAAATTTTGTGTTGTTTGACTATTTTCCACTTGTGTAGATGACATATGGGACCATCTAAATCTGTGTGAGCCAAAGTAATGAGTAATCAAGATCACTTTTTAAGACTCGCAAATCATCAAATATTTTCTAAATTAAATAATACTATTTTACACTATTAATACTAATTTTATATTATAGGAGGGTAATGCTAAACGAGTAAATGAATTTTTTATTTTGATAATGGTCGTAGCTTAGATATGTTGTATAGTGATGTATTTTTACTAAGAGACAATTTTACGGTATGCACATATAGTATTGTTCTGATGTAAAGATACTCTACACTGTTAATGTTCTTAGGCCATAAGCCCATATGTTAGATGTTTCATAATATGATGAAACAAATGTAATGCATAAATATTTTATCAACTCTCTTCGTCTTTGTCTTAAATCCTTATCGTGATGTTGTGCATTTTGAAGAGGATGATCACCCTCGCTTGGGCTTGATGGAGGACGATGTCGTATTATATAGTCCTGTAGTACAGGTGCAGGTGTTGTGAATGAAAACCGAGATATATCTACACCCTGCTGAGCATATACTGGGTTATCTGAAAGGTACCTATCAAAGTAATACAATTAAAGAAATAGAATAATAATTATAAATTATGAAGCTTGGGCTGCATAGGAGGGATGCAGAACCCTTGAATTGAAAATCACAAGGTTTACGCATGCATGTTGTTTCATTTTAAATATTCAGTTTCAGTGTATATTGTGTTATTTCCAATATTCAGTTGTGAGAATAAGTGCTAGTTGTGTCATTCCCACAATTGAGCTAGTGAAACAACAATAATATAATTGACAATTGTGGGAACAATTGTAACTCAGTGGATGCTCTTTAATTACAGCTAAACTAAAAGCTAGATGGATTTACATGGGACATGATTGTTAACATGGTTAAGAAAGAGAAGGGATTGAAGTTGGCTCAAAGAAAGTTTGCATACTTTTTGACTTGAACCCCGGATCTAAATTTAAGGCCATTGGGAGAGATATAGTACCTGACAGCAATTATAGAAACATTATTAGGCACTCTACTATATGCATACGAGATGTCAAATATGTTGTATATATATAGGTAAAAGAACATAGAAATGTCAAATGACTGAATAAGTATCACATAATAACACAATAAGAAATGGGTCCACACAAGTTTTTGAATTTCCGGTATATCATTCCGTAACAAAAATCCTCTACAAAAAGGTGATAGGGGAGAAAAAATATATATAAAATAAGACTGCTGAAATAACAAGAGCATGCCAATAATATGGAGCTATGTGAAGATGAAGATTTAATTATAGCAAACATATCTTGCTCTCGGTCATGTGTTTTGAGAGAAATTTTGTGTTTATTTTGTACTAAATTATAACATATATTTACTCATGTAAACTTTAACTTAAATTTATCGGTTAGTCGTCAGGACAAGGGATAAAACACAATAGCTAGCACAAAAAATACGCATCTGAGTTCTTATGACCCTGGGTATTGAAAAACAACTGCAAAATGATTCAATGACAAGTAAGTAGGTAAAAATGGATAGTACATTAATTAGTATATTGAAAGAAGTGTATTATAAACACATCATCAAATCTTGTAGTTCCTTCATTCCTTATCTTGATCAACCCTTTCCAATCTGGAGGGGGTTGTGCAATCCCATTTTAATCCAGCAACCAGATGTCATCCTGTGATGTGTCAGTTGGATCATCACATGTCACATTACGCTTCCACACATAGGTCTGCTCGCATACAAAAGGTTCCTTTTAATACTCTCACTAATTTATTCATACTTCTCTTGTGTTGGAGTGATTCTCAATTTGGTACAATTCCAGCATTGCACAACAAAAACTTGAAAAGTTAACCCTCCTTGTGATGGATTAGATGGACCTGGTAAAAGGTTGTGTGCTCCCTATTCATCTGGCCATCTATCACTCCCGTCATTCTTATGGAGTACGATTTCACGTGATGTGCTTTAAAAGGAATGTTGATCACCATTGCATTGGTCACCATCTATATCACATGCCATCTTCTTGTTCTTCTTTGATGTTGTAGCAGAAATAGAATTCTCATTAGAACTGAGGACATGATTTGCTGGACCAGTAGACTCGAACGCTCTTAGGTACCTGTTGTACACAATTAAAAAAACACATTGTGAGGAAAAAATGAGGGCCTGACAACAAAGTGGGGAATGCGTGGAAGCGAGAAAAGCTAGAAGGAAGGTGATAGGATGCATATGACAAAGCCATAAAGCTAAAAATCCTCATTTATGATAAGACCACTAATTTTCATATTGCAACATATTAGCACAACAACATGTTCAGATATCTAGCAATTATCACATTAGCATTCTACACCGAAGAATATACCTGAAACCTAAGGACAGAAGAATCACAAGTTATCAACACATTAAATGCAGTACAGAAAGCATTGTACAAATAGGTCACTGCTAATAATTTTGTGAATCAGAGCATGGCTCAAGCAGTAATTTTCACATCTACCTCCTTCCTTACTCCTTTTACATGAAGATAACCAAGATTCTCCCCAAAGCATCCATTGGTGTAGGGAAACATGAAATGCATCTTCTACACATAGTTCTCCAAAATCAGAACTTTATGAATTGCATCAATGAATCCATTAGACGAGTATGTTCCCCGATTTAGCATAAGCTCAATCTAACATCGCATATCAAGTGATAATTGCACAGAGTTCAATCTAACAGGATAGCGATTCCGGCGATAATAGCAAATAAAGCGTATGAACCAAGGTCCTAGCGCTAGGATAACGAGCACACCACCACAAAATCATCATACCACAAAATAGTAAGGATGAGGAGCGGAGGAGAGGCGAGTCTATCATACTTGTAAACCATCAGAATGACTCGACGGCTGTCCGAGTCGATGAGGCGGCAGAACAACTCGGCCCGGAGAGGGTCGCAGCGCAACGGGTCGATGGCCGATCGGGTCATTGGCCGCCAGCTGTCGCGGCTCCTAGTCCCGGTAGAAAATATTATTTCAAGTTGCCATTTGTGGTAGAAGTAAAAATAATTTGATAAGCATATAAACCATATCATATACTTTATGCCTCTTTGATTCAACAAGCTTAACTGAGAGATCAACAAGATTATCTATCTCTTTGAAGCTATCAGCTTGTCTCATGTCATCAATATAATTATCAAGTTGCAATTTAAGTTTGAGTAAATAATTAGTCGAGAACTCTTTAAGATAGAGCTCAACTATTCTATGTAGTTTTTGTGCATCGAAAGAAACAAATAAATTGGAAGGATTGAAGGCCGACATACAAGAGAGATACTCCATATTAATCTCATCAAACCGATTATCAAGTTCTTGGCTAATTTCATCAATGACACCAATATATATTTCTCTTCTAAAGTGATCATCATTTGTTTGGTTTCGAGAACGGGCATACCTTGTTGATTTCGCATAAGGCACATAATCATTATCCATAGCAGGAACTTTAACACAATATTTATCACAAAATGAAGTGACCCTCTCAAGGAACTGATCCCAACCATCAGATCTCAATTGTTGCATTCTGTTCTTTGCCTCATTAACAAGTGAGATTGCATTAATAATATCTTGCTCCCTTCTTTGCAAACACTCAGATAATTCATTTGTGTATCCAAGAATAACAAACATCAAGTGTGTAAAGAAAACAAACTCAAATGTCTTAAATGCTCCAAGCACAAAATGTATATTTGTCCAATCAACCTTATGTGCAGTATCATCACCAAGATCTATAAGTACATCATGGATTGTGGAATACATAATAATGATGTTGGACACAATTTTTTAATGAGAGCCCCACTGAGTCTCACGAGGCCTTGGCAAACCCATCTCTTGATTTAATCCACTTCTAGATTAAAGTTCACCGCAAGCAAGTGATTTCTTGATATTCTCAAGCCTAGCATTTCAAATCATGCTATGACCCTTACAAGAAACTCCGATAATATTCAGTAGGAGAGATATTTGATCAAAAAACTCACACATTTAGTATTTCTCTTGGCAACAGCAACAAGAACTAGTTGCGGTTGTGTGCAAAACAATGGATATAATAAGCAGAAGGTGACTTTTACATGATCAATGTTTTTAGCCCTTTAATATATCCTTTCATATTGCTAGCCCCATCATATCCTTGACCAAGAATTTGAGTCATAGTCAAGCCATTACTAATAAGTACATCTTCAATTGCATTCTTAAGTGATAAAGATGTAGTATCATCTACATGAACAACTCCAATAAAGTGCTCACAAGGCCTTCCCAATTTATCAATAAAATGTAGGCAAAGAGCTAGTTATTCGTTATGTGATATGTCACTAGACTCATCAGCTAATATTGCATATGGCTCATCACCAAATTCTTCAATTATTTTCTTTCTAGTTTCTATGGCACAACATTGAATAATTTGTTTTTGTATCTTTGGGCTAGTTAAGGTGCAATTACCTGGAGCATTGTCCAAAACATATCGATTCACTTCAACACTGTTTCCTGCAAGAAACTTTAAAAGTTCAATAAAGTTCCCTCTATTATTAGACTCTTCACTTTCATCATGTCCAGTAATTTCAATCCTTGATGCAAAAGAAATTTGATACATCTAACTGAATAAGTCAATCTTTTCTTATAAAGATGAAGATCCTCATTAGTCCACTTCTCAATATGATAGTCAATTGCTACCTTGGGATTCTTAAAACCAATGTATCTTTCTTGAGCTATGTTATGTGCCTTCGAACTCAAATGTTTTAGAAGTGATTTTTCTCCTATATTCCGATTTCTCCAACCACCAACAATAAATGTATCTGACCTGATACCCTTCTTAAATAAATAGCATATAAAAAACACAAAATCTTTCTCGATACTATATTCAAGTCATTCCTCATATTTATCAAACCTTATAAAATTGAACTGACGATATTTGTCTCCAATCTTTCTTTTCGGAAAATCATATGCATAACACTGGAATGGACCTTTAATAATATATGCTCTTCGAATTGAATCTTGATCATTAACTGCATAACTTTCAATGGGCTTTCTTTTACTTGGATCATGTAGAAGGCAATTGATGTCATAAACTGGTTGTGAAAAAAATGGTGGTGATGGTGGCGAGGAAAGGGGTGTATCATCCTTAGGTCTACCACTACCTCGTCCGAACTTCCTCCTCCCAGCCGCATCGGCGCCTGCGCGAGGTGGGGTGGGGGTGGTGGTGGATCCGATAGTCATGCATCCTCCTCTCCCTCGTGTTGTGGCTATAGGTGGCTAAATTGGCAGGTCGGCACTAGCCCGGCACTGGCACTATTAGGCACGGTACAATTAGGCACTACATCCTAATCGTGTCATGCCATCGTGCCTACGGTGTGGCCGAGGCATGGCACTAAGTCTGTTTAGTCGTGTCGTGCTGACACTACGGCACTATCGGCCCAACGGGTTAGTGCCAACACCGGCACTATAGCGAAAAAATTTAGATCATTTCTTATGAATGAACAGTCCAGATATGATGTTGTAAGAATCAAACGGCTAGAGTGAGGTGAGGCATCATGTCGCTATAGTTTTAGCTTAAAAATCATGTCATGTCGTGCCGGCACTATGGGCCAAGGTAGCAGTCCTAGCACTACACTACTATAGTATCGGACCGGCACTAGCACTATACCTATAGTGCCATGATGGGCCTAGTATCGTACTTTTTAGAGTCGGTCCTAGTGCCGCTCATTAGGACCAGTCCATTTGGCCACCTCTAGTTGTGGCCCTGTGACTCACAGTCGCAAGCGGAGAGCACGAGGTCATGGTGGGATCTAATGTCGTGGTGGGAAACGAATATGACAAGCGGATACGAATCCGATATCTATCGGAATAAAAAACACTTAATATATAAAAAGTATGATAAACTAATAAATAGATTCAATTTACACACATATTAATAAGTGACATATAATAAAGTAAAAGTAAGTTTTATTTTAGTTGTAATGAATATTAGAACATATATTATTTATTTTTAGCAAATAATTACATATTAATTTAAATTAAATTGTTTAATATTTTATGAATAGAATATAGTTTAAAGTTTTATATAATGTGGAAAAGAAAAAGCTAATGTTCTTTTATATAGTTGTTGATAGCAAAAAATGCCATTAATAATCAAGATTGTCAAAATATTAATTTTGTAATTTGGGCCAAAAATACACAAGTCCTGGTACATGCTGAATCCTGGTAGGGCCAAAGGCCCATCAAACATCGGGCTTCGAAGGCCTTTTAGCGGGCTGCTAGCTTTGGCCCGAAGGCCCTTCGAAAGCATGCCTCGCCGAAGCTTCGGTCTGAGGAGCAGGCTTCGACAAGCCTGTCGAAGGCCCACTTTGGGCTAGCTTTGGAGATAGAGTTTGAGTCTGATTCTGGTTTTTTTATCCCTAAACTTGGTCAGACCGAATCCTACCAGATTAGCTTTAGAGATAAGAAGACTAGCCCATATAAATATAGGGGTGAGGCCGGTTGAGGAGCCATGTTGAAGATCTTGGCCACGTGTGACTCAAATACACGGGTGGCGAGCGACTGCCGGGTAGAGGGGTCGTGGAGTCGGGCCGGCCCAATCCAGGTACATGGGCCAAAAACGACAGGGGATTCGCTGGTCTGTTGACCGGGTTTGACCTAGGTAAACGGGCGGCGAGCGATTGCCGGGCTGAGGGAGCCGCGGAATCGGGTCGGCCCAATCCGGGTACCCGGTGCGTAGACAGCGGATGCTTTGTCGGTTTTGGCGTAAAACCGATGCATCTATCCAGACCATTCATCGGAGATCAGATGGTCCTAAAGCGAGGCCGTAGCTTCTATGAAAGCTCTGCATCAGGACAAGTTACCTTTAGTTAGGATTTTACAATTTTCCCTTTTAGGTCCACAGTATGTGTTAGTCGAGTTTGTAAAAATCCTAAGGGCTTTTTGGTTTTTACCACTTTATTTCAGCATCTGTAAAAAACCTTAAGGGTATATTGGGATTTTCCTGATTTGTTGGGCTGCCTATAAATAAGCCCCCTAATCCCCTATGTTTCCCAACTCATTTGAAATGAAAAATCAGAGTTCACACTTTATCTTCCCTGTTCATCCACTCCACCGCGCCGCCACTTCTTTCTCTTGAGATTTTTTTGTTCCTGTTCGGCCTTCGCCAGACTCCGATCAATACGTGGCTCTTACTATCAGCGCAAGTAGGATTTTTTCGTCCGCAGCAGACTGTGCAGCAGTCCGAATCACAGCCCGAATAGGACTTTTGTGTTTATGTCCGTTGCTTGGAGTCTTGGGCACCATTGCTATTTCCTCAACCGTACTGTTCATCCTTTTCAAGGTGCGCGCAGTCTGAATTTTTTATTCCGGAACGTGTGGATGTCAAGCTCCAGCTGATTTAGGTACTCAGGCCCACTATAGCAATTTTTTCTCTCCACCCGTGCTGTGCATTCCATTTTTTAATACTGCACTGCATTTCTTTTAATCTGAATTGTGCTTGTTAAAATGGGTGTTTAATGATATCCTTAATTTGAGAAATATTTATTGCATGATACTACTGTTGAACATTATATCCGATCAATGTGCATGACAAACATGTGATATATTGCCTGTGAACTGTAGATGTTTATCACAATCCTTGGTAATCTGTCTATCTCACTTGTGTAGTATTAATATGCATTTAAGCACTTTTGTGGTGTCTTTTTGATTAGGACACCGGTCGTTTTTAGGCTAGATTATTTTTAGTGCTTATGATCTGACTGTCGCATCACATCGTATTTGACAGGAGAGTGATGGCACTAATTCCATCTATGATTTTGGTCTGAGTTTTTTAGTTATTTCTTGAGGTGCGTTGGGTGTTGGGAGAAGGTCATCGATTTTAAAGAATTTTTGAGGCGCCCATTCACCCCCCCTCTGGTCGCTACTCTCGGTACTACACCAGTTCATCAGACCCGCCCAACACAATTCAACCACAAAACCCTAGCTTTGAACCATACCTTTACTTTTATTTACCTTTCTCCACAGCCTTCGTGGGTTTGCCTGGAAGCCCTCCGACGGCCACTTTGAAACGGTGGTAAGCCTTGTTACTTCGCTCGTGAAGTACCCGTTAATCTACGTAACAGATTGTTATCGCCTTGTTACTTCGCTTGTGAAGTATCCATTAATCTACGTAACATATTGCTACCTTCGTTTCCCTATTGCAACACTTAGTAAATTCGGTATCCAGGCCGAATTGGCACTTGATCTCTGTTTTGTTGCAGGTTTTCACGCTCGGAGCCCCTTCGCCGAAGGTGTCCGGAGCTAGGAAACTGGGTTCGGAGGCTGCCAGAACACCCTTCGGCGGACCCCTGCTTCGACTACCCGTGCGGGACCCATCATGCTGTTGTCGGTCTGGTTGAGTTTCCACGCCAGAATGCTCCACAGCAGGCTTCTTCGCACCAGGCTTCATCACGCCAGCACTCCGCACCGGACGAAGTCATGCCAGCGCGTTGCGTTGGAGTATTTTTTTGTCGTGTCAGAGACTTCGCATCGAACTCTGCTGTTTGGAGGTGATTTCGCGTCAGAGATCTATTTGGAGCCTGTCTCTAGCTAGATCGATCCGAACGCCGAAGACTAACTTTGGCGCACCCTTCGCACCAGATGCCGAAGGTCTCCTTCGGTGAACTCTTTGCACGGTACACTTTAAACTAGTCAGGCTCTATTTAGCTAACTGGTTTATTTTATTTATATATTTCGTTTCAGCTAATTGAATTATTTCTGTGTAATCTGATTACCTGCCGACTCCACCCCCTTGCCACTGTTAAGGGTAGTCAGAACGTGACGTCAGTGTTGTGTTACGCTCAGGCTTGTTCCTAAGTATCCGCACACTTTTGGATCGTCGAACTTACCCAAGTACGGGGCCACGTTTTCGTGTCAACACACTTTTTGGCAACTCCGCTGGGAAAGGCTACGCCAACATGATAAGTACATATACATCGGCCGCAGTGCGTCTAAAATGACTACTACGTCTACAACACCGATGGGTCCAATGGGGGTGTAGAGATCGACAACCGCAACATCATGACGCCTACCCTTGAAGATATCCCCGAAGAAGACCAGGCAGAGATCGAGGCAAAAATGAAAGCACTACAAGACCTCATGCTTGGGAGCTACGTCAAGACACGCGTGGGCTTCATCAAGCGCGACGTCAATGTCCCCGACCTCGCTCGGACCTAGGTAACACCAGTATCGCCTCCTTTATCTTCTTTAGAGATTGAGCAAAAATAGCCACATCGGTAGATCAAGCTGTTAGCGCTTCGCTAGCCAATAGTTTAGATTCGGCAGTTAGCTCCCAGGTGGAGGCGACACTTAGAAGGTACCCCCAGCAAATCACATCTATAGCAGAACCGACGGTAGTACTGGCAAGACCATCACGTCTCCGGCATCAGCATATATGGCCGAGACAAGCCACTACATCCATGGCCAAGCTAACCCTATTTACTGCACGCCACCTATGCATGAGGAAGACCCCCGTGGCTGACACGCCAACATACCGTTGTGTGTCACGCCCCCGCATGAGAGACGCTCACAGATAGGAGGCCAAGACGACATTGAGGAGTGGATCCGCACGCTGTTTAGGGAGTGCACCGACTTCATACATAGGGGTCAGACTAGGGTTTACCGGAAGCCATACCCCGACCATTTCGACGCTTTACCATACCCTCGCAGCTATAGGGTCCCCGAATTCACCAAGTTCGAAGGTGAAGGTAACAAAACCACACTAGAGCATGTCAGCCAATTCTTAGCACAGTGTGGAGAAGCTAGTGGGTCGGACGCTTTAAAACTTAGACTATTTCTCTCTCATTATCCAGCACCGCTTTCACTTGGTTTTCGGCGCTCCCGCCGAACTCTGTCCAAACGTGGGCCGAATTGGAACAAAAGTTCCATGACCATTTTTATACGGGCGAAACAGAACTCAGGCTTTCACATTTGACATCGGTCAAACAGAAATCTAGCGAGAGTGTCTCCAAGTACATCAAGTGCTTTAGAGATACCAGAAATCGATGTTTTAGTCTCAATATTTCATAGAGGGATTTTGCGGATCTAGGTTTCAACGGGTTGCGTTCTGAGATCAAAGAGAGCCTAGACAACCCAAACTTTTTAAAAGGCAGCCAAGTCTTACAGTAGGCTTTGGTCCAAGAAGGTCGAGCCAAAGATAAAAAGTTTATTAAAACATTCAACAAGCCTAGGGATGAAGTCCACATAATGGAACACTCCGATGAGGAAGAGTAGGAAGAAGAAGAGGATTCGACTGACAGGTGTGCGGCCGAATGGGTTTGGAATGCTAAGAGCAAACCTATCACTTGTTCTAAGTTACGGCCGTCTCCCACTAAGAGTCGGCCTAGCGAAGTCAAATACTCGTTTGATATAACTAAGTGCGATAAAATATTTGATTTCCTCTTGAAGAGCCAGCTTCTTAGGTTGCCTAAGGGCCAAGTTATTCCAACCCCCGACGAGCTAAAGAAACGCCCCTACTGTAAGTGGCATGATTCACATTCTCATTATACTAACGACTGCAATGTTTTTCGTAGGCAAGTTCAATCGGCCATAGAAGAAGGACGATTGAATCTATCCTAGTCCAAAGATGAAGCTGGACAAATACCACTTTCACGTGAACACCGTCAACCTCGACGAGAAGAGAGTGCTGATTCGGCCAGAGCAGGGCGAGTCGGCTAAGGGAAAAGCAGTCATTTTTGGAGAATCATGCACATGCACACTTGAGAAACCAAGGGTTGGTTTCAGTGTTTGTGATGAGTGATTGACAGGCTTTTAACCTTTGTTCGAAGGGGTACCTCCGAAGGGTGTTCGGAGGTGGTTTCACCGAAGGGTGTTCGGTGGTTTGGTTGCTGCAGCTGTTGCAGCGGAGTGTGCTCGTCGGAGGGGTCCGACAGTACACGATGACTGGGTGTGTACCGAAGGCTTCGGTACTTTGGGCGGTACACCGGAGGGTGTGCCGGAGGTTGCTAACCCGGAGAGGTCTCCGGAGTACTGGATACACTTGTCTGTTTGTCTGTGGTGCGTAGGGACCTCGGAGGCAACGGACAGGTTCGTAGCAGGTGAACCTGGGTCAAGCGAGAGGCTTGATGCCAGGGGAGCGGGGAGCTCCGTCACGGTGGCTGCGAAGGGGGTCCGGGTCGGTCCTCGGGTCGAGGCGTGCCAGGTGAAGGCAGAGAGTGCGGAGCGTGGCTCCAGGTGAAGGTACTCCGAGACAAAGTCCTCGGAGGTGAGGCACTTCGAAGGTACTCCGGATGGAGTGACTTCGGAGTTGGTGGATCAAGTCCTTTGCGGAGGCAAGGAGTTCGAAGTGTGCTCCGGAGGGAGACATTCGAAGGTACCCGACGAAGGTCTCAGAAGTCGAGGCGCATCGAAGGCATGGTCCGGGTGAGGCTCGTCGAGGAGTGTGCTCGGGGAGAGACACTGCGACGAAGGGCTCATGGAATGCTTCATGCGGAGGCCTTGGACGAAGGAGGGACTTCGAAGGGTGGTACTCCGAAGGTGGGGCTTCGGAGTGTGGAAGGCTTCGGAGCGAGGCTAGCTCCGGAGTGTGGTTGTCTTGTGGTGCTTCGGCCTGCATGGCTTCGGTACACGGACTGACGGAGTTCGAGCTGGGAGTAGCTGCGGAGCCGTGGTGGTCCACTCTGGAGGTGTTGGTGCGAAGGCCCAAGGGCTTTAACGGCTTCGGCTCAAAACCGTCATTGTATCGAAGGCTGACTTCGGTGGAGTGAAGGCCATCTGGCTCAAGGCTTCTCACCGAAGCTACCGCACCCCTCGCGTGCGAAGGGGGGCTTCGGAAAGGTCAAAGGCTGCAAGTCTGACAGTGTCTACTCTGCAAAAAGCTGGCGCTGTCCCATCTGCAAAGGCTGACAGAGAAGCCTCCAATAAAGTTGACTACCTTTTGTACCCCTCAGTTCTGTAGAGACAAAACCAATGTAAACCCTAGGGGTAAAGTAGTCAATTCCTTTGGGTGAACTGTGGGCTATAAATATGGGGGCTCGGTAGGTAACATTTAACACTTTGAGCATTTACTGTTGAGCTCCTGTAGCCACACACTTCGGTGTATTCATCCAGAGTTCAATTTTTCTGTGTTCCTTGTTCAAGCGGCGAAGCCCTGCTTCTGTGTGCTTTTTGCTTGTGCTCGCGTTACATACCTCGCTAGTTGTAGTTCACCGAAGCCTGTCCAGGCGAAGGGTGTTTTGTGCGAAGTGTGTTTTTCAGTGTGCTGTCGCTCTGTGTAACAGGAGGCAAGACCTCGCTGCTTACTAGCGAAGCCCTGATCGGAGCCCGTCCTTGTATCGTGTCTGTGACTCTAGCGAAGTCTATTAGTGTGCGTTTAGACCTTCGTGTACGAAGCCCAGCACCAGTTGCTGCCGCCAAGTACTTGGTCGAAGTCCTCAGAGGGTCGTCCACTCTTGCGAAGGGTGAAGTGCGAAGCCTGCTCGAAGCACCTTGTGTGCGGAGCCTGCACTGACTTAGCAGAGTAGTTTTTCGAGGGTTGTAAGTGGAGCGAAGTCTTCTTGGCTTCGAACTTTTGGACCTGCGAAGCCTGTGTTCGGAGTTGTCAAAGGACCTCCGAAGGTAGTGTTCGAAGCCTGTTCCGCAGAAGACAGAATCAAACCGAAGGCTAGTTTTTAGCCCGAAATTTTAAAAGCTCCCATTCACCCCCCCCCCCTCTGGTCGCCGTTTCCGGTCCAACAATTGGTATCAGAGCGGGTTAAGATCACCAGTTGACCTTAACCGGTTTTGTGATCTGTTGGCGACATGGATAGAGGCAGTAAAATTCCTCTGTTCGATGGGACAAACTTTGCATACTGGAAGGTGCGCATGGAGGCTTACTTGTTAAGCCAAGGAAATGCAATTTGGGAGATTGTGGACTCACAATACTCCATCCCTGATACTCGCACCACTCAAACAGAAAAAGATCAGTATAATGCCAACTCGAAGGCAAGAAACATATTGTTCATTGGTTTGAGCCGGAGTGAGTTCGATAGGGTGCAGCACCTTAGGACTGCTAGGGAGATTTGGACAACACTCACTGTTTTTCATGAGGGCTCTACTCAGATCAAGGCCAGGCGCCAAAGCACGTACAATCAACAGTATCAGCTGTTTGTGCAGGCACCTGGTGAATCTATAGATGCCATGTTTTCTCGCTTTGATGCGATAGTGAGTAACTTGCGATCCAACGGGACGCTTGCTTACAATGATCATGATAGGGCTATCAAGCTTCTCTATGCTCTTGACCGTAGCATATGGGAAGTGAAGATATCCAGCATTGAGGAGTCTGCAGGTTATGACACATTGACCTGTGATGAGCTCTTCGGCAAGCTAAAGTCCACAGAGATTGCCAAGGCATCTCTTGCTGTGCACAGAAGCTCTTTGCCACAGCCATTGGCATTGGTTTCTAGCACTAGCCGTGGCACCACTGCAGAACCAAGCACATCTGGCACTTGTGTTTTTGCAGATGGTTTTGCTTTGTCCTCCTTGGTCTCCGTCACAAAGGAGCAGGTGGATACTCTAGATGATGATGAGCTTGCTCTCATTGCCCGGAGGTTCACCCGTTTTCACCATGAGAGACGGGATCAGAGGAGAAGTGGTTTTAGTGGTTGCTTTGAATGTGGCGACACCTCTCACATTAAGGCCAATTGTCCTAAGCTCAAAAAGAGAGATGAGAGTGAGCGCCCCAAATACCACAAAAAGGAGAGGAAGCCTTTGGTGAAGGGCAAGCGCGTCAAGATGGCTAAGAAAGTAGCCAAAGCCGCTTCCAGAGCATTTGTTGCTTCTCTCAGCGACATCGACACTTCCTCAACTGAGGAGTCGAGCTCTGAGGAGGAGGAGTCCCCAAGGAAGGAGGACAAGAAGGACAAGAAGGGACGAGACTTCACCGGCCTTTGCTTCATGGCTGACAGCGATCACAGCGGCGATGAGCTTGACTCATCTGAGGTACTTCTATCATCTGACCAGCTTCTAATTAAATTAGATGAGCTGAATGAAGTAGTTCTTGGTCAGGATAGATTACTTGTGCAAGCCGCTAGAGAAAGAAAAGACCTTAGACTTAGGTTAGAAACTGTTTCTACTGAATATGCCATGCTTAAGTCTAAGTTTAATGATGCTGAATGTGAATCTTGTTCTGTTGTCATGGGTGAGCTTGCTCAGTTGCGTTCTGTTCATGCTCAAACTCTTTCTGAGCTTGAGACTGCACAGAAGCAGCTTTTGGAGGTGGATTCTAGACCTCATGATGTTATTGAATGCATGAACTGTTCTTTATTGCGCGAGAGCATTAATTTACGTGATAAACATGTTCATGATTTAGAGGCTAGATTGGAAAGGGCCGGTAGTTCTAAGGATGTGCAGCCTGTGTGTGACACTTGCATCACCCTTAAGGACCAGCTAGGCACTGTTAGAGAGCGAGCTGAGAACCTTATGACTGAAAATGAATACCTTCTTTCCGTGGTTAATAAATGCACTGAGGGAAAGGGTAGGATGGATTTGCTCTTGGCCAAGACCAAGATGTGTGCTGACAGAGCAGGGATAGCTCTAGGTTTGGGTTTTGAGAGGATACCTTTAGACAGTAAGACCAAAACTGTTTTTACTTCTCCCACTACCTTAGAGAAAGAGAGAGCTCTGTTAGACACTCCACCAGCCAAGAAACCTACCCGAGCTCACAAGAAAACCATTCCTCCTGCCAAGAAAAATCCTCCCAAGAAAACCACTCAGCAGAAGCCCAAGGAGCCTGTGAGAGTTGCTCCTGTGACCCATGAGAGTGCCCCTAGGAGAGTGTTTCACTGTAGGTAACAAAATGTTGACGGTAGGTAACAAAATGTTGCCAACAACATTCTTCATTGTTGACATACAAGGTAACTAAAGTGTGTTGCTTGGGCGTGACTAGATTCACGCAAATTGTTGTATTCCTTCTACTTTGCACCAACGTCTAATACAATAGGATGACGATGATGTAGAAGTCGTACCAGCGGACACTTGGCCCGGGTAGAATTGGACGATGTATCCATCGATGCCATTCATGACAAAGTAGAGTGTCTATCAGGTAGCGACCTTTTGGATTACGACTTTGTTAGCGTATCCGGAGGATGTTTCGTAGCCGTGTGTGTAAAGCCAGCTGATGTAGCATGACTATTTCAAAATTAATAGTTGAGAAACCAAGGGTTGGTTTCGGAGTCTGTGATGAGTGATTGACAGATTTTACCCTCTGATTCGAAGGGGTCCCTCCGAAGGGGTTCGGAGGTTGTTTCACCGAAGGGTTCGGTGGGCTCTGGTTGCTACAGCTGTTGCAGCGGAGTGTGCCTATCGGAGGGGTACGATAGTACATGTTGACTTGGTCGTACCAAAGGTCTCGGTACTTTGGGCGGTACAACGGAGTGTGTATCGGAGGTTGCTTACCCGGAGAGGTCTCCGGGGTACTGGATACATTTGTCTGTTTGTATGTGGTGTGCAGGTGACTTCGGAGGTGACAGACGGTTCGTAGCAGGTGAACCTAGGTCAAGCGGGAGGCTTGATGCTAGGGGAGCAGGGAGCTCCGTCACGAAGGCTGCGAAGGGGTTGAGGTCAGACCTCGGGTCGAGGTGCGCCAGGAGAAGGCAGTAAGTATGGAGTGTGGCTCTGGGTGAAGGTACTCCGAGACGAAGTCCTCGGAGGCGAGGCACTTCGAAGGGTACTCCGAATGGAGTAACTTTGGAGTATGGTGGACCAAGTCCTCAGCAATGAGGCAAGGCGTTCGAAGTGTGCTCCGGAGGGAGGCACTCGAAGGTATACCCAACGAAGGTCTCAGAAGTCGAGGTCCATCGAAGGCATGGTCCGGGTGAGGTTCGTCAAGGAGTGTGCTCAGGGAGAGACACGACGACGAAGTGCTCATGGAATGCTTCGTGCGGAGGCCTTGGACGAAGGAGGGACTTCGAAGGGTGGTACTCCGAAGGTGGGGCTTCGGAGTGAGGCCGGCTTCAGAGTGAAGCTGACTTCGGAGTGAGGCTGGCTTCGGAGTGAAGTTGACTTCGGAGTGAGGCTGGCTTCAGAGTGAAGCTGACTTCGGAGTGAGGCTGGCTCCAGAGTGAGGCTGGCTCCGGAGTGAGGCTGACTTGAGGTACTTCGGCCATGCATGGCTTCGGTACACGGACTAACGGAGTTCGAGCTGGGAGAAGCTGCGAAGCCGTGATGGTCCACTCCGAAGGTGTTGGTGCGAAGGCCCAAGGGCTTTGACGGCTTCGGCTCAAAACCGTCACTGTATCGAAGGCTGACTTCGGTGAAGCAAAGGCCGTCAGGATCAAGGCTTCTCACCGAAGCTACCGCACCCCTCGTGTGCGAAAGGGGGCTTTAGAAGGGTCCAAAACTGCAAAGGCTGACCACGTCTGCTCTGCAAAAGCTGGTGCTGTCCCCTATGCGAAGCTGACAAAAGAAGCCTCCAAATAAAGTAGACTACCAGTTGTACCCCCTGTTCTGATGAGACAAAACCAGTGTAAACCCTAGGGGTAAAGTAGTCTATTCATAGGGCTGAATAGTTCCTTTAAATAGTGGAGGCTAGCTAGGTCACATCAACACTTTGAGCAGTCATTCTTGAGCTCCTGTGCTAGCCGCCACACATGTTGTATTCGGTCTGTGAGTTCATTTTGCGTTCCCTGTTCAAGCAATGAAGTTTTGATTCTGTTTTCATTTACTGCTTGAACTTGTATGCGTACTTCATTGCATGCTTTGATCTCTCTGTGTCTCACTTCTTTTGAGTTGAGTCTGTGCCCTGAATCTTTTCTGGAGAAGTGTGTGAGAAGCCTGTTCGAGTGAAGTGTGAGTTTTTCAGTGTCTGTTCGCTCTGTGTAAACTGGAGGCTAGACCTCTCTGATTACTAGCGAAGCACTGTTGTTTGCTTAGATCGAAGCCTGTTTTCTTCTTTTGTTGAAGTCCTTGGCGAAGTCTGTTCAGTGTGCGTTTAGACCTTCGGAGTACGAAGCCCAGCACCAGTTGTTGTTGTTGAGTATTTGGTCGAAGTCTGTAGAGGGAAGTCTGCTCTTGCGAAGGGTGAAGTGCGAAGCCTGCTCGAAGGCACCCAGTGCGCTGAGCCTGCACTAACTTAGCAGAGCTGATCGAAGTCCTCACAGGGAAGTCCGCTCTTGCGAAGGGTGAAGTGCGAAGCCTGCTCGAAGGCACCTTGTGTGCGGAGCCTGCACTGACTTAGCAGAGCTGAATTTTCGGGGTTGTGGGTGGAGCGAAGTCTTCTTGGCTTCGAACTTTTGCTCCTTGCGAAGCCTCTTTTCGGAGCTGTAAAATACCTCCGAACCAGAACTTCGAAGGGTGTGTTCGAAGCCTGTTCCGCAGAAGACAGAATTAAAACCGAAGGTTATTTTTAGTCTGAAATTTTAAAAGCTCCCATTCACCCTCTCTAGTCGTCGTTTCCGGTCCAACAATTGGTATCAGAGCGGGTTAAGATCATCAGTTGACCTTAACCGGTTTTGTGATCTATTGGCGACATGGACAGAGTTAGTAAAATACCTCTGTTCGATGGGACGGATTTTGCATACTGGAAGGTGCGCATGGAGGCTTATTTGCTAAGCCAAGGAAATGCAATTTGGGAGATTGTGGACTCACAATACTCCATCCCTGAAACTCGCACCTCTCAAACAGAGAACGATCAGTATAATGCCAACTCCAAGGCAAGAAATATATTGTTCATTAGTTTGAGTAGAAGTGAGTTTGATAGGGTGCAGCACCTTAGGACAACTAGGGAAATTTGGACTACACTCACTATCTTTCATGAGGGCTCTACACAGATTAAGGCCAGATGCCAAAGCACATACAATCAACATTATCAGCTGTTTGTGCAGGCTCCTGGTGAATCTATAGATGCCATGTTTTCTCGCTTTGATGCGATAGTGAGTAACTTGCGGTCCAACGGGACGCTTGCTTACAATGATCATGATAGGGCTATCAAGCTTCTCTATGCTCTTGACCGTAGCATATGGGAAGTGAAGATATCCAGCATTGAGGAGTCCACAGGTTATGACACATTGACCTGTGATGAGCTCTTCAGCAAGCTGAAGTCCACAGAGATTGCCAAGGCAACTCTTGCAGTGCATAGGAACTCATTGCCACAGCCATTGGCACTAGTTTCTAGCACTAGCCGTGGCACCGCTGCAGAACCAAGCACATCAGGCACTTGTGTTTTTGCAGATGGTTTTGCTTTGTCCTCCCTGGTCTCCGTCACTAAGGAGCAGGTGGACACTCTGGATGATGATGAGCTTGCTCTCATTACCAGAAGGTTCACCCGTTTTCACCATGAGAGACGGGATCAGAGGAGAAGTGGTTTTAGTGGTTATTTTGAGTGTGGTGACACCTCTCACATCAAGGCAAATTGTCCTAAACTCAAGAAGAGAGATGAGAGTGAGCGCCCAAAATACCACAAAAAGGAGAGGAAACCCTTTGTGAAGGGCAAGCGCGGCAAGGTGGCTAAGAGGGTAGCCAAAGCTGCTTCTAGAGCATTTGTTGCTGCTCTCAGCGACATCGACACTTCCTCAACTAAGGAGTCGAGCTCTGATGAGGAGGAGGAGTCCCCAAGGAAGGAGAAGAAGGACAAGAAGGGACGAGATTTCACCGGCCTCTACTTCATGGCCGACAGCGATCACAGCGGTGATGAGCTTGACTCATCTGAGGTACCTCTATCCTATGACCAGCTTTCAATTAAATTAGATGAACTGAATGAAGTAGTTCTTGCTCAGGATAGATTACTTAGGCAAGCCGCTAGAGATAGAAAAGACCTTAGACTTAGGCTAGAATATGTTTCTACTGATTATGCCATGCTTAAGTCTAGGATTAATGATGCTGAATGTGAATCTTGTACTGTTGTCATTGGTGAGCTTGCTCAGTTGCGTTCTGTGCATGTTCAAACTCTTTCTGAGCTTGAGACTGCACAGAAGCAGCTTTTGATGGTTGATTCTAGTTCTCATGATAGAAATGAATGCATGAACTGTTCTTTATTATGTGAGAGCATTGATTTATGTGATAAGCATGTTCATGATTTAGAGGCTAGATTGGAGAGGGCCGGTAGTTCTAAGGATGTGCAACCTGTGTGTGACACTTGCATAACCCTTAAGGACCAGCTAGGCACTGTTAGAGAGCGAGCTGAGAACCTCATGACTGAAAACGAATACCTTCTTTCTGTGGTTAACAAATGCACTGAAGGAAAGGGTATGATGGACTTGCTCTTGGACAAAACCAAGATGTGTGCTGACAGGGCAGGGTTAGCTCTGGGAATGGGTTTTGAGAGGATTCCTTCAGACAGTGAGAACAAAACTGTTTTTACCTCACCCACTACCTTAGAGAAAGAGAGAGCTCTGTTAGACATACCATCAGCCAACAAGCCTACCCAAACCTCAAAGAAAACCACTCCTCATGCCAAGAAAATTCCTCCCAAGAAAAACACACAACAGAAGCCCAAGGAGCCTGTGAGAGTTGCTCCTATGACCCATGAGAGTGCCCCTAGGAGAATTTTTCATTGTTCCTATTGTCAGCGGGTGAGTCATCTGGTTGGGTTCTGTTTTCGTCGCATCAAGGATGAGCGACGCTCTCAGGCGATGAGGTTCCAGAACATGCACTACCCATCTTTAGGTATGCATGAGTCTGAGTTTTACTCTCGTCCTGTTTTCGAGGCTCCTCGTACTACTCAGAGAGGTTTTTCTCCTCGAGGTGTTCACCATGTTCCATATGGTGGTAGACCTCGTGCGAGTAGCTTTGTACCTCGTCAAAATAGGAGACCTCGTCATGCTTTTGGATCACAGCATGTAGGTAGACCTCGCACTTTGCATCATTCTGATTATCCTGTGCATAGACAGTCTACTTTTACTGTGCCTACTACTCGTATCAGTCAGTGCTGGATGCCTCGTCATATCTTCACTCACCCCAGCACTGAGCGATCGAGATTTTCTTATCATGTGTAGGCACCGGACCGAGGCTTGGAGGGCACGTGGATCATGGACTCCGGTGGTTCGCGCCATATGACTGGAGATGCAGCATGGTTCTCCAGCCTCACCACAACCAAGCAAAGGGAACATATCACCTTCGGCAACAATCGAAGGAGTAGAGTGAAAGGTAAAGGTGTGGTAAGAATCAACTCGAATTTCACTCTCAAAGATGTTGCTTTGGTTGAGAACTTGGGATACAATTTGCTTTCTATATCTCAATTGCTTGATGAGGGCTTCGAAGTGCGATTCCATCGCGATACTTCGCAAGTACTCAATTCTGATGGCGTTGTGGTGTGTAAGATCTTTAGAGTTGGGACAGTTTTTGGAGCTGATTTTTCTAAGTCATCTAGTTCTTCTCATTGTCTTGTTGCACATTCTACTTATGAGCTTTGGAAGTGGCATAGGAGACTAGGGCATATGAGCTTTGAATTGCTCGCTCGTCTGAGTGCCCTAGGTCTGATCCGAGGATTGCCCAAGCTCAAGTTTGAGAAGAATTTAGTTTGCGCTCCTTGTCGACATGGAAAAATGATTGCCGCTTCGCACTCACCAGTCACCACTGTGATGACTGAACAACCCGGGGAACTTCTCCACATGGACATTGTAGGTCCTTCTCGGGTTAGTTCTTTAGGCGGCAAGTGGTATGTGTTAGTCATTGTCGATGATTTCTCTCGCTACTCTTGGGTATTCTTTCTTGCCAGCAAGGATGAAGTGTTTTCACACTTTCGGAGCTTGGCTTTGATACTTTTCACTGAACTCCCTGGTGCATTGAAATTCATTCGAAGTGATAATGGCACTGAGTTCAAGAACAGTCTCTTTGTTGACTTTCGCATGGAGCATGGCATAGAACATCAATTCTCTATTCCGCGGGTTCCTCAACAGAACGGTGTTGTTGAGAGAAAGAACCACACTTTGGTTGAGATGGCTAGGACGATGCTCGATGAGCATAGGACTCCTAGAAAATTCTGGGTTGAGGCCATGAACACTGCATGTTACATCTCAAACCGAATCTTCTTGCGCTCAATTTTGAATTTGACAACTTATGAGCTACGTTTTGGGAGACAGCCCAAGGTTACTCATCTTCGAGTTTTTGGCTGTCATTGCTTTATCCTAAAATGTGGAAATTTGGACAAATTTGAGTCGTGTTCTTCTGACGGGATCTTTTTGGGTTACACTACACATGGTCATTCTTATCGTGTTTATAATTTGGAAACTAACACTGTCATTGAGTCATGTGATGTGACTTTTGATGAATCAACCCCCTCTGTTAGTTCTACCTTTGAACAGGCAAATGAACACGACATGGAGCAGACCATCTTCGACGAAGATCCCGAAGATTTCGAGGATGAACCCATACTACCCTCGACATCAACCCCCGAACCTGACCCCGCTTCAACTACTTTGGCACAAGGTCCCGAAGCGACTACCTCGACATCGGTCATCTTGGACCACTCCAACATACAAGTTGACGGGGAGACTGCATCTCGCCGCGAGGCTCCACACCATGTTCAAAGGATGCATCCTCCCGAGCAGATCATTGGTGAGCTTGATCAAAGGGTAACACGTTCTCACAGTCATTTCATTGATTCCGCTTTTGTTGCTTCTTTCGAGCCCTTAGATGTTAGTCATGCACTTTCTGATTCTAGTTGGATCAATGCCATAAATGAAGAACTTGAAAATTTTGAGAGAAACCAAGTCTGGACTTTAGTTGATCCTCCACCAAATGTTCATTTCATTGGAACAAAATGGATTTTCAAAAACAAACAAGGGGAGGATGGGACTGTAGTTAGAAACAAGGCTAGACTTGTAGCTCAGGGTTATTCTCAACTAGAAGGGATTGATTTTACTGAAACTTTTGCACCTGTTGCTCATCTTGAGGCCATTAGGATTTTGCTTGCCTTTGCGACATCCCGAGGATTCAAACTCTATCAAATGGATGTCAAAAGTGCATTTCTAAATGGCTTCATAGGCGAAGATGTTTATGTAAAACAACCCCTGGCTTTGAAAACCCCAAATACCCACATATAGTCCTTAAACTTCATAAGGCTCTTTATGGACTCAAGCAGGCCCCTCGGGCATGGTATGATAGACTTAAGTCTTTTCTGCTTGAGCGGGGGTATTTGATGGGATCTGTTGATAAAACCCTATTCACTCTCAAGCATGGCAAAGATTTCCTGCTAGTTCGGATTTATGTGGATGATATCATCTTCAGTGGCTCTTCTCATGCTTTGGTTGCCGAGTTTGCAAATACCATGAGCAGGGAGTTCGAGATGTCCATGATGGGCGAACTCACATTTTTCCTTGGTTTGCAAATCAAGCAAAGCAAACAAGGTACATTCATCCACCAGACGAAGAACACCAAGGACCTGCTCAAGAAGTTCGACATGACTGATGCGAAGCCCCTTGCCACTCCAATGGCTACATCTGTAGCATTGGATCCTAACGAGGATGGAGAAGCCGTAGACCAGAAGGAGTTCCGAAGCATGATCGGCTCCCTTCTCTACTTGACTACTACGAGGTCGGACATACACTTTGCAGTATGTTTGTGCGCTCGTTTTCAGGCTTCACCACGAGCTTCACACCGCCAAGCGGTAAAGCACATTCTTAGGTATCTCAAACATACCTTAGAATTCGGCATTTGCTATTCTGCATCTTCCTCTTTGTGTCTTTGAGGTTATTCCGATGCGGACTTTGCTGGATGTAGGATTGATAGGAAAAGTACCTCTGGTACTTGTCATTTTCTAGGTACTTCACTGGTTTGCTGGTCTTCTCGCAAATAGTCTAGTGTTGCACAATCAACGGCTGAGGCCGAATATGTTGCTGCAGCTAGCTGTTGCTCTCAGATTTTGTGGATGGTTTCCACTTTGTGGGATTTTGTGTTAAATTATAAGAGTGTTCCACTTTTTGTGATAACATTAGTGTTATTTGTATTACAAACAACCCGGTTCAGCATTCTAGAACCAAACACATTGATGTGCGATATCATTTTCTCAGAGATCATAATGAGAAGGGTGATATTGAGCTTCAATATGTTGATACCCAACACCAGCTAGCCGATATATTCACAAAACCCCTCGATGCTTCACGTTTTGCCTACTTGCGTGGGGAACTTGGTGTTTGTCACCCTTACGGCATTTTGTAAGGGGGAGCAGTTTTGATTGTCTTGCATATGCTCATCATGTGTGAAATTGCATTTACATCTTTTGCACTTATATGCCTGATTATAATTCGTGTAATCATGTCTGCTCAGCTCTATTTAATATGTCTGAAACATTTTGTGCATGATTTTTCTTTCCAAAATCAAATCATGCTCACTTCTTAGTCTTGAATCTAGCATGTTTAGGCAGGACTGCTTTAGCTATCTTTTATTTGCTTGATAGTAAGACTCCTTTTCCCTGGATGCTAACCATTGCAACTTGAAAAATTGTATTCATGAATATTCATCAAAGTGCTAAAAAGTTGTTAACTTAATTAAAAATTCAAAAATCCATGATTTACATGATACAAGCGAAAAAGATCTAGGTGGGTTTGTTTGTCACACTACTCTATTTTAGACTGTTTACCATTGCACATTGGTCTGAACTGGGATAGTGTAGTGTATGCCAAAATCACCGCCTTAAGCTTCTGATGGCTTTCATGCCTAGGCTTGGCTTGATTGGAAAGTATAAGGTAGACAAACAAATAACCCCTGGCATTATGAAAAGAACAGCAAATTCATTGATCATCAAGTTTGTTTTTAATGCTCCATTTGAATTGGATTTGTCTGTCTAGAGTAGAAATTGACTAGCTTTGAGTCCCTGTTTTTACTTGTCTAGTTACCTTGATTGAGTAGTGATGATTTTATTTCAAAATGATAAAATCACATACTGTCATCATGTTTTTAGAGAATGTTAAATTGAGCTGAGCACATGAAAAATTGGTATTAATGTTGGCATATTTTTGTTTTATATGTCTTTGCAATTCTGCCCATTTCGAAGCTTTGCATCTTCTCAATGCTCCTTGATGCTAGAATTGCCAAAGGGGGAGAAATTTTTGAGTTCTCTGTAGCAAGGAGTAAAATAACTCAGGGGGAGTTTTTATCTTGCAAAGGGAAGATTTGCCGAAGGGGCTTTACTCTTTTGGAAAGGGGGAGGAAAATTCTTTTGTCAAGTGACATGATTTGGCTCGTTTCTGAGTTTTTATGGTCACTTGTGTGCTGAAATTTTTCAAATTTTCTTGAACTTGAAATTGGTTGTCAATGCACTCATCAAGGGGGAGATTGAGAAACCAAGGGTTGGTTTCGGAGTCTGTGATGAGTGATTGACAGATTTTACACTCTGATTTGAAGGGGTCCCTCCGAAGGGGTTCGGAGGCTGTTTCACCGAAGGGTTCGGTGGGCTCTGGTTGCTGCAGCTGTTGCAGCGGAGTGTGCCTGTCGGAGGGGTCCAACAGTACACGTTGACTTGGTCGTACCGAAGGTCTCGGTACTTTGGGCTGTACACCAGAGTGTGTATCGGAGGTTTCTTACCCGGAGAGGTCTTCGAGGTACTGGATACACTTGTCTGTTTGTCTGTGCTGCGCAGGTGACTTCGGAGGCGACGGATGGTTCGTAGCCGGTGAACCTGGGTCAAGCGGGGGGCTTGATGCCAGGGGAGCAGGGAGCTCCGTCACGAAGGCTGCGAAGGGGTCGTGGTCGGACCTCGGGTCGAGGTGCGCCAGGAGAAGGCAGTAAGTGCGGAGTGTGGCTCCGGGTGAAGGTACTCCGAGACGAAGTCCTCGGAGGCGAGGCACTTCGAAGGGTACTCCGAATGGAGTGACTTCGGAGTATGGTGGACCAAGTCCTCAGCAATGAGGCAAGGCGTTTGAAGTGTGCTCCGGAGGGAGGCACTCGAAGGTATACCCAACGAAGGTCTCAGAAGTCGAGGTGCATCGAAGGCGTGGTCTGGGTGAGGTTCGTCTAGGAGTGTGCTCGGGGAGAGACACGACGACGAAGTGCTCATGGAATGCTTCGTGCGGAGGCCTTGGACGAAGGAGGGACTTCAAAGGGTGGTACTCCAAAGGTGGGGCTTCGGAGTGAGGCTGGCTTCAGAGTGAAGCTGACTTCGGAGTGAGGCTAGCTCCGAAGTGAAGCTGACTTCGGAGTGAGGCTGGCTCCAGAGTGAGGCTGACTTGAGGTACTTCGGCCATGCATGGCTTCGGTACACGGACTGACGGAGTTCGAGCTGGGAGAAGCTGTGAAGCCGTGGTGGTCCACTCCGAAGGTGTTGGTGCGAAGGCCCAAGGGTTTTGACGGCTTCGGCTCAAAACTGTCACTGTATCGGAAGCTGACTTCGGTGAAGCGAAGGCCATCAGGCTCAAGGCTTCTCACCGAAGCTACCGCACCCCTCGCGTGCGAAAGGGGGCTTCAGAAGGGTCCAAAACTGCAAAGGCTGACCGCGTCTGCTCTGCAAAAGATGGTGCTGTCCCCTCTGCGAAGCTGACAAAAGAAGCCTCCAAATAAAGTAGACTACCAGTTGTACCCCCCTGTTCTGATGAGACAAAACCAGTGTAAACCCTAGGGGTAAAGTAGTCTATTCACAGGGTTGAATAGTGCCTATAAATAGTGGAGGCTAGCTAGGTCACATCAATACTTTGAGCAGTCATTCTTGAGCTCCTGTGCTAGCCGCCACACACGTTGTATTCGGTCTATGAGTTCATTTTGTGTTCTCTGTTCAAGCAATGAAGTTTTGATTCTGTTTTCATTTACTTCTTGAACTTGTATGCGTACTTCACTGCATGCTTTGATCTCTCTGTGTCTCACTTCTTTTGAGTTGAGTTTGTGCCCTGAATCTTTCTAGAGAAGTGTGTGAGAAGCCTGTTCGAGTGAAGTGTGAGTTTTTCAGTGTCTGTTCGCTCTGTGTAAACTGGAGGTTAGACCTCTCTGATTACTAGCGAAGCACTGTTGTTGGCTTAGATCGAAGCATGTTTTCTTCTTTTGTCGAAGTCCTTGGCGAAGTATGTTCAGTGTGCGTTTAGACCTTTGAAGTACGAAGCCCAGCACTAGTTGCTGTTGCTGAGTATTTGGTCGAAGTCTGCAGAGGGAAGTCTGCTCTTGCGAAGGGTGAAGTGCGAAGCCTGCTCGAAAGCACCCAGTGCGCTGAGCCTGCACTAACTTAGTAGAGCTGATCGAAGTCCTCACAGGGAAGTCTGCTCTTGCGAAGGGTGAAGTGTGAAGCCTGCTCGAAGGCACCCTGTGTGCGGAGCCTGCACTAACTTAGTAGAGCTGAATTTTCGGGGTTGTGGGTGGAGAGAAGTCTTCTTGTGTTGGACCGGAAACGGCGACCAGAGGGGGGGTGAATGGGAGCTTTTAAAAAATCGGGCTAAAAACTTAGCCTTCGGATCGGTTCTGTCTTCTGCGGAACAGGCTTCGAACACAACCTTCGAAGGTCTGGTTCGGAGGTACTTCGACAGCTCCGAACACAGGCTTCGCAGGAGCAAAAGTTCGAAGCCAAGAAGACTTCGCTCCACTAACAACCCTCGAAAATCTACTCTGCTAAGTCAGTGCAGGCTCCGCACACGAGGTGCTTCGAGCAGGCTTCGCACTTCACCCTTCGCAAGAGTGGACAGCCCTCTGAGGACTTCGACCAAGTACTCGGCGACAGCAACGGGTGCTGGGCTTCGTACCCGAAGGTCTACACGCACACACAACGGACTTCGCTAAGGGCTTCGACACAAGAAGCACAACGGGAAAAGATCAGGGCTTCGCTAGTAAGCAGCGAGGTCTTGCCTCGTGTTACACAGAGCGACAGCACACTGACAACACACACCTCGCACGAAAAACAACCTTCGCCTCAACAGGCTTCGGTGCACTAAACTAGCGAAGTATGCAATACGAGCTCAAGCAAAAGCACACAGACAAACAGGGCTTCGCCGCTTGAACAAGGAACACTGAAAAAGAACTCAGGATGTATTCAATCGAAGTGTGGCTACAGGAGCTCAACAGTAAATGCTCAAAGTGTTAAATGTTACCTACCGAGCCCCCATATTTATAGCCCACGGCTTCATCCTAAGGAAGTGACTACTTTACCCCTAGGGTTTACAACAGATTTGTCTCTACAGAACTAAGGGGTACAAAAGGTAGTCCACCTTTATTTTGGAGGCTTCTCTTGTCAGCTGCAGAGGGGACAGTGTCAGCCTTTTTCAGAACAGACAGTGTCAGCCTTTACAGAGTTGACTTCTGGAACCTCCCTTCGCACGCGAGGGGTGCGGAAGCTTCGGCGAGAAGCCTGCAGCCTGTTGGCCTTCGCTCCGCCGAAGAAGACCTTCGATACAGTGACGGTTTTGAGCCGAAGCCGTCAAAGCCCTTGGGCCTTCGCACCATCACCTCCGGAGTGGATCACCACGGCTTCGCAGCTACTCCGAGCTCGAACACCGTCCGTCCGTGTACCGAAGCCATGCATGGCCGAAGCACCTCAAGTCAACCTCACTCCGGAGCTAGCCCCGCTCCGAAGTCCTTCACACTCCGAAGTCCTACCTTCGGAGTACCACCC
Source organism: Zizania palustris (assembly GCA_019279435.1). Lineage (NCBI taxonomy): Eukaryota > Viridiplantae > Streptophyta > Magnoliopsida > Poales > Poaceae > Zizania > Zizania palustris. Next base: position 63,349,706 of record JAAALK010000082.1, read on the forward strand.
TTCGAAGTCCCTCCTTCGTCCAAGGCCTCCGCATGAAGCATTCCATGAGCACTTCGTCGCAGTGTCTCACTCCGAGCACACTCCTCGACGAGCCTCACCCGGACCATGCCTTCGATGCGCCTCGACTTCTGAGACCTTCGTCGGGCCACCTTCGAGTGTCTCCCTCCGGAGCACACTTCGAACCCTTGCCTCCGCAGAGGACTTCTTCCAACCAACTCCGAAGTCACTCCATTCGGAGTACCTTCGAAGTGCCTCACCTCCGAGGACTTTGTCTCGGAGTACCTTCAGCCGGAGCCACGCTCCGCACTCTCTGCCTTCACCTGGCACGCCTCGACCCGAGGACCGACCCGGACCACCTTCGCAGCTACTGTGACGGAGCTCCCTGCTCCCTTGGCATCAAACCACCCGCTTGACCCAAGTTCACCTGGCTCGAACCCTGTCCGTCGCCACCGAAGTCCCTGCGCACCACCGACAAACAGACAAGTGTATCCAGTACTCCGGAGACCTCTCCGGGTTAGCAACCTTCGGCACACACTCCGGTGTACCGCCCAAAGTACCGAAGCCTTCGGTACGAACCCAGTCATCGCGTACTGCCGGACCCCTCCGACAAGTACACTCCGCTGCAACAGCTGCAGCAACCACACACCGAACACCCTTCGGTGACACACCTCCGAACACCCTTCGGAGGACCACCTCCGAAGCCCCTCCGGAGGTACCCTTCGAACAGAGGGTAAAATCCAGTCAATCACTCATCACAAAACACCGAAACCACCCTTGGTTTCTCAATCTCCCCCTTGATGAGTGCATTGACAACCAAATTGAAGTTCAAGAAAATGTAAAAATTTTCAGCACACAAGTGACCATAAAAACTCAAAAAGAGCCAAAGCATGTCACTTGATAAAAGAAATTTTCTCCCCCTTTGTAAAAGAGTAAAAGCCCCTTCGGCAAAACTCCCTTTGGATAAAAAACTCCCCCTGAGTTTGAGCAAATTTTTCTCCCCCTTTATGTCAAAAATCTCTCCCTCTTTAGAAATAATGCCTTCTTGCAGCAGAGAACATAGCAAAATCTCTCCCCCTTTGGCAATGCAAGCATCAAGGAGCATTCAAAAGATGCAAAGCTTGAAATGAATAGAATTGCAAAGACATATAATGCAAAAATATGCCAAAATTTACACAAATGATCATGGGCTCAGCTCAATTTAACAATCTGTGAATCAAGATGATGGCATGTGATTTTGTCATTTTTGAAGTGAAAGCATCACCACTTAATCAAAGCAGCTAGACATGTGAAGGCAAGGACTGCGCAAAGCTAACAATTTCTACCCTAGACAGACAAGTCTTGTTCAAAAGGAGCTGTGAAGGCAAACTTGATGATCAATTGATTTTGTTGTTCTTTTTCTTAATGCCAGGGGTTATTTGTTTGTCCACCTTATACTTTCCAATCAGGCCAAGCCTAGGCATGAAAGCCATCTGAAGCTTAAGGCGGTGATTTTGGCATACACTACACTATTCCAGTTCAGACCAAAGTGCAATGGTAAGCAGTCTAGAATAGAGTAGTGCGACAAACAAACCCTCCTGGATCTTTTCATTGAAACCAGACAAATCATGGATTTTGATTTTGATGAGTTAATTATTTTGAAGAGTATCCATGAATAAAGAACACAATTTTTCAAGTTGCAAATTTTAGCATCCAAGGAACAGTGTCTTGCTGTCAAGTAGATAAAAGATAGCTAAAAGCAGTCCAGCCTAAACAAGCTAGATACAAGATTGTGCGGTGAGCAAGTTTTGATTTTAGAAAATAAAACATCATGCACAATCAATGTTCCAGACATATTTCACAGAGCTGAGCTGTCATGATTTCTTTGAATTAAAAGCAGGCATATAATAGCAAAATATGTAAATGCAATTTCACCCATAAAGAGCATATGCAAGACAATTAAATCAGCTCCCCCTCACAAAATGCCATAGGGATGACAAATACCCAGTTCCCACGCAAGTAAGCAAATCGAGAAGCATCGAGGGGTTTTGTAAAAATGTCGGCAAGCTGGTGTTGGGTATCAACATATTGAAGTTCAATATCACCCTTCTCATTGTGATCTCTGAGAAAATGATACCGTACATCAATGTGTTTGGTTCTGGAGTGCTGAACCGGGTTGTTTGCAATGCAAATAGCACTAGTGTTATCACAGAAAAGTGGAACAACTCTTATAATCTAACCCGAAAATCCCGCAAAGTGGAAACCATCCACAAAATCTGAGAGCAACAGCTAGCTGCAGCAACATATTCGGCCTCAGCCGTCGATTGAGCAACACTAGACTGTTTGCGGAAGACCAGCAAACCAGAGACGTACCCAGAAAATGACAAGTACCAGAGGTACTCTTCCTATCAATTCTACACCCAGCAAAATCCGCATCTGAATAGCCTCTAAGACATAAAGATGAAGACGATGAATACCATATGCCAAATTCAAGGGTGTGTTTGAGATACCTTAGAATGCGCTTAACCGCTTGGCGGTGCGAAGCTCGTGGCGAAGCCTGAAAACGAGCGCACAGACACACTGCGAAGTGTATGTCCGGCCTCGTGGCAGTCAAGTAGAGGAGGGAGCCGATCATGCTCCGGAACTCCTTCTGATCTACGGCTTCTCCATCTTCGTCAGGGTCCAATGCTACAGATGTAGCCATTGGAGTGGCGAGAGGCTTCGCATCGGACATGTCGAACTTCTTGAGCAGGTCCTTGGTGTACTTTGTCTGGTGGACAAAAGTACCTTGTTTGCTTTGCTTGATTTGCAAACCAAGGAAAAAGGTGAGTTCACCCATCATCGACATTTCAAACTCCCTGCTCATGGTATCTGCAAACTCGGCAACCAACGCATGAGAAGAGCCACCAAAGATGATATCATCCACATAAATCTGAACTAGGAGGAAATCTTTGCCATGCTTGAGAGTAAACAAGGTTTTATCAACAGAGCCCATCAAATACCCTCGCTCAAGCAGAAAAGACTTAAGTCTATCATACCAAGCCCGAGGGCCTGCTTGAGTCCATAAAGAGCCTTATGAAGTTTAAGGACTTTATGTGGGTACTTGGGGTTTTCAAAACCAGGGGGTTGTTTTACATAAACATCTTCACCTATGAAGCCATTAAGAAAGCACTTTTGACATCCATTTGATAGAGTTTGAATCCCCGGGATGTCGCAAAGGCAAGCAAAATCCTAATGGCCTCAAGGCGAGCAACAGGTGCAAAAGTTTCAGTAAAATCAATCCCTTCTAGTTGAGAAAAGCCCTGAGCTACAAGTCTAGCCTTATTTCTAACAATTGTCCATC